>CM034706.1:208809471-208821109 GCA_020142125.1 Phrynosoma platyrhinos
TACCTTTTGTCTATGTGTACAATGTGTACATGAAACATAAATGAATATAATGTTTAGACTTAGAAAAAAAGATTGTATTGTCGGCTGCATGAGTAACCAATGAGGATAGACCCAGGATAAACCAGGATAAAAATCTGCATGTCTTGAACATGTTTTGAATACATTTGCATGATCAACTCCATCTTTATTTGCAGTGCTGACATGCCTGAGCAACAGAACTTGCAGACATGCACATAGTTTTGATTAAAAAATAGTGTGAAGAACAAATCGGGAATGCATGACTGAGATTATTGTAGTTATGCAAAACAAAACGTGTGAATAACCCCTGAGCGGGACTCGGACCAGGGACTGTAAAGAAGATCTTAAAATTTGGGTGGATCCACATGGGAGAAAGTGACTGTAGTGACAGTAGAGCCAGAGGGGCCTCCCACTCCATAGATTAACCAGCCCTTGAAAGTTGGGAAGGAAGGCTAGAGAATTTTTTTCAGTGTTAGGAATTTAATGCTCAGCCAAGTTGTGAGTTAGTGGGTAGTTGTAAGTAGAGTCTGAAGTAGGAGGTGGAGTAGGAAAGGGAGAGGGAGGAGGTTAGAATTCAAGAAGAGTTAGAAATTGATAGGAAGTTAAAAATTGATACAAAATTTATGTTGACAAAGTAGTATGCAGAGGGACCTTATAGCACCTTTGAGACTAAATTGAAAGAAAGAAGCCGGTAGTATGAGCTATCATAGGTTCATGCTACCAGCTTATTTCTTTCAGTTAGTCTCAAAGGTACTATAAGATCCCTTTGAATACTGATTTTCCAGATTAACACGGCTAGGTCTTTGAACAGACAAAGTAATGAGCCATCTTCAAGCCTGCTATTATAAATAGTCCTTTTAAACAAAGAATGTGTTCATTACTCAATGCCTCCTTGAGACGTTTTATTTAGAAAAATGTCTGAGTCTCAAACCATCATGAACCCTTTAAAAATGCACATGCATGTCTTAGATTTGGAGCTACCTGAAGTTCCCTTTGGTGAAAGGACTGAGAAGAAGGAATAAGGTAGGTATTAGGAACCCAGCATTAAATAATAAGAGAAGAAGCTGGAGGGAGTTTGCCATCACAATGGTGTTTCTGGTAATCTGGTCCCAAACTCTTGTTATACAGTACACAACCAAGAGCTTGGAAAACTGCCCAGACTAAGATTGGAACACCACTACACAGACTCTTTGTAAAAAGCCAGCATATTAATGTTGGGAGACAAGTGAAGGCTGTTTCTGGTTTGAAGGGCTGAAACATTAAAATAGTACATCAGATTTGCTGAAAGAGGACATGATCAGTCAGCTTTAACTCCAAGTGGTAACATGCCAGTTGTCTCATATTTTTAATGTGAAGTGGTTCTGTTCTGAATGCTATGAGGAAAAGTTATTAATAAAATTGCTCATGGTCTAATTTTTTTTAAAAAAAAATACGTTAAACAAGAGAGGCTAAACAGAGAGTATTTCTCTCACATACCCATTTCCCAGTAGCAAACTCTGCTCTGTGTAACTTGTATAGCTTAATATTTTTGGCATATAATTTTCTGCCTTTTTTCATTAATCCCATCCATGCAAGTGGACTTCCATAGCCTAGCCCCAGGGAAAGCCTCTCTCCTTCCCTTCTGTGTCTGCTTCCTTCCTGTTTTATATCTGGTTGTGGCAGCCACTTCCGTCTTTGTCTTTGAATGCATAGCATATCTTCTGGAACAGCAAATGGCTTCTCCTTCTGTCCCTTTCTGTATCATTCCCCACTCCTACGAGAAATGCTGTTTTGCAGGAAGCTGCAGCTAGGAAGGTTATTCTTCAGAACTTTTGCTGTGTTTGTAATGGCTTGATGTTCTTGTTTACAAGCATCCAAATTTAAGGAAGTGTGGCTTCTAGATTCTAGATGCTTTCCACTCCTGTGCTTAGGAAAACCATCCTTTTAATTTTCAGGTTGATAATTAAGTTGCAAAAGGGCCCATACCCATTGGAAGACGTGTGTCAGTAGCTCACAAAAAAAGTGTATTGACTGACTCGCTCATTTAACTGTCCAAGACACATGGGCATCCATATCTTCAAAATCCCCTGTAAATGGCTTTAGATAACCCATTAACAGCACTTTCATGTTGATAAGCTTATCAACAATTAATATTTCTCCCAGTGACAGCTTCCCATCAACCCACTATGGAAAAGCTGCTGAAAATGTATTTCAAACAAGCAGCAAGCAGTCATCACAATTTCCAGAATCAAACAAAAAGACAGAAGAAGACTGATATTTTTCAAACAGTACATGGATAAAACCTGGAATAAATGTTTGAACTTCTCTCAGAGTTTAAGTTTCGTCTTTTAAGATCTGAATGTGAAATTGAAAATTTGCCACTTAAAATGTGAAAATGCTTATTGAAAAATCCAGGTACTGGCTTCTCCTTGTGTTGTGGTTGTGTCTTTATAGCAGTGTCAGTACAGAAGCTTTTACTGTTGAGTATCATTGTCACTAACAATCAGATGTGAAGTACTATTACAAGCCGTTAGTGCAGAAAGGAGGACAAACAGAAGACAATCCCTCATCAAACAGTCTCTTAATGTAAAAGCAATTGCGTTTGTCTGGCTTCTTTGACACAATTCATCTTTGGCTGCGATGCTGCAAATGACTGCACCTATGGGACTGGAGTGTCAGGCTGAGCCGTTCACTTTCAGATAATATACAATGGCTCTGGGTGGTTGAGATGCTAAATTTGTTTTTGTTCTGTCACTTTGGAAATTCATTGGATTCACATTTCTAAAGAAGATCAATTTCACACGTCCTGAGACTGACATAGTACATTTTGCCTAGGAAATCTGTACATTTGTGAGGTTGGCTATGAGTTTTCACAGAGGAAAAAAATGTGTTCATTTGGGAAATGGATGTTTGGAAGATGTGCATAAACTTATTGTAGTCTGGGCATGAAGAAAGTGTGGCCTGCAGCCCACAGATACACCTCAAAATGTGAAAAAATTACTAGTCACAATCATCAAAACCTTCAGGGAGCACAATTGCTCATTTAAAGCTATTTCCCTCTCTGGGCTATTTTAGACCCAAAATATGATGATGATGATGATGGTGATGATATTATTATTATTATTATTATTATTATTATTATTATTATTATTATTATTATTATGTTGTTGTTGTTGTTGTTGTTGTTGTTGTTGTTGTTGTTGTTGTTAATTATTTCTGGGTTATTGCTTTTAAGGTTGTCTGTGGCCTGAAACAGGCATTGGGAGACCGAATAGCCTTTAAATGGCCATCCCCTCCTTCTCCTAAGTTTTGAGAACACAATTGGCCATTTTAACTTTTCTCCCCCTTTTCTTCGGCAAGGGATCAGGGCTTTGAAAAATGAACTGGTGTGGTCCACTAAGGTCTAGGGAAAGATTAAAGTGATCCTCAGAACTGTTGAAATTGCTCATCACTTCATTATCCAATTTTTAAATATTGTGGGTATCAAATATGAGGAGAGAGGGGTTTTTTACAGGATGAAAAGGTCCCACAAGCTAACACAGAAATGGAGTGGGATGAGAATGCTAGTGAAATTCTGAGAAATCAACAAAAACAGGACTATGTGTTTTCAAATCAGGTTTTTTCTTCTTCTTAATCTGCTTTCCTTATTTCAGATCCCTACAATAGTTTTCAAATACTATGATACAAATTAATAGCAAACCCATTCACTAAGTATCAGTCATTATGGCTGCATCTGCACTGCAAAAATAATGCAGCCTGACACAGCTTTAATTGCCATGGCTCAATGCTATGGAATTCTGAAATTTGTCATTTTGTGAGATATTTAGCCTTCTTTGTCAGAGAGCTCTGTTGCCACAGCAAACTGCAAATCTCAAAATTTCATACCATGGAGCCATGCTAGTTAAAGCAGTGTCAAATGCAGTGCAGATGCAGCCTATGTAGCCAAAACAGCACCATGCACTCAGAAGTGAAAGGATTAGAGGTTTGGTGAAATCCCAACATTTGCAAATTTGTGTGTGTCCACATGCATGTGGATGCACTCACACATCCTGATCTTCAGGAGAGAAAACATGAACCAGGAGCTGAACATGTTAAATGGCTATAGAACACTTTTGCAGAAAAGTAACAGTGAAGAGTATGGAACATAGAAACTGGCTCAAACACTGAATAGGAATATTTCACACTGCAACAACTTGCTGCAGCTCCCACTGATCAAACTCTAACTAGCATGGGCCTGCAATTCTCAAGTATTGAAATCAAATGCAGAACTCAGATATCTGGCAGAGTCTCAGACAGCAAGAGAATACCCAGCACATGTGCAATGTCTGAACTGACAGAGAAGAATTTTTGGAAGAAAACAAGATTCAGCTCGAGCACAGATTTTCCTACACGTGTTTGCTTTAAAGCCACATTCTGGACATACAAGGTAAAAGAGTCTTTTGGGACTTCTACTCAGATAGCTCCATTTCAGTGTGCTGGAGCCAGTCTGTTACCTGTGCGCTAAGCTAGGGAGCCTGTTGAGTGCTGGGGGTAAATGTGGGACATGACTGAGGATGACGCACTGCCCTGTGCTAAACAGAGGAGCCATTCTTGAGGCCGTGGAGCACGCCCTTGGCCCTGAGCGATAGGAATGTTTGCTTTTCTCTGCTTCTGTTGTACTGTGCCAGAACAGGCAGCACGTAGACAAGAAGACAGCAGATCCCAGATGGAGGGGGAGAGTGGGGCCAGACTTCACATTTCCATTGAGCAGCTCAAAGAGCATAGATGGTTTGGGAATAGAAGCAACAGACAGCCTGCTAAGCTGTTCCTTCTTGATAGGAGCTGGTTTCCTTTGGGAAAGGACTTTTAAAGTTGACCATAATTGGTAGTCCAGACTAAGGGGAAATCTGCCAGGGCTGAAAAGGAGATTTGAAGTTGAAGGCTTTCATGGGTGGCATCCATTGTTTTTCATGGGTTTTTCGGGCTGCGTGGCCATGTTTTGGAAGAATTTATCCCTGACGTTTCACCTGCACCTGTAGCTGGCATCTTCAGAGGTTGGTGGCATGGAAGTGAGTGGGGTAGTTATACTGTGTGACCCTTAGTGGATCCTTCCACCCTGAGGCCTTTCTATTCAACAACTACCAGCACACAGATTAACTTGTAAATCACTTCCTCCCAAGCAAGGGTTACACAGTTTATATACTCCACTCACTTCTATGCCACCAACCTCCGAAGATGCCAGCCACAGATGCAGGTGAAATGTCAGGGATACATTCTTCCAGAACATTGCCACATAGCCCAAAAAACCCACAAAAGAGGAGATTGTTTGTAATCTATGTTCTATATAGGTTTACTCAAAAGCAAGACCCTGTGTGTTCCACTGGGTTTATTCCCTGGTCCAGCCATGCCCAACTGGGCTATGTTGGATAAAAATTCCTATCATATCCAGATACAATCCCCACTGGTTCTTATGGCTAGGAATGGTGAAAATTGGAGTATACCACATTTGGGGGACATTTAATTGATGAAGACTGCTCTAACACTTTTCACTCTGATGCATACATGTTCTTTGCTATTATCATTGTATTAAAAACTAGCTCCCCATATTTTATTTGAACAGTATCTTCTAGGTGCCTTAATCTGTTTTTGTACTGCATACTGTCTATCAGACTTTCCAGCAAATCTCAGGTTTTTTATAATCTCTTTTCAAAATTTATGTCACAGTAATCTGATTTCCCCTCTGCTTTTGTGCATGACACAAAGGTTGTTATAAATTGTTGATAAAAGTATGGATCTGAAAATATACAGTGTGGTGATACTAGCCCATGACTAGAGTCTTTATCTCTTACACAAGTTTTTTTGACCTATTGTCACAAAATGGCTGTAGGGATATAAATCTTCACTTATTTCATTTTCACATACAATAATAAATAAGTTCAAAAGTTTTCTTTCCTTTGGGAAAAATTATGGAAAATTGCATTTTTCAAGCATTGTTCATTAATTTTCACACACGGGGACTTTTTTGCAAAAAAAAAAAAATCATTCATGTAAAAAAACCTTATTGTGAAAAAAAGTTCTAAAAACAGAAAAATGAATTAAATGTACTGTTTCCTAGGCAACAATGTTTTATGTGCAACAGAAAAGGGGTTGCCCAAAAAAGTTTTTGCCAATAAATGTCCCAAAATGCGAAAAATCTTGCAGCAGTGGACCATTTTCTAGATGCATTATCTAATTGTGCAAAGATATACCATATTTTCCGGCGTATAAGACGACCAGAGTATAAGACGAACCCCCATTTTTCCAGTCAAAATATAGAGTTTTAGCACCTCTATCTTCATTATCCTTATACCCGGCATATAAGACAACCCCCCCCCTTTAGCCACAGATTTTGCAGGTTAAAAAGTCGTCTTATACGCCAGAAAATACGGGTACTTTCTGGTCAAGATGAGACAATTTGTGAGCTTTCTTTCTATTCTTAGATGCAAATTGGATTTGTTCCAGCTGTTGTGAATATTTGTTATAGATATAATTGGTGTTCAAATGATTTTTCCCCAAAATAGAGTATTATACTGTGTAGTTTAATGAGATTGAGAGTGATAGAGCACTGAGAGCAAAGAAAGGAAATTTAATGAATCTCCCATGTTCTCCTCACCTCCCAACAGCTCAAAAAATGGCATTCCCATTCTCCATACCCTTAGGATCCCCCTGCAACTAGAAAACAGTCAAAATTGCAGGAAATGAAAATGCAGTTATTTCTGACCATTTCTTGACTGTCTTTTTGACCAATTTTCTGCCCAAAGGTCAGTAACGCTGTCTGCTGGAAAGAGTGACAGTGATAAGAAAAACAGGTCCTATTAATGGCAAAGAAGATAGAAAATACTTTTTAAAAAAAAAGGACTTTCCCTGCTATTGGTTATTGCAACATATAGCCCAGCTTTCAATGGGAAACAGTTGAATGAAAGAGATAATGACTCTGTTGAGATGGTGCCAATAGGTTGGACAACTTTTCAAAGTGTTGTTGGCCGATCTTCATTGCGTCAGTATAAGAAGCTACATCATAAGTTGCTTGTGTTACAAATGCCCGTAACATTATAAATCTTTTCTTTAAGAAAAGATGCATCCCAAACTGGGATGATTAGAAGTGGCATAGAAAAACAAGGCAAAATAAACTGAGGTGCACTTAATATAACCAGAAAAAAATGGGAAACACATCGCAAGATATACAGGTTGAGTCTCCCTTATCCGAATTGCTTGGGACCAGAAGTGTTTTAGATTTCAGATTTTTTTTCCAGATTTTGGGATATTTGCATATATATAATGAATTCCCTTAGATATGATATCCAAGTCCAAACATGAAATTCATTTATATTTCATGCACACCTTATACACATAGCCTGAAGGTAATTTTATACACAAGATTTTAAATAATTTTTGTGCATGAAACAAAGTTTGTGAACACTGACCCATCAGAAAGCTAAAGTGTCATTATCTCAGCCATCCATGTGGACAATTTTAAAGTTTAGAGTATTTTGGATTTGTGGATAAGAAATAAGTTATTATTATTATTGTTATTATTATTATTATTATTATTATTATTATTATTATTATTATTATTATTTCACTTCCTCAATTATTTCAATATAGAGTTAATAGTATTTGTAGCATGAACCACACTGCTAGAAACATTCTTTTTCCTTTGCCACAAAAATGTTTGAAAATTATTTAACAAACCTTCCTTCCTTCCTTTGAAATAGGATGAATATATATGTATGAATATGTATGCAATGGCCACTGACAAATCATAATCTCTACTGCCTTGTTTTTTCCTCCCTCTTTTGCTTGCTCAAGACTGATATAAAAAAATCTGGAAGTGTCATTAGCACCTCATTCCCTCAGCCTCCCTCCTTCTCCAAAATCTGTCAGGAAGAGGTGTTACAAACTCATGTGTAACCCAACTCTGTGTAATTCATTGATGAAGTCAAAAGCTAAACCCAAAATCGCCAGCTGATCAATTTTACTTCTGACCATTCTGGTATGAGTACCAAAGTACCTTGCAACTCTGAGGCTTGTGGAGTTTCATCTCAATGCAGTTTCACAAGATTAGTGACAAAAAATGTAGGGGACAATTTGCACTGGTGTATTATGGAATACACTGCATGTGTTATGGAAGTCAGTTTACGGTTCCTGCTTGTTTGTAAACATAGCGGCATATATTTATTTGTGTCCCCAAGACAAAGTGACCAGATCTCATAAACACAAAGGAAGGCAAGGCACCACAAAATGTAGGGCATTCAAGAAAAAATGTAAGACATTCCAAAATAATAGCTAAAAAAATCCTATATAAATGCAAATCCATGCTTCTCAGTCATGCACAAAAGGGGGGGAGGTTGAAATTCCTCCTGGGCAGAAGGTTGAATTGTAGGATATATTTTAGAAAAGGAGGCCATCTGGTCACCCTGACCCAAGATACCCAAGATGGTTTACAATTCGAAATCCCAGTTGAGTAAATAGAGGGTAAAAGAAACTCTATTTTACCAAACGGTTGAAATAGAGCCTTTTTAACCCAAGATATCTGCTTCTGCCTCTAGAGGGCTTTGCTCTTGGATTACAGGATGCAACGGCAGCCATTACTCAAGCCTTGGATGGACACCATTTGGATGAAGCGAGTTCACTTTGCTCCTTAGATTAAGTACTTTCTTTCTGGCTGTGAAGGAAATCCATCCCTAAACAGTTTGGATAAGACCCAAGAGAATTTTTTTAAAAAAAAGAATGGGGAGAAAAGGGTATTTTGAGGTTTGTTGCAGGATTTAAAATGCACCTTGGTAAGCTCAGTCTCCCCCCCCCCATTGATAGAAATGGGAGTCTGCTGGGTAGAAAAGAACATGGAGTTGCAATATTAAAGATTTATTTTATTTTATTTTTTTAAAAGGAAGCAGCTGAGTTTCTCCTCAATGGCGGCAACAGGACATGACCGTGATGGGTAAGAGTTTGAAATGTTGCCAGAAACAATCTCTCCCTGGGGCTAAAAAGCCCATTCGTATTTTTTAAGCGCCGTTGTAGGATCCTGCAGCATACAAAGGCCTTTGCCATCATGGCGTCTCTTCATCTCCTTCATGCAGCAGCCCAGGAAGTTCATGTTGTGGGAGGGGGAAGGATGTTAAAGCTGGATCCCTGCTTCTGACTTCATCTGCCTCCTCTCCCTCCGCCGCCACCCCTTTTAATTCTAAATTGCTGTAGCAGCCTTTAGAGGGCCACTTATGTTGATCCAGATGTAAAGGAAAAGCCTCCCCCTCATCCTTTTGCTCTCCCTTGATTAAAACATTATAATTCTTTAATCTCTCTGAATTGAGTTTCTTCCTTAAAAGCTGCCTGTTCTCTTTGATACACCAAAGCAGTTCTTGTCATGCTGCCAAAGGAGGCCGGGTGGAGTGTCACACAGCTCAAACTTTTACAAGCTGAGTGAGCAGGAAAACAAGCAAAGGCACACACAGGGAAGCACAGAGAGAAAGAACGAGAGAGAGAGAGAACCTAGTTTCAAAAATGTGCTGCTTTTGAATTTTCGGATTACTTTGCAGAAAAGAGCGAAACCTGCTACTCTTGCTACTAATACTATCATTGCTGCTATTATGATGATGACGCTCAGCCGTAAATGTGATTTAACTTTTCCAGCTAACTTGATGGCCAACCTCTGTGAAACTTAGGAAAAGAGAGGGAAAATGACATCACTGCAATCTGGGGGTGCCCTTCGCACTGCCTGTTGGAGCCGAAAGAAAAGAACAGGGCAACCAAACAACGGCTGTCTCTGTCTCCTTCGTTAAACACGGCACTAATTGGATGTTAATTTCTCTTTGCTCTTCTTGCTGTTTGATTGTAAGAACACTCTCTCTCTCTCTCTCTCTCTCTCTCTCTCTCTCTCTCTCTTTGCATCTCTCTCCTCTTTCCTCCCACCCTCCTTTTCCCTTAGCAAGGCTCTTTGCCAGTCAGAGGCAGCCTCTACTGTACATTCCCTCCCAATTGTGGGCTCAAACAATTCAGAGGCTGGGCAGTATTAAAAGAGAAGGAGGGGGAGAGAGGGAGGGAATGGTTTTGGGAGTTTCAAGAAGCTCAACATTTTCCTTTCATTGCCCTGTACAGAGTTCAGTGTATTTTTTCTTCCTCCCTCTCTTCTCCCTTGTGTTCTGTCCAGTCTCCTTGGCAGCATGAAAAAGAAAATTAACCCAACCAATACCCAACCCATGTGTTGAAACAGGCATTTAGAGGAGCCAGTGCAGGCAGGAAGCTGTTGCTGCTTTGCTGCCCGGGTCACCCTTCAAGGGTGTTTTTGTGTTTCTTAGCTTGAATTCTAGAGGGTGCTTAATGCATCAGATTGATCCATAATGTGCCCACCCAGACACAGAAACACACGCATATATACATACATACATAGACAGAGTGGTGCAGTGGAAAGAGGTAAGTTAAGAACAGGCTTGAGGGAGAGCAGGGGGAGATTTACCAAGGGAGATGGTGGGTGGGTGGAGAAGAAGAAGAAGAAAGGGAGGGGAAGGAGTGAGAGGAGGAAGTGGAGGGTAGAAATGTGGGAGTAAAGTCCTACCTGGGATCGGTGCCAACTTCCTGCACTGGGCTGCAGACCCGCAGCTTTGAGCAACCCACCAGAGGCGACTTTTCTCTCTTGTCACGATTCCAAGAGGCAAAGGAAGGCAACGGGAACAGGTACAACAGATGCAAAGCTGCCTTGTGTGCCAGGGTGCTGGTGGGTAAATTCTCTTCTCTTCCCCCCCCCCTTCTTTTCCAATCCGTATTTCAGCCAGCTGTAATTTTTTTTTTTTAAAAAAGGATCCTTTCAAACAGGATTGATGGAGGCTTTCTTAAAAGAAAAAAAGAAAAAGAAATTTATTTCATTTTTAAAAAATTTGGGGAAGGGTTGAATTCTTTTGTCAGTATCTGTTCTCCGCTAGGATTAACATGCAGAAGATGCGCCTGTCACTTTGCTTTCTGTCAGTTGCCTGTTCAGGGATGGGAGATGGCTTTGTTCCGCGCTGCCTGGGAAGCTGTGCCAACTCTGACTTGGCAGCCAAGCCAGAGTGGGCAGGGAGAGAAGGCGAAGAGAAAGAGCAAGCGAGAGAATGATTGCTGAGGCTTCCAAAGTGGGAAGTGGCTGTAGGCCCATTTCCGAACGAGGCAGCTATTCACTCTGCCCCCTTTTCTTTCTCTCTGTCTCTCTCTCTCTAAGGCTGGCACAGGCAAAATGGTAAATGTGCACAGGAAGGCAGGGGGTGTCTGTTCTTCTCTTCATCTCTTGGTGGGTTGTTTTGTTTTTCTTTTTAACAAGCCTCACCTGTCTCTGTCTTAGCTCCATTCTTCAGACAGCAGATGAAGCAATCACGAAAGCAAAAAGCTTGTTGCATAACTAAGATGGTTTTCGTTTGGGTTTCGTTCCCCCTCTCCTCCCCCCCGCCGCCGCCCTCTATCTCTTTGGCTGTATTAAAGAACTCTGCTGCCTCCAGCATCTCAAGTTCAGGAAAGTAGGAGCCAAGATTTATTTTATGTGTGTATAACATGGGGCTGACAGTGTGGAAGATGGAGAAATTAGCCATTTGTTTTAATTTGTATTGAGGGAAAGCAAGGGGCGTTGTGGTGGTGATTTTGTCCTTTGGAGGGCTGT
>CM034706.1:208821209-208836618 GCA_020142125.1 Phrynosoma platyrhinos
AATCCTGATGATTGTCCAGATAATCGGAATTAAAGCCAGCGGCTGAACAACAAAACCCTTCACGGCACATCTCTTTCTGGTACGAAATCAAATGTAGCTTTTTAAAAAATGTTTGAAAATGCCATTTTATTTGTCCAAATGTTCTGGCACTTGCTACCGCGAAAAGCTCGCTTCCCTGCTCCAACCTACCCACGTTTCGTAATGCGAAAACATTTGTTTTCTTTTTCAAGAAAGCAAGCAAATTTGATTGTGGATTTTGTTATCTATTTCCTCTGCCCTTGCATAGATCAAGATTTTTTTTCTGATTCTGAAAACATTCTCATTCTGCGTATTGGAAGGGTAGATTTGGAGTGTTTTTTTGGATTTTTGCCATACTGCACCGGAGAGAGGAAAGTGTTGAATCATATCAGACTTGCAATTCAACATGGCAGCCCTTTCTAAAATAGTATAGCCTTGCAATGTCGAAAGACATGGCAAGGAACATCTCTTTTGGAAGACATGAAATGGGCAAAGCTGCAGTAATAGAAAAACAAGGGAATAATAATTAGTCACTCTGGCAAATAATTTGGTAAGATTTTATGTGGTATCTTCAAGAATGAGGAAAATATGGCCATATTATCTTCATCTTAGTGTAAATGTTAACTAAGTACAAGCTGTTCTGTGTCTTTTATTTTGATACTGATGTATTATTTGTTATCTTTTCTTTTTGCTCACCTGGCAACGATTTGGGGCTTGTGAGGTGCACAAAGAATTATTCTCCAACTGTTAGGTGGATTCTTGTCTCCTTCAAGGTTTGGAGAATGATGTCATCACTTGGTCTTTGTAGAGAGAAATCCAGATGCATCATGGAGGTATCTGGAAAGAGTAAAATGGATGCCTTCTCAGAGTGCCCACCTTATTTTAAAGACTTGCCCTTTGTTAAGGGTGGCTTCTTCCTCCAGTTGCCATGAATATAAACTTTGATGGATCCAAACACAATAGATCTCCTCCTGACTTACACAGATGGAATGGAGCTCAGAGCTGTGCCTTGTGGCTCTAAATTTGGCCTCTTTATGTCAAGCTTAATTTAGGCCCCCGTTGCCTATAACAAAAGAATATTGTTTTCCCGAGAGTAACATATTCCTCTTATCTATAACTGCTTCTTTGTAAATATTTTATTATCAACAAAGGTCCCCAAATGGGTGGCAGTTTTTAACTTATCGTTCAGAGGAATAAATAGAAAGAAACATTACCACGGCTTGCTACGTGTAGATGTTGAATGCAAAACAACCAGTTTCGGGTGATCCAACAATGCAGAAACTTCAGCTAGTGCTATTATAGACTGCTCAGGAGGGAAGTCCTCCAATAGACTGCTCTAGGGAACTCTAAGAATTGGGCCTTTTGCTAAATGTTTCTGAGTCCCTTGCTTCCCATTGCCCTGGAGACAAAGGTTCTGGAACAGAGGATGGACTTTGGTTCCCAGTTCCTCACAAGAAGAAGGCTTTCTGTCTATGTAAGATAAAGAGACATTTCTCTCTTTGCAAAATGTAGAACCACCCCCTTTTCTCTGCAGCTTTGCCAACAATTCATGCACAAGAACCTGAGGTTTAAGAGCTTGCCAGCAGAGTGAAGCAAATGATAGACTCTTACTTTTCTCAGTGTATGATATTTGTTTAAGTTTTTTTATTTGGTTTTGGCTTGGTGCGTTCTAGGTTTATTTGTCTTTAGGGATTTTAAAAAATAGACCAGAATTTTTTGAGAACTATACAGTATTTGATTTTGTGAATTAAGGTACTGTAGCAGGTGCATATCTTTGCTATACCCACATGATTTTAGACCTTGATTTCCTTGTTCCTCTGCCATCTCCAACGGAAGCAGGAACTAGATTGTATTTTTAATGTCCTCTCCAGTAAGTTATGCCAGAGGGAATAATTAACTGTTGTTGCCATACTTGAATGTTCACATACATCTGTCTATCCAGTATCAATTTGATCACTTTATTTATTTAAATCTTTAAGAAGGAGGATCAAGGTGGCATGTGATATTTTAGAAGTATGTATTTCTCAACTGGAATGTGAATTTTCATTGCAATACACACACCCATCCCCATGTCATCCTACTCAAAGTCTCTTCAAAGCCAAAAACAAATTGCAGCTTTAAAATCATACTGAAACCACATTTAAATGATAGAAATCTATTTGGATGCATAAAAATATTGCTTGACAGCCTCAACAAGACAAAAGTAGCAAACGTAGCTATCTCCAACTGGAAGCAAGAGGCCTGACTGAAATGTATACTAGTCACAATAGCTATATGTTACTTCCATTATCAGAGATGCTATGCCATTAATGAGAAACACAAGTGGGAGAGTGCTATTTCATTTCTGTCTAATTGTGAACATTCCAGAGATGTTTGGTTGGCTACTGTAGAAGCACAATGCTAGACTAGATAGGCCTTTGGTTTGATTTAGAATGACTCTTTGCATGTTCATATGCTCAGACTTCTTTTTATTAAAATAAAAGTTTAAACATCTATATTCCCCCAAAACACTGTTTTTCCATTACTGTTACAGTATACACATGAATCCATTCCAGTTTAGGCCAAGAATTAAGTGGATTCAAAATATTTGGATAGCTACGGGAGCTGGGAGAGGGGGAAATCTAGTATTTTTTAGTATTTGATAGCAATATACAAAACGTTTGATCAAATAAGTTGAGAGAGGTGAAGGAGACTGGCAAAGAGCAGAGGTTAGCAATGACAGTGAAGTTAGGCCTAGCACAAAAGAATTTGGTTCAAAATAAAGTAAGACATTTCAACCAGCAGAATTTTCATTCCAAGTTCCTTCCAAGTCTTCTATCATCCCTTATATTCAGTCACACATGTGACTTCTTTGCTAGCTTTAAGAGGGTGATGGTTCTATTTTTCTATAGATAGTATTGTGGCATGTTAAAAAAAATCCATTCACCATCACAAATAACAACCATTGAACCAGGTGACTAGCCCTTGCCTTCCTGGTGAGGGAAGGAATCTGGGTTTTACTTTTTCTCTGTGTGCATCTGTGTGTAGAACTTAGAGATGCTGGATAATTTCATTTGGTCCACATTTTAAAAATGATTTCATCCTTCCTGGACTAATATACAGATGAAAACACAGTTATTGTTGGATTCTGTGTCTTTCTGAATTTTGTAATACAGTTCTTAGATCAAAAATTGGGCGCAAAATGCATGTATTTGGGAAAGATGTATTCAAAATACATATATCACAGAAAGATGTGTACAAAGATACATATATTAGGGAACATTGCATACAAAATGTATTTGCAAGCGAAAGTTGTGTGTGAAGAATATGTGAATTTTCGTGTAGTTTTTTAAAATTGCAAAATTATATAGAAATTAAGTGGGAGAAACTTTGAATACACACAAAGCTGATATGGACTGGATATATAATCCCCTCCAGTAGGATTTGGTTGCCCTTTCCTCTTATATAACTTAAGTACATAACTTTGTTATTGACATCTCCCATGCCCAAATACTCTTAACTATTATTTATCTTTCTCCACTGTACTTTCTATTTCTTTATTCATTCATAGAAGCAAATTCTTTCCTCCCTCTTCCTTTTTCAGTGCCATGTCCATTAAATATCTTCTTTACTATGCCTTGCTTCTCTGCCATTTGTAATCTTTTTTTTTTTTAACCTCTTTTTATATACACGATTTCCTGCCATTTTCTCCAACAGTCTTCCATAGGAACCAGATTTGAGAATTCAGGCTATTCAAGGCACAGAACAAGATCCAATGCTACAATTCAATTCTGGAAGATCTGTGATAGTAAAAAGAAAAAGGGGGGACTTTGAACATATGCAGAATGCTGGAGAAAAGTAATGACTTCCATGTTAGATATTCATTTTTGTATTAAGCACTGCCTTGAAGGGGTGGTGGTGAAGGAGGGAAAGCACAGACCATGCCAGCTAAACCAGAATGCCTCCTCTCACTGGTGCATTCAAGTGTTCAGTTTTCCTTGTGTACTCTTGGCAAATCATTCAGCCCCTCCCATTTTACACATATCTTTGTATTCTTTCTCCAAACATGATCCAGAATATCTAGGATATCATGAGCCAGAATATCTACTGATATATAAAAAAGTTAACTTAGCTGAACTAAATACAGCACACTATATACTGTCATCTGCTAAAGGTCTGGCACTTTTATAATGATTTATCTTTTAGACGTTCCCTACCCCATTAAATTAATAATTATAGATCCTGCCAGAGGTGGAGTAATTCTAAAATTGTAAATGCCTTTAGCATGACTTTCTAGAAAAATACTACCATTGTGTGTTAATTTAAAGTTTGGAGATTATATTCTAGACTAGAGAAAAGTTACTTTTTCGACTACAGTTCCCAGATGAATTTAGCTGGAATGAGCATGCTGGCTGGTTATTTTTTATTGACAGATTGATTTGATATGATTTGATTTGTATGCTCATACAAAAAGCAGGATTGAACTCAGAGGGAGGAAACATGAAAATTGAAGGAAGAAGCATCAATAATCTAAAATATGCAGATGATACCATAATACTAACAGAAAATATCATAGATATGGAAAGATTATTGAAGGAGGTCAAAGCAGAAAGTGCAACGGTAGGTTTACAGCTGAACGTCTAGAAAACCAAAATTATGACAACAGATAATGTATATAGTTTTTTTAAAAAAAAATATTGATTAAAAACATTTAACATATATTCAGACAAATACTTACAGAACAAAAACATAAAAACATTTAAGACAAATCACAATAACACCTTACTAAATCTGAAAACAAAAACAAAATATGAACTTACATTTTAAAAAAAACCTTCCTTCTCTCAAACTACTGAACTATTTATCAATATCTATTTGTTCTTCCCATACAATCATAGTATATATTGTGTATATTTTCATCTATAGTGCCAATCGAAACATGTATAATCTTTATCAATTTCTTCTATATCTAACTTTCGATATATATCTGTATCATTATCTATAACATATACCTAATAAAGTTACAAACCACATAGATATAATTTAACTAATCGATACTTCCCTTTTACTAAAAATGGGAGGTCCGTACCAAAAATTTCTTTTACTCTGGAACTTAATTATTTAGTCCTCTTATCCATTGTTCTCCCCAATTCTTTTTCAAATATTCTATAAAGGGCTTCCATTTATTCTCAAATTCTTCTATAGATTTTTTTTTTTTTTTTGGTAACACTTGAGTTAACTTATCATTTTTCCATTAAATCATAAATCTTCAAAATCCAATCTTTTATGTCCGGGATTTTTTTTTCTTTCTTTCCATTTAGCCGCATATATTAGCAGCCGTGGTTACATAAAAGAGGAGGGGTCCATATTCATGTTCTATTTGGTCTTCCTGATTGATACTTAATAGATACCTCATCGGATCTTTTTTTAATTTAATCTTTAACATCTTTTCAATTTCATGTATCTCTTGCCAAAATTCTTTTGCTTTTGTACAATTCCACCACATATGGTAGAATGTACCAGAGTCTTTCTCACATTTCCAACAATTTTTACTTTCATTTTTGTATATTTTTGATAATTTATAAGGGGTGAGGTGCCACCTATAAAACATCTTATAGAATTTTTCCTTCAAATAAAAACTTGAGGAGTATTTCAATTTTTTAAACCATGTTTTTACCCATTGATCAAGGCTTACATTTTGCCCAAAATCCTGGGCCCATTTTACCATCTGTGTCTTTACCACTTCATCTTCAAGTTCCATTGTTAGTAGTATCTCATAAAACTTTTTAATTCTATGATTACTGTCTTATTTAATTATTTTTTCCAATCTCAGATCGGCTTCCTGAATATTTTTTAATTTTTTATCTAAATTAAAATTTTCTCTTATTTGATAGTAGTTAAACCAAGTACATTTCATTCCCTCTTCTCTTAGTTGGTCTAGAGTTTTTAATTCTTTTTCTTTTTTGTTAATAAGTCTTCGTATGTTACCCATTTACTTTCATCTAGTTGTGTCTTATTAAAAATGCTTCATTTATTGAAGCACACATGGGCACTCCTCTACATAATCTTGGTTTGATCTTTAACCATATATGTATCAAGGATGTCTGAATGTAATGGTCTTTAAATCCTTTATCAACCTCTAGTTTATTATAAAATAAATATCCATGCCAACCATATCTGATATTTCCACCTTCCAATTGTAATAGTTTTAAATTCTCCAATTTTATCCAATCTACCAACCAATCAAGCACACTGGCATAATAATACGTAGATTTTTAAATTTGGAAGCATCAACCCCCCTCTGCAAATTGTATCTTGAAGAGTTTTAAATTTAACTCTTGATCTTTTCCCAGACCATAACGTATATAATTTTAAAGTAGATAATGAAGACACTGAAATAGTCAAAGATTTTCCATACTCAATCAGAGTGGAGACTGCAGTCAAGAAATCAGAAGAAAGCAGACTTGGAAGGGGAGCTATGAAGGAAGATCCTGAAATGTAAAGATATGTCATTAAATATCAAAGACCATGTCATCTTATTTCCCATAATTTCCCACAGTGAAGAAAGCTTATAGGGGAAAAATCAACCCATTTGAGATATGGTACTGGAGAAAAGTTCTGAGAATACTGTGGACCACTAAAAAGACCAATGGATGAATCCTAGAGGAGATCAGAAATCAACACTCCCTGGAAGAAAAGATGACTAAACTGAGGTTCTCATATTTTGGCAATATCATGAGAAGGACTCACTAGAAAAAACTATAATGCTTGGCAAAGTGGAAGGCAATAGGAAAAAAAGGAAGACTGCATTCCAGACTGAAAAACTTAATCAGAAAAGCCATGGCCATGAGTCTGCAGGATCTGAACAAAGCGGCTGAGGAGAGGGTGACCTGGAGGTCTCTCATACATAGGGTTGCTATCGATTGAGGTCAACTTTAAGGCAATTAACAACAACAAATAGTCAATTCTGGGAATTTTGAAGCTCTCTTACAATCTTAGTCCTATCTTGTGCTTTGATTTCAGTTTTCTATATAAAAGCAACATCCAGCATAACCAACATATTTACTTCATTTGCTTTTTAGTCTTACCAGCATAGTCCAAGATTTCCACATGAAGGAGCTTATCGCATTGCCAAAAAATCTGGTTTACCTTTTCTGGCTTCAATCTTCTTCCAGGATACACCCGGATGTTATCACATGTAAGTCACCATTGATTCTGCTGCGGTGCCACCAGCCAAATACAGCCCGGGTCAGACGCAGGTCAAAGCCGTGTTCAGCCGGCAAAGTTTTGAAGCTGAAAGCTTCCATTTTCAAAAAAGTGCTGACTGAACATGGCTTCGACCATCGTCTGATGAGGGCTGTATTTGGCCAGTGGCATTGCAGCCGAATCAGTGGCAACCTCCATATCCCGGAAGAAGATTGAAGCTGGAAAAGATAAGTCGGGGTTTTTTTGGCAATTCGATAAGCTCTAAAGTATACTTCAGTGAGCTTGTACTGGATTTTCTGTAGTTATTGTAAAAGTAATTTTTTTCAGATTATAGAAGCTTATCACATGCCCTAAAGAAGCGTTTTACCTCTTCCGACTTCAATCCTTGATCAGGGATACAGCCAGATGTTATCAGATATAATTCTCTGCTAATTCTGCTGCAATGCCACCGGCGAATGCAGCCCTGCTCAAAGCTGCGCTCAGCTGGTACTTTTTTGGAAATGGAAGTTTTCCGACTTGAGAAATTGACCATCTGAGTGGTCCTTGAACCCAGGCTGCATTTGGCTGGTGGCATTGCAGCAGAATTGGCAGCAAAATATGTCTGATAACATCTGGCTGTATTCCTGATCAAGGATTGAAGCCAGAAGAGGTGAAATGCCTCTTTTGGGCATGCAATAAGCTCCCTAAATTTTCCTTTTCTACACTGGCTGGAGAACTCCAGGAGATGTAGCTCAACATTAAAAAATTTCCATGCTTTGATTTTCTTTTGTGTTAAAGGTACACAGCTTAAGCTGACATATTGTAAAACATGGCACAGAACTATTTTGTGTTTTAAAAGGCAGAACAGTGACTTTTAGCCATCAAACAACTTAATAGTATCATTTTGAGGAGAAAGGTGGGATATAAGTCCAATGAATTAATTATTTTAAAAAAAAAATCCTAAAAAGGACCTAGCCTATGAACATTAGTTGTTGTTGTTGTTGTTGTTAACCACCTTTGAGTCAATTGTAAGATTTGTAAGTAAATTGTTGTTGCTAATGTTAAATGCCCTCAAGTCAATCCCTACTCATGGCAATCCTGTGGGTGAGACATCTCCAAGACTCCTTATCCTCCACTTCTCTGCTTAAGTCCTGTAAATTCATACCCATGACCTCCCTAATAGGACCTATCCATCTAGCGTATGGTCTTCCTCTCTTTCTGTATTCTCCCTCCTTTCCTAGCAATATTGTCTTTTCCAATGAGTCATGCCTTCTCATGACGTGGCCAAAGTATGAAAACCTCAGCTTTATCATCTTGGTTTCCAGAGAGATTGCCATCTTGATCTATTCTAGAACCCTTTGTTTGTATTTTTGGCTGTACGTAGTACCTTCAGCACTCTTCTCCAGCACCATATTTCAAATGAACTGATTTTCCTCCCAGCTCTTACATCCATACATGATAATAGGGAATACAATGGCTTGTACAATTTTAACTTTTGTACTCAGTTGTATATCTTTACATCTTAGGAACTTTTCTCGTACTATCTAAATTTGGAACTCTTACCAATTTGTTTGATCATTATTTCATATCCTCCAACAGCTGACATGAGGAAAATAAGTTGACTTCACTTTCTCATAGTGACCAAACCTGCTGTGGCCAAACCATATAAGTGTGTCACATCTATTTGAATTGATTATAGGCATGTTTTGAAAGTCTTGCAAAACATATGTTTCTTTGTATAATAAAACAAACAATTTAGCTTATAAATGTAATATTACAGCACAACTAATAAACTTGGAGGAGGTAACCAAACTTATCCTCCTCTGCATGCACATACTTATCAGACCTCCAAGCACAACCCATGACATTGAGCTACAAATATTTATGCTACAAAAAGTATCCAAAGTCAAAGTCCCATAGAACTTCTTTCATCCCAGAAACTCAATTCTAGATGGGAAACAATTATCATCAGGACCTATGTTAAGGAGGTGGGCATCTGTCTCAGAATGAATTTGAATTTAAGTCTGTTTGAATTTTCATTTGTTCAGAAGCATAAGAAAAAAAGAATGAATATGGATGGTCCTTTATTCGTACCAATCCTAATTGATTTTCCACAGTATATAAGCTTTTTATCAATTTGCCTCTGATAAAAAATTATCATTACTATTTCATTTATACCCTACCTTTCCTCCAAAATGGGCTTAAACAGACTTGCAAAAGTTAAAAACATTTACAGAGACAAAGTTAAAAACATATTAAAAATTATCATTAAAATACAATTGAATAATGCATAGCATTAAAAACCCTTTAAAACAAATGCACATGGTTGCCCAAAAAACGTCAGCCAAATTCCAGGAACCATATACAGACCTGTGCTTATGTTTAAGGACAGCTAAATAAAACAGTGACCACCAGTAGCAACCACTGAAATGAAGTCACAAAGGAAAACAAGTTACTGAAAACAAATGGGAACAATGAACCAAATGAAAGTACAATGGATACAATATGAAACAAATGTGACTGTAGCAAATTAATAACAAAAAGCAAGATTTAATATTGAAAATATTATTAAACCATGTTGTTTTTGTTATATGCCTTCAAGTTGATTCCAGTTTATGTGACCCTATCCATAAGGATTTCTTGGCAAGATTCATTCACAGGAGGTTTTCCCATTGCCTTCTTAAGCAGAGAGAGAGAGAGACCTTGTCCAAGGTCACCAAATGGATTTAAGTGGTTGAGCAGTCTTCAAAACCTACTCTCCTGGAATCCAGCACTCATATTGCTATATTGCACTGGATCTCACTATAAAACTCTGTTTTTAATAGTACTACAGAAAGAAAGCTGTTTTAAGACACTACTAACTATATTTCATACTTTAGAAGCCTTTCATTCAATCAATCTGTTATTTCCCCTATCATTTCACTATGAATAAAAGTCTGGAACTATCTTATAAAAGTGTAGAGGCCTTTGTCACTCATCAGTCCAATTTTTTTTGATGCAGGACAGGTCAAATCCTATAGATAAATCATCAACAATACCTAGACATCCTAGTACTATTAATTTAGCTGTGGAAGTGTATAAATACCAGTTGGAAATGACTACTACTGCAACTGAATTGGCATTCCAAATTGGGCAACAGAACCACAATCACTCCACTTAGCCCTATCTGCCTGACAGTTCTTTAGGCATGGTAAAATCATATTAAGTGATTCTGTTAAGGACTAATCTCTTAGGATGCACAGGATATAAGCTCTACTTATTAGAGCAGGGGTAGGCAACCTTTCCCCTTTAAGGGCTGAGGGATTTCAGCTCCCAGAAGTCTCAGCCATGTTGGCCAATAGTCCCATGTTGGCCAATAGCTCCTGGGATTCTGGGAGCTGAAGTCCCTCGGCCCTTAAAGGGGAAAGGTTGCCTATCCCTGCACTAGAGTAAGACAACTGTTATTGATCTGGCACCTAATTAGTTCTGTGCAAGTCCTTTTATATCACCGCAGGAGATGCTGCACCCACATGAAACAATCATAGCTGTAACTACTGTAAGGGAAGAGAGGAATCTTGGTACTAATCATGGCCTCCTTTTGTGTCAGACCTGGGATTTTAAATCCCAGTTTTGGAAACATTAGCAGTAAAGTAAATGGAGGATAGTACAATTGGACCATTTGCTTCTCACATCTATCAGTGAGACAACTACAACCTATTTGGCAGTGAAATGTACTTGTTAATCTGCATGCAGATCAGATGGCACATTGGAGGCAAGAGTATATTATTGTTATGCACTTAATTCCAAATTTCATCTCTCATGGATTTATTTTTACCACCTACACATAGAATTTAAGAAAATTTTAAAAACAGTCTGAGTCTAGACTGAAGTCTCAAGTCAAGCATGTCCTATAAACTATTTTCAGAGTTTAACAGACTTTTAATATCACAGTTTCTATAAAGTATATTTTTACTTCAGTTCATGCATTCTAAATGGATTATACTTCAAACAGGACATAAAATGAAACAAATGGGTGACCATTCTTAGTGCTACTCGAATCACTATGATGAGGTGTTGAATTCCTACAGGTTATCCTAATTTGAGTTTGGGTAGCTGGTGGCAGGATTAATACTAGTTTTTGCTGCCTCTTTATTTTCATTCCATAGGTTGTCAAGATTGTACTTTATTTTGCTGCATTTAACATATTGCCTTTTTGACTATTACATGTGAAAAAACTGAAGATTTCAGTTGAGTAAAAAAGTAATGATTATGCCCTTAGACACCATGGGCAGCTTCCTGTCAGTGAGATATACAGTACATATGCAGGACTAAATGAGGTTATGGCTCCATATGTATTTTTCTTTTTGGATCTTGTGGAAGGAGCTATCCAATGTAGGATCTTGGCCCATGTCATAATCATTAAGACGCACATTCTAAATTCTAAATCTCATTTGTCACTTGTGGGGGGAAGTTTGCCTGTTCTCTCATTGATTCACAAACTGTCCTTTTTGTTTATACATCTTTATGTGTGTACTTGTGCACATTCTCTATGCACAAATCAAAATTTAAAAGGTTGAGTAGAAAGGAGGTTCTGTGACAATGTTTATCCTTTCTAAATGTGATCATGAATTCTTCTCAAACTCCAGCCGGTCTTTCAAAGGCAATTCCCCACTGCATCTGTTCTTCATAGTACTTGGGCATCTTCCAAAGAATGTTACCTATGTGGACCACAAACCACAATCATGGTGGTTTATATATGGGAGATGTAAATCACCATTTATGTCTAGGAAAACTGGGAGAAGCTAATCTTGTATTGATGGTTTAACTAAGTGCCTTAGCCACTGAAATCCAGCACTTCCAAGTCCTTACTAGCCACTGAAAGCGATTACTTGTCTTAAAAATGAGCAGTGCACAACCTCTAATTACTTTTAAAGAGAGCTGAATTTGGAAACTGAACTCTTGGGATCAGACCAGCTGCTTTGATTATGACTTGGCCCTTTAATGAGTTTTTTCTACACAGTGATTAATAGTGTCCTATGAAGTCTAGGGAAGTGTCCTATTCTACAGCATCTTGCCTATACTTGTGGGTTCCCCAATAGTCCAGTTATGTCCGTCAGTTTCCTAATTAATATTCTTGCTGCTTTTCAAATGTTCAAAATTCTTCCCCTAGACAATTGAAAACAAGAAAATGCTCTATATTTACTATCTATAATACATATTATTTGAGCTGATAATATTAGAAAGCAGTCATTGTAGCCGTATTGCATCCTCACTCCATAAATAATCCAGTCTGATACAGATTTAGCTGCCATGGCTCAGTGTTAGGGAATTCTGGGAACTGTAGTTTTGTGAGACATTTAGCCTTCTCTGTCAGAGAGCTCTGGTGTCACAACAAACTACAGTTTCCAGGATTCTATAGCATTGAGTTAAAGAGGTGTCAAACTGGATAACTTCTGCAGTGCAGATGCAGCCTAAGAATCTACCATAAAAGGCAGTTGAATCATACGTGGTAGACAGCCTTTGCATTTCTTTTTTGCTCTTGATGTATTTTATTTTCTTTTACTACTTTATGTAGGATACATTTTTATAAAATGATCTGCTCTGATTTTTGCTTCTAAATAAGACTGTCATTTGTATGGGATTTCAGTGAGTTTCTAGGGAGGACTTAAGGAAGTTGTTTCAACAAAATCTTTCACTATTTCATCCTTGCATATGAAGACAAAAAAATTAAAGTAGTTTCACTCACCACTCCCCCACGAAACACAGTATTCTCCATTGTATTCTCCCTGTATTCCAATATCTGGAAGTGTTGCACAAGAATTATTTTGTGGAGAAAAACACATGTTTTCTTGTGTGAAAACCTTGTTTCCTGCACAGGAAAAATGTATTATCTGTGCAGGAATCCAGTTTTTTGTGCAAATCCTCACATTTGCCTCTACAGAATAATTCCTGGGCAGATGATGAGTTTGGGATGTTGTATATCAGGAGAAAATTGTGCAAAATTCTCACTATAACACACAATTTTCTCCCCACTGTGACTGACTTCTCAAAAATAACACACAATTTTCTCCCCACTGTGACTGACTTCTCAAAAAGTGCACAATTTTCAAGGCATATTCTCAGGTCAAACAAACTCAATAAACCCATGTTTTTATAATGCAAAAAAATGTAGCAGCTGGTCTGATCCCAAGAGTTCAGTATCCTAAATTCTGCTCTCTTTAAAAGTAAATAGAAGTCCTTTTGTTTGTCTCTTAAGGAACTTGTCTTTACACAGAAAATAAGAAATTTTAGCACAAGAAGCACTGCACACTTGTGGTGTACAGAAAACCCTTTTTGGGGCAAAAAAAAATTACCTATGCAGAAAATCCCACGAGTCTTCCAAAAAAAACCCCAAACACCCCTATATGGCTGACTACTGGCAAGTTTTTCACAGAAAAAGTCCCAGTGGTGAAGGACCTTTACATATTCAGATTTTTCTCATCAAGATGACAGGAAACTTGAGAAATCAAATATTTGTTAATATTCTTTCCACCCCTTCCTACAACATATTGCCATCAAATGCTCCTGTACCATCCTGTCCCGTCCCCCCACCACCACCACCAACGAAGACCATCAAAGCCTGACTTCTTCTTAAGAACAATGCAGAGCTGGATTATAAAACTCTACAGTCTGAAAATTTTCCTTTTCTTTTTCACTGTGATACATTCTTTGGACAAATATTATAGATTGCATTTCAACTTAATTGCTTCAAGAGTAACCTCTGTAATTTTCATTAAACCTTTGGTTCTAAAGCATCTCCTCACCATGTTCTGACAAACTCCAAGTTTTATTGAATTTCTAGTTCCATAATATTATATCTTATTTATGTCTTCTGGTACATCTACGTAACACACATCAAAGAGTTAATCTGTGCTGCGTTGTTATATTGATGTGATGAAACCTAGAGTCTGCTCCCAGAACAAGCATCTTCTCATTTATAATAAATCTACCATTAGCTATACAAGATTCTCTCTGGCTCGTGAAGGTCCTACCAGCAGAATTAAATGAATAAATAAACAGCTAACTGTGAGGTAATTTGAAAGAGTTTCTTTATCAAGACATCCAGAAAGCCTTTCTGGGACTTACTGAGAAAAACCTATCACAGACCATGTCTTTTTAATACTATTTTATTTAATTATAAAATTAAATGTTGCTAAATGAATAAATCAATGACAAAGCATTTACACCATTCATTGACAATAGTTCCTGCCAAACACTAATAACACTCCCCAATGTAAAAGGATTATTGTTGGTCCAATTATGAAACCACCGTGCATGTACTTTTTAGTTATGTCAACTTGTGTATTAGCATAATCTATCATACATTCTATATCTACCTCACAGTTTCTGGTAATTGTATATTTTCCAGTATTTTGCCAACAGGATCTGGGGCACTATTACTAAATTCCTCAACAAAATTGTATATTTTTCTTAGCTACAGATAACTCAGACGCCCAACCCTTCCCAAGGATGTCATCAGAGTGCCTGCCATTGTACATGGTGAGCGCTCTGATGACGTCCTTCCGGCTCAGCGTCCGGACACGCTGGGCCAGAAGGGATGCGGAAGAGATGCACTGTGTCGCTTCAGGAACCCCTTCTGCCCACTCTGGAAGGAGTGCTATTTTAGCACTCCTTCCAAGGCTGCCCAAAAGGTGGATTGGGACCGAGGCGTGGGGCAGTTTCGGCCCCAGTCCTTGACTTCTCGGGGCAGCCCATGGCCACCTGTCTGTAGAGGCCCTAAGTAGCACAAAAGGCTGGCACTACTATTCCTGGTTTTCATCCATCCAGCTGATCTTATCAATCCATGTTGGTGGAATGAAATCAGCATGAGGATTTGCACAGTTATCATAAATATCAGGTATGTCAGTGTATCTGAGCGCCAGTGTGGCATAATGGTTTGAGTGTTGGCTGCAACTCTGGAGATCAGGGTTCAATTCCCTGCTTAGCCATGAAACACTGGGTGACCTTGGGCAAGCCAGCCTCTCTCAGCCTCAGAGGAAGGCAATGGCAAACCTTCTCTGAACAAATCTTGCCAAGGAAACCACATTATAGGGTTGCCATGAGTCAAGAAATGACTGGAAGGCACACTAATGTCAACTAACGTCAGTGTATCATTCACCAAAGCCCACGCCTGAAAATTCAATCCCATATTTTATTAGAGCATCATAGATTTCTCTAATGATATTCAGAGTACAGTATTCACAAAATA
>CM034706.1:208857362-208869031 GCA_020142125.1 Phrynosoma platyrhinos
GGAAAGGAAAGGAAAGGAAAGGAAAGGAAAGGAAAGGAAAGGAAAGTTTGCCTTCTTGTCACTTCCAGTTTCAAAAAAGGGGAGTGCAACCTGTGGAAGTCTGATGACATGTAAATTGGGACAGGTGGAGATGTCAGGCCCTCCAGAGTTGTTCTCCTCTGCTTTAGAAGATGAATGGGCTTTGGTACTAATAATGAAAAGCATCTGTTGTAGAAACTGCTCCAGGGCACAAAGAGATGAATTATTCTTATGTGCATCTCTTGCAAGTGCAACCATGCTGTGTTGTGCATCAGGCTCTTCTCAGGGATGGAAATGAAGCTTATAAATAAAATGATTGTAAGATGGGGAGAAACAGAAATGTATTACCTGTCGGTAGTGCTAGCTGTAAATTCCTGATGGGAACAATACACACAGTCTTGCATACTTAGTGCATATGTCAGAAATTTCATACAGCATAGTTATAGCGCTACAATTCCACCTTAACTACTATGGTTCCATCCTCTGGAATGTAGGCATTGGAAGTCTGGGAAGACACTAGAGCTTTCTGGTTGAAAATTCTGAGCATCCCTTCCTGTTCTTCCAATACAATAGATCCATGGCAGTTGAAGTGGAATCATAGTGCTACAACTGTGCAGTGTGAAAGCCTCCCCCCCTCATCTTTCAAACAAGTATTCACCTCCAAGGCAATACACACCAAAGTTAAAGAAAGTAGAATACAAAAACTGGGCAAAGAAAAATGTTGTATATTGATGTCTAAAAGTAGTCTGGCCAAGGTATTCAAAGTGCTAGGTATCACCACTGAAAAGTCCCTGTGTTTGGTAGCCACCTCATCCCTATTTTCATATTTGAAAGCAGGGCCCCAGAACAAGGTTTGTATGAGATCTGATGGGCTTTCAGTGAATGTCTTTGGACACTAAAGTTATGCAATTTATGGATCCCAGTTGTCTCTTCCCATATTTTTTGCCAGCTGATGTTCTGAAAACATTTTTCAAAGCAGTCTTGTATTTAATATATTTAATATTTATTTAATAATATAACCGTGCCATAGAGATATTATTAAAGCACAGCTATACTACAGCAAAAGCAAGTTTGCCAATAACATTAGTTGCAGTCAGTGCTTCTTGCATGTATAAACATACTTATGCATCCAGATTTGATGAATGTCACAAATACATCAGACAAGGTGATCTTCTAGTTTGATTTAGCTTGGCCTATCTTGCATAATGCTTCTCCACGTGTTATATGTCTAGGACAAATGCCAAGTGAAATATTGTTCCTTATGATTTGCTATGAGGGGGTAAAGTTTGAATAATGGGTGCTCCAGAGATTCAAAAATGTTGCAGGTGTGTTGACTAGTAGCAACCAACCAGTTCTACCTATTTTTCATCTTGACCAATACCAGGTCTTTTGTAAACCCAGTAGGCCTTAATTCCCTATTCATGCCAGCCACAAATGCCAGCTGCATTACAATGGGAATAACATCACCCAAGGAGACCTTCTGCTGTGCTTTCTGCAACCGGACTTGTTTATCTCAGATTGACCTTTTTAGTCATCAGCAAACTTGCAGAAAGTGTGGAATGAGTCCTTCCTGAATCTTCGTTTGCAAAGAAAAGCCAGAGAGAGAGACAATGGGAATAGCCTGCAGCAATATGTAGTGGCTGGAGAAATCCATTCTGCTGCATTCTCTCCAGCAACCATCAGGATTGCATTTGTGGAAATGGGATGTTTGACAGGAGGTGGAGGTGAAAGATTATGTCATTGTCCTCACTAATCAGAAGGTCCCAGCACTTCCAACTCTGAGATCCCTGGGTCCACTGCATCACTGGAAAAGTGGAGGGAAGCAAGATCCTAGGGAGATTTAGAAGACAACCTTTGTGAACTTCTGATTTTCTGTGGTTGTGACTTTATATATTGCCATAGGAGTGCATGGTGTCTTTAATATGTTGCTGTGAGATCAGCATTCTCCTCCATCTCCCTGTAGACTTCAAGCACCTCACACCAGCAGTTCAGCTCTTAGCACAGCAACAGAGAGCTTGAAGAAGCTGTCTCATGAGTGATGAAAATCCATAGTGTGGCTCTGAGCTCCATCAGCAATGACCTTGGTTGGAAGACAGCAACCTTTCCTTTGAAGTGCATGCAAATGGCTTCATTGCTGCCTGGCTGCATGCAACTGCCTCACCATTGGTGGTCACCATAGTGAGGGCTGAAACCTCAGCAACACACAATCCAGCCTCCCCAGATCTTTGCTTTGCCTTCCTATGTGCAGAATGTGTAATTCAGAAATGCATGAAGCCTTTGACAGAGTGAGGGGAGGGGAAACTTGGAGTTGGGCCATAAATGCTAACAAAAGGGTTTGTGTTTGATAGCTTCAGCTGCTATAGCAACATGGCTGCAGATAAAGAGTGTTTGCTGTCCCATCCTGCAACTCTTTCCAATATACATATGTGGGCAAAGAGGAGAGGTAATTAATGTCCATGGCCAGCAGGACAGGCAAAGGAAGGGAGAGAGGCATTCTCAGGCCTCATTCCCACTATGACCTAAATCGTATTGCAGATCAGGTTATATGACCGTTGTTCCCACTTGAAACTGTGCTCAGTTTAAATCACAATGAAGTGAGGAAAATGCAAAAGAACTGCTCTTTCCTGACACTAGTTTTTGGGTGGTTCTTTTTAAAAGACCTGAATCTGAACCGTGTTCAGCAAGTGGGAATGACAGGTCAGGTTAGCATCGGGGGGCTGTGCTGGCTCTTGCCAGCTTCTCTCAGCCAGCCCTGGTACTCTGGTGCCATTTTGCCTCAGCCAAGGCTGGCAGGCGGGGCAGTCCATCCTCCCTTCCTCCCCTCAGCAAGGAGGGAGTTGAGAGGCTTTCTTTGAGCCAAGGAAAGCCGGGAGCCTCACCAGAGTCTTTGGAGTGTGGCTTCGGCTTCTCTTCCTCTGCCTTTCCCAACTCGGCCATGGGAACTCACTGGGTACCCCTGGGCAAGACATGGAGGGCTGCCAAGGACTCCATGAGGGGAGAAAAGGAGGAGGAGGAGGAGGAAGGGAAAAGGAGGAGAAAGAAGGGAAGGTCTCCTCCATAAGCTCGTGCTCTTCCTCATACAAGCCTTTCCACCATGCCACCACCCCTCTATTGTTGTTGTTGTTGTTGTTGTTGTTGTTGTATGCCTTCAAGTCTGTCATGGGGGTTTCTTGGCAAGGTTTGTTCAGAAGGAGTTTGCCTTTTCTCCTCCTCCTCCTCCTCCTCCATGTCAGCCATTCTTCCTCTCCCCCCCTCCCGTGTAAATGACAAAGGGGAGTAAATGGCCCCAGAGAGATTCGATCACAAAATAACCCAGTTTCCACACCAGGTTATTTTGTAGTGGGAATGAGCCCTCAGTCTCCTGCTCATCTCCCTGTAATACATGATTAGTGCAAGGGTAGTGTTTAGCTTCTGTGGTTCTTAATGTGTAATGTTCTAGATACCAACGAGTTCAGTAGTAACTCTTGTTTTAGTCAATTATGAGCAGACATAAAGCTTTTGAAAATTCATTGTACTTTACAAAGGCTTGGTGTATATGTGGGGCGGGGGGGGCAATAAATACTATTTTAAGCTTGCTTCCCTGTTTGTTTGTTTATCTCAGTTTGGCCTTTTTAGTCATCAGCAAACTTGCAGAAACATCTCAACATCTCAAAAGTTTTAAACATCTCAACATCTCAAAAGTTTTCACGGAATCATAGAGTTGGAAGAAACTCCAAGGGCCATCCATTCCAATACTTTGCCATGCAGGAATACGCAATAAAAGCACCCCCAACCAATGATCATCCAGCCTTTGCTTAAAAACCTCCAAAGGAGGAGACACCACCACTATCCAAGGCAGCATATCTCATTGCCTAATCGATCGTACTGTCAGAAAGTTCTTCCTAATGTTGAGGTGGAATCTCTTTTCCTATAGTTGAATCCATTGCTCCATATGCTAGTCTCTGGAGCAGCAGAAAGCAAACTCACTCCTTCTTCAATATGACAGCCCTTAAAACAGGGGTAGGCAACCTTTCCCTTTTAAGGGCCGAGAGACTTCAGCTCCCAGAAGCCTCAGCCATGTTGGCCAATAGTCCCATGTTGGCCAATAGCTCCTGGGATTCTGGGAGCTGAAGTCCCTTGGCCCTTAAAGGGGAAAGGTTGCCTACCCCTGCCTTAAAATATTTAAACATGGCTATCATGTCATCTCTTAACTCTCTCTTCTCTAGACTAAACATACTCTGCTGTCAAAGTTTCCAGACCTTTCACCATTTTGGTTGCCCTCCTCTGGCCACATTCCAGCTTGTCAATATCTTTCCTGAATTGGATGAATATTCCAAGTGAAGTCTGACCAAAGCAGAATAGAGTGGCACTATTACTTCGCTTAATCTAGACATTATATTCCTATTGATGCAGCTTAGAATTGCATTGGCTTTAGTTAGCTGGTGCATCACACTGTTGACTCATGTTCAACTTTTGGGCTTCTAAGGCTCCTAGATCCCTTTCATATGACATGTACTGTTGTCAAGCAGGTGTCACTCATGCTATATCTATGCATTTCATTTTTACTGCCTAAGTGTAATAACTTACATTTCTCCATGTTGTAATTCATTTAGGGCCTCTGCAGATGCCGGCCACCCCAACCCCATGTCAGCACCATGTGCCATTACACACAGCATGCAGCATAGGATGCCCTTCTAGTGCAGTGTTTTGACGCACTGCACCGGAAAGGGCATTGAAGAGCCGTGCACCAGCTCTTAGGGTGGCCTTTTTGCTGCTCTTTCAGGGGCAGCAAAAGGGAGGATCAGGGCGGTGGCATGCGGTTGCCATAGACCCAATCCATGGCTAGCAGGGGCGGCCCAGAGCCGCCTGTCTGCATAGCCGCTTAGTTAGTTTGGGTCCACTTTATAATCTATTAAGGTCATTTTGAATTTTGATCCTCTCCTCTAGGGTATTAGCTATTCCTTCTAATTTGGTGTCATCTGCAGATGTGATAAGCATGCCCTCTAGTTTTTTGTCCAAGTCATTGATAAAGATGTTGAACAGCACTAGCCCCAGGACAGGACCCTGTGCCACCTCCACTAGTCACTTCTTTCCAGGATGAAGAGGAGCCATTGCTGAACATCCTTTGGGTTCAGTTGTCAATCAGTTAGAAATCCTCCTAACAGAAGCACTGTCTAGCCCACATTTTTTTGGTAAGAATATCATGGGAAACCCTGTCAAAGGCCTTACTGAAATCAAGATACGCTATATCCTCAACATTCCCCTATTCCACCCAGATTGTAACTCCATCAAAAAGTGATAAAGTTAATCTGGTATGACTTGTTTTTGTGAAACTCATGTTGACTTTTAGTGATTACAGCATTCCTTTGTAAGTGTTTACACACTGTATGTTCATGTATGTATGTATGTATGTATTTTATTTTAATTTTATTTATTTCATTTCTATGCTCCCTTTCTCCAAGAAAGGGACCCAAGGTGGCTAACAGATGCTTTTTTAAACAAATTGGATGTACCTAATGAGGCAGGTATATTTGCTCTCCCCCTTTCTTTCTGTTTGGTTTTTCATGCATGCTCAGTAAGGAATTCTGGAGGCAGCTGCTCTTTACTTAGGTAGGCACACATGGCTTCAGTAGGATTGTTTGGAGCCAAATCCCCTTCTTTCCCAACTCAAGGCTTATTGCATTGTTTACTGAAAAAATGCTGCTGCAGTGTAACAGGAAAAGTGTGCTTCTTCAGTCCTCCTTCACCATCCTCCCAATGTTGATATTGCTTTTAAAAAAGAAACTAGCAGATGCATCATTAGAGAGTTGCAGGGTTGCAGGGAACACCAGATGACACCCTAAGGAGAGTTGACACCACTGCTCTTCAAACATCTGCCTCTGAGCAGAAACAGGCTGTGGCATTCACCTGCATCCCTTTAAAACACTGAAGAGATGGTATGAGTCAAGCAAGACTCAGTGGGAGAAGAAAGGAAAAGCCACAGGGTTTAAACAAAAAAAATAAAAAAAATGTAAAAGTTTTTTTAAAAAAAATTAAAAAGTGTATCAATTCAAACTTTTTTAAAAAAAAATGCATCTCACCAAATTTTCACTTTAACCACATTGGTACAAAAACATTGCTAAGGATTCTGTGTGGTGCAGTATGGGAGGAGGTGAGTGACGCCAACACCAGTGACACCACTGGAGACTAAGAGGGCAAGGTGAGAGGCTGGGAGGGGAGGAAAGACTTTGTAAAAAGAAGCTTCACTGTTAACTGAGGTAAGCCTGTACATGTTTTAAAATCCATCAGACTTCAGAATGTTCTCAAACTTTTCATGATGGCTGTATTTCCCCATTCCACTTCCCCTAATCTAACCTGGCAGCCACCAAGAACTGTCGCCACTAGAGGCAGAGGTTGTTAAACAGTACTAAAATGCACTTCATAACATTTCCTTTGGGTTGACTCAAGAGATTTGTTTTGCTCAAAGACACTCTTCCAGTTTGGTCTGGAAAAGTGTGTGTTTGGGGGTTTGCCAATTGTCATCACTTCTGCATCTATTCATTCCATTCCGGGGGGGGGGGGGGGGGGGGGGGGGGGGGGCTGTCTGGAGGAATTTCCTGGACCTGTACTAGGATTCTTCCAAAGTTTTTTTGAAAACTAGTGCATGGTTTCCAGAAGCGATCTTGTAATCTGAGGGGCAGATTTTCTCATCTGGTTTTTAAAAATAAATAAATAAAAATCAATTATCGTGCAAAAGTACCATTTCACAAATGCTTTGATGCTCTATAAACTGTAGTCAAAAATGAAAAAAAGAAAGGAGGTGAAGAGATGGAGACTTTTTTTGTTCTGACCTTTCTGGGAATTAAAAGAAAGAAACAATTTCAAGGTTAGGAATATCCCACCAAGAACCAGAAGAACTATGGTCAGAAGCCAAGGACATAATTAAGGAAGAATGCAGAAAGACATTATTGGTAGCCAAAAAGAAAGAGAAGAAGTAAGGAAAACAGACAAAACACTTCAAGCAGTAAAGGAAAGAAGAGGAAAAAAAAATAAGGGGAAGGGGGAGGAGGATGGAGATAGGAACAAAACCAGAAACACAAATGCAACAATACAATGGTTACTGAGCATGGATAAAGGTAACTATTACAATGACCAGTGTAGAGAAATAGAAGACAACAACAAAAAAGGAAGAAAGAGAGACTTCTTCCACAAGATCCAGGAGCTCAAACAGAAATTCCAGCCAAGGGCTGGGATGTTCTATGTCAATAAAAGGAACATACTATAAGATCAAGAATTAATGAAAAGACATTGGATTCTATACACAGGACAGATATATAAAAGAAATGAAAAAGATAATGGCACATGGAATGAAGAACCATATGAAGGTGAACCCCAAATACTAAAAAGTGAGGGGGAAGCAGCAATAAGCGAAATTAGAAAAAGAAATCACCAGGAACAGATGATATTCCAATGGAACTACTGCAATCCACACAGACAGAATCAACATTAATTTTAACTAATATATGTCAACAAATATGGAAAACAAAATGGTGGCCAACAGACTGGAAATGATCAATATACATCCCCATCTACAAAAAAGGAAACACAAAAGGCTGCAGCAACTATAGGAGCATAGCATTAATTTCCCATGCAAGCATAATTATGCTCAAAATTATGTAACACAGATTCAAATCTTACATGGAGAGAGAAATCCCAGAGATGCCAATGGAGTTCAGGAAAAGAAGAGACAGGAAGGATGGCACAGCAAACATAAGATAGCTAATGGAGCATACCAAATGATTCCAAAAGAAAATCATCATGTGCTTTATAGACTATAGCAAAGCATTTGATTGCATTGATCACAAAAAGCTATGAAATGCTCTTAACAATATGGGAACACCACTACATCTGATAGTCCTGATCAGAAATCTGTACTTAGGAAAAGAGACTACTGTTATAACAGAATATGGAGAAACAGAATGGTTTCCCATTGGCACGGGGGTCAGGCAAGGCAGTAATATCACTCTATTTGTTCAACATGGATGCAGAAAATACCATATGAAGTGCAAAAAAAGGCTTCAAAAAAAGAGGAGTGAAGATAGGAGGAAGGAATAGCAACAATCTAAGATATGCACATAACACCATACTACTAGCAGAAAATATTAAGGACTTCAACAATCCATCATTAAGGAAGGTCAAAGAAGAAAATGCAAATGCAGCTTAACGCTGAACATAAAACAAAACAAAATGACCATGGAGGAACTACATAATTTCAACCACTACAATGAGGAAATCAAAATAGTTGCAGTACCTTGGATCAAACACTGAAGAGAAGGGAGACTGCAGTCAAGAAATCAGAAGAAGAATAGGAATGGGAAGGGCAGCTATGAAAGAACTAGGCAAGATCCTAAAGAGTAAAAATATACAACCAAGCACCAAAGCTAGAATCATCCAAGCCATTGTATTGCCCATCACTATGTACATATGTAAGAGCTGGACAGTGAAAAAAATCAGATAAGAAGAAAACAAATTTATTTGATACGTGGTGCTGAAGAAGAGTGCTGAGGATACGTGGGCAGCCAAAAAGACAAATAAATGGGTCCATGAACAGAGCAAGCCTGAAATCTCCCTGGAAGCCCAGATGATCAAACTGAGCCTGTCATACTTTGGACACATCATGAGAAAGCACAACTCATTGGAAAAGACAATAATGCTAAGAAAGGTAGAGGGAAATAGAAAGAGAGGAAGACTGCACACTAAATGGAGTGAGTCACAATTAGAGTGGTCATACATCTGAATTTTCAAGGCCTAAGCAGAGCAGTGGATGACAAGGGAGTCTTGGAGATGGCTCACCCACAAGGCTGCCAGGAATAGAGGTCATCATGAGGATAGTTAACAAGAACAACAACCATTTACATACAAATCCTGATTTAAATCTATCCTTGACTCATAGTAATCCATCTGATTAGTTGACCAAAAAAAGGATTTAGGGAAGCAGAAATGTTGGACAGTTGGTAATGGAGCTGTTAAAAGTCTTCTTGTCTAACAGCCCTTTCCCACTGCTTTCATTTTGTTTATTATTCTGAAGAAAGGCTGCTGTATCTCTTGTGCCAAATGGCTAGACAGCTGCAAAACTGTTCACATTGCTAGTCTCAACTGTTGCAAAATAATTGTGAAGAAAGGGGTGACTCTCAGAACCACTGCCATTTAAAAATAAATAAATTGACCCATATAAAGGTATTCTTCTACCTCCAGAAAATTAGCTAATGCAAACTAAGCATTCTAAGACAGAGGAACACATTTATCAAAGCATTTGTCCATCTAGTGTCTGATTGCCAATTCATAAGCCAGTCGTACTTTTATATACCTGGTAAGCAGATGGTCCCAAATTCAAGTCCTGATATCTCCATATGAACTTAATAAAAGAATACTGGCTGAAATCTGGAAAGCTGCTACCAGTCTATGTTGAGAGTGTTTCGCTAACTGTACTACTGATCTGAGTCAGTACAGGCAAGTTTCAATTTACACTGCCCTCATTTGCAACATTTCAAATTTACAAAATTTCTCCAGAAATAAACTAACGTAGTCTCACCCATAATACGTAGCTCTCCGAATGCACTTCTGCAGTTAAGTAAGGTGCAAGATTAGGGAGGGTGAGGGGAGTCAGCATTTTGGCATAAGAAAAGCTGGCTGGACTAGATTTCTTTTATCTACCTAAATCAGGGAAGCAAGGAGAGGAGAAAGTAACTGCAGTCTTGGCATTGCCAGAAGGAAGGGATTTCCTTTGTTTGCTCAGAAGGGTGTTGTGAGGGGAAGGAAGAGACTGGAATATAGGAGTTTTGAGTCTAATCTGCACTGCAGAAATAATGAAACTTGATACCACTTTAACTGTCATGTCTCCATCCTATGAAATCCAGGGATTTGTAAGTTTGTTGTGGCACCAGAGCTCTCTGACACAGAAGGCTAACTACCTCACAAAGCTACAAATCCCAGAATTCTATAGCATTGAGCCATGGCAGTTAAGGCAGTGTCAAACTGCATTATTTCTGTGGTGCAGACTAGACCTAGTGTTAAGCACTCTTGCGTATCCCACACTGTATTTTGTGGTCCTCGTATATTCCTGTCTCATATCTGGAGATACCATGTTTTTGAGACATCAATGAACTTTCAGGAACACTAGGTTAGGTTCCCAGGAAAAAAGGAACTTTTCCCTCAAGGCATGTGGTCATCCAGGTAAACAAAATGATCAAATCTAAAGTCCTCCTCCCTCCCTCCAAGTAATCTGTATTTCCTCTTGAAACTAGAGACAAAGGATCTCTTTAACCTCAAAGAAGTAAGCTGATCTTTACCTACCTCCTATTGCAAGGGTAGGCAACCTTTTTGAGCCGGGGGCCGGGTTGCTGTCCCTCAGACAATTGGGGGGCCGAAGCACCAAAAATAAATAAATAAATAAATAAATAAATAAAAATTAAATACATTTTTAAAAATTCTAAAATATGCATGCACACTCTCTCAGTCCCAGAAAAGCCATGGCAAAACCCCTGTGGAGATTTTGCCAAGAAAACCCCAAGAACATGTAATAACAACAATAATATCGTCATGGCGGGCAGCGGCGGTGACAGCAGGACCAGCCTGGGGCTGGTTCAAAGGCCTCGGGGGACCGCATCCGGCCCCCAGGCCTTAGGTTGCCTACTCCTGTCCTATTGTATCCCCAGCCATACTCCCCATCCTTCCATCTCAGGGATATCCTGATCCAATCACTGTTTTTGACATACTAAAATTAAAGCCATCAATCAGTTCAGGATCCCATTGTCAATTTCTGGGAAAAGACATTAAGCCTTTGTTATCTGGATAGATAACAAATCACTTGAGGCTAATTTTAAGGTATAAATATGGTTTCAAAATCTAACCTTTGTGCACACAGCCAACATACAGCCCAGCCCACACATACACCCACACTCTTGTGTATGTTCTGTTTCACCCTCCAACCTCCCAGTCTGAGCCATTCCAGCTTTCCATGGACTTCTCATCAGACAGGTAATTATAACTCCACTCCAGACTCCTAAAAACTCCCTTATCCCCTTTCGATATTTCCATTTTGGTTAGCTCTGTGTGCTGTGTCTGTGTAAATTGCTATCTTGTGTGTGTGATTGCACTCTACATTTTTCTAAATAAAACCTTCTTAGTTCACCCAAGACCTGGAGTCCTCCTTAGTTAGTACTAGTATATAGTAGTGCAAATACTCCAAAGGTTACCCAAGCCTCTTGCAAAGTTAATTTCCCCAACGTCTGAAGTAACATTGACAGTAGGGGAGGACCCCCATCCTGCTTCCTGCTCATTGGGTAACATTAGATGTGCTGAGAAAAATGTTTCTTCTGCCTACTTAACTGGAGGAGCTGCAATGAGGAGAGAGCAAGTAGGTGACACTAATAATGTCAAAAGGGTAACATTGCAGTAAAAAAAAAAAAAGACCTTGTGGCATCATAAAGTCTGCTTATCATTCAAGACTGAGGCCTTTATCACACATGGCTTTTAAACCACCATAAAAGTTTGATAATAGCACCTTTTGTGATACCTTCACATGATACCTTCGTCCTCTCATCTCTGCTTCCTAGAAGCACAGATAATAATTGGAGTTTCTCAAAAGGAGTTTCTCAAAAGGGAGATACTGAAGGCACAATTTCAAACCGTGC
>CM034706.1:208869131-208891389 GCA_020142125.1 Phrynosoma platyrhinos
TTCTATGATTCTATGATTCTATGATTCTATGATTCTATGATTCTAATTATTATTTCTTACCTGCCTCTCCCCATGGATCGAGGAAGGGAACAACAACAATTAAGAGACACACCAGTTTAGCATCAGTTAAAATACACGTCAGTTTAAAAGGACAAATAAAATATACACATATGAAAACAATCCACATTTAAAATTCATCATTTAAAATCCAGTTTAAAATAATCTGGATAAACCTGCCAGAAGAGACTGGTCTTCAATGCTCTTTTAAATTCAGACAGCATATTCAGTTGTCAAATCTCTTCCAGCAGATCATTCTACAGTCTAGGGGCAGCTGAAGAAAAAGTCCTCTGGCTGATAGTTGCCAACCTAGTCATGATTGATTGGAGTAGACATCTGTCAGAGGACCTGAGAGTATATGGGAGGAGACAATCCTGTAGGTAACCTGGATCCAAACCATGTAGGGCTTTAAAGGTAATAACCAATGCTTTGCACCTTGCCTATAAACTAACTGGTGGCCAATAGAATGATTTTAACATTGGTGTAATCTGATCACTCCTGGATGTGCCAGTAATCAATCGCGCTGCCATGTGTTGAAATAACTGAAGTTTCCGAACTTGGTACACCACATTGAAGAAATTCAGCCTTGAGATTACTGGTGCATGCACTACCATCTTTAGGTCCCCCAGCTCTAGATAAGGATGCAGATACTGTATCAACTGAAGTTAATAGTAAGCACTCCTGGTTGTCATTTCTGAGCTGTCATTTGAAGTGATGAATCCAGAGGCACCTCCAAGCTGTGAACATAGTCTTTCAGGGGGAATATAACCCCATGCAGGACTGGCTGATACACCTCCAAACCCAGGTTAGGATCTTTGACAGCCCATATTTTGCCATCTATAGGGAAATCCCATCAATCAGCTCCCAATCGTGCTAGTCCAAAGGTGTAATAAATTATCCTGTGGCAGTTCCAGGACTGCATGGCCACATGGTATCAGGGTCTCCTCTTCTTCCCCTCGCCTCTCCCCATCACTATTCCAGAACAGCTGAGGGGGTTACATTATTTATTTAAAATCACAGAGTTTAAAACCATGGAGTTAGCATAACTTTGGAATTGCATTATGAAAAACCTAACACATACACATGCAAGGCACATTGGGTAGGACATAGGGCAGGGAATCAGGTTTAAGGACAAGGCTGGAAGAGAGCACAAGCAGCCAGCAACTGCCCAGTTGTGCGAATGAAGAGACGTGCCATAGGGAGTGATTCCAAACCCTTATGTATGCACTTCCCTTCATTAACACCATCAGGGCAAGAATGAGGGTAGTATGATAAAGTCCTCACTCGGAAGAGAGGTAGCAGTTTTTGAAAAGATTCTTTTTCATGCAGGTAGTTATTGTACAGATGTGCTGCATATCTCATTGTTGTGCTCTCTGTAGCTGATGCAGATGACACAGAAGGAAATGTGCCCCCCCTCCCCCCTCTCTCATTCTCTATCATGATGTGCTTTCTCCACCTGGAAAAGCTTACCAGAGAAGGCACAGCAAAAGAACACAATTCTTCTCAGTTGCTTTCTGCCTGCATATGGTCATCTGAAAACCTATTGTCCTCTAAAGGCAAGCCAGCCCACCCCAGCCAAGCCCCAGTGGGATCAACAGTTGCTGCCACTTCTGGTCCCTCTATAGAGCAACTGCACATCTTTCTAGCCCAGAAAATATAATATATTATGCTTTTAAACTCTTTAAAATTGGTGGTGGCTTGAGTAAGATTGCTAACTTTGTGGCTACTTCAGCTCCATCCAAACACACCTCCTCTGGTCTCCAATGATTCAGTATGGAACTGGCTCCTCTCCTTGTACATCAGGCTCAATTTACATCACAAGTCCAGGAAAGCAACCCCAATGTAAATTGAGAATCACTTTCAAAGTCTCAAAAACATCCATTTTGTCATTTAAAAAAAAACCCTCTTATTACAGAGAAACCAAAAGGCACAGGGACAAATGAAACAATGCCTGTACCACATTTCTTTTCAAAGATGTGAAAGTTGTGAAAGATATTTTTTATTATTATTTCTGATTTTCCTCACCTCCATGTTTTTCATTTAGCACACTTTGTTTTGTGATTGGTCATTGGAATATAAATGAGGGCTTTGCAGGTTAGAGTGCTGGGACACATATCACACAAAAAAATCTTGTTTGGGAAGAAAACAGTTTAATCTCAGGGAATATGCATTCCCCTTAATGAAGCTAGATGCAATCCAACATGCCCTCAGTATAGCATAAAAATTACATGTAGGAATAGGCTGCACCAGCACTACACCACCCATATGCAGGATAGCAACATTGCACAACACATGCCAATGAGTGCCACTCTGCAATGTACAACCACAATTCACAATGTACAACCAAGACTGCAGTAGGTGCAATTCCACTTCTGCTGCTGTCAGAAGAATTGTTTTTTACACGCTATGACAAATAATTCACCCTGCATGTGTAGTGCAACTTATGCATATATATGGCGCTAACAGCCTCTGTAGCCAAGTTCCCAAATTGGCATGTTTTGAATAAAATCGAATAGAATAAGTGCAGCAATCAAAGCACAAACGGTTGTGTGATCATTTCAGCACATGCCATACGCACATCTCAACAGACATTGGGGGGAAGGAGTTGATTTATGGTCACTCCTGAAATATTAATAAGTCTTCAAGTCTTATTATGCGCACAGTGTGAGTTAGCTCTCAGACGATGCTGAGTTCAACTTGTGGGAGCACAATTTTGATTTGATGTGTAAATACAAGTGGGTTTTCTGATTAATTAAAGAAGCTAAAATCTCTATAGGTCTGTGCCAGAAATATGCTTGCTCTTTCTTTTCAGTGTGGCTCAAGGGCGTTCATTTGCTTTTCTTGCTTAAAAAAATAATAATGTGTCTTCATCAGTGCCATCTACTGGTTACAGATTAGAACAGCTGTGGGAATACGTGACCTCAAAAAACCTTGGTTTGTTATTATACAACTACTGCAATATCATCACAGAGATATTAGTCAAAGAAGCAGCAACCTACTTAACGCAGAATTACCAGACACTAAACTCAGAAAGAACCACTATAATGCTCTTGCTGAAATACCATGTAAGTGTAATAGCAAAACCCTGTGTTAGAATTACGTTACCTCCCAAAGCAATACTCCAATACTCTTATTATTCAATGGAACTGCATATGGACCACTGTTACAATTTCACCAGTGTTCAAACATTATAATTACAACCAGAATTGTCTCCTTTCTAGCCTTTGAAATTCTGCAGGAATAATTACTCTTCATTTAAGATTCAGCTAACGCTCCCATTGCTTCATGTTTGGATGGTGGTATAAAGTGGTTTGAAATTAATTCATAGCCATATTTACTTACAAATAAGTTGCACTGAAATCAGTGTGGCTTACTCCCAGTTAAGTGTGAACACTGAGCATACAAATCATAGTTATTCCTTATGTACCTGGATATAAATCAGGATTAAATTATTGTATTCTTCCTATTTTCATCTCAGAAATTGAGAGAACAGCCATCATTGAGTGAACCAAGAGCAACTGTCTCCACATACACTCACCTAAAGTGGTGCTGGTATAAGTGTGAGTGGGTAAGCATTTACTTATTACCTGAATGTTTGTGTATCTCCTCCTTCTGTGTACCAGTGCCCTGGTTAAAGAACCAACATTAATAAGGTGGAGGAAAAGAGAACTTGCGTTTTCCCCTTCTCAGTTCTCCTCAGTACCTCTGACTAGGTAAATGCAACATCTCTGGTAACTACTATGACCTGGCTTCTGAGATATGTAACCGACTTAGAGTATATTAACTTTTTATGCCTTTCTTCCTAGCCCAGCATTAGTGGAGGAGAAAATCTAATAACAGGCCCTCCCAACTGTCCTAGTTTGAAAGAAACAGTCCTGTTTAATCCTCTGTCATCTCATTTTTTCAGGTGCTTTTAAAATGTCCCATTTTCTCTCTCTTCCTCCTTTTTATTTTCAGCTTACTTCGGTTGCTGCAAACTGAGCTGAAAGTATAAAAATAATTTGCACTCAGTTATCTCAGCAAAAGTAGAAGAGAGTAAAAGCAGAATCTGTTAGTTTGTGTGCTCTTCTTCATTAATAACATTGATAACATTAATAACATTGCCATCTTGACTACACTCTGATCTTGCTTGGAGCCTTATCGTATAAGAAAACAAAGTGAAAATGGAGCCAGAGAGTAACCGCTTTCTCTGGGCCTTACTGCATTATGTCATAGCAGAAGTTCTCTTCCTGCAGGAGAAAGTTGTAAAAGCACATCTTTCTTCTAAGTGGAAAATTCTGTTCAACAAAAGACACACTTTTTCAATTATTTCCTGCAGGAAAAGAATTGAAGTGCTACGATGTCTTGCAGTAAAGCCCGGAGAAAGCCATTACACTCCAGCTCTATTTCTGCTTTGTTTTCTTGTGTTATAAAGTTCTTGGACACATGTTTCCTGGTTTTCATTTGTGAAATGTTGGAGGGCATGTAGTTATTCCCAGAATAACTGCCCAGCAAACTAGAGGTGATCTCATGCTACCCCTTGGCCGCCACTGCATACTGCTATATTTTATACGTATCATCCTGTTTTTAATTCTATTATAGTTTAATTCAGTTTTAAGGGGTGGGAGGGTTGGGGTGCAGGATAAAGGAATGTTTTAACTGTTGCCTTTTTTTAATTGTTCTACACCGCCCTGATTGCTGAGCCGAGGGGCGGGTTATAAATAAAAAAATATTATTATTATTATTATTATTATTATTATTATTATTATTATTATTATTATTATTATTATTATAATAGACTGGCTGACTCTAACTGCCACTGCTCAAGAATAATACAATTTGACCAATGGCTACTCCCAACATCATGCCCACTTTCTAAATTGTACTTCATCACAGCACCTTGATCTTATAATAATAGAGCTTTTGCAGCTGATCAAAGGTGAACAAAACTCCCTTTGAAGCAAATCATTCCTTTATTTGGTACATGGGTGTTTCATGAGGTTCTTTCTCAGCCTGAGAACACTAGTCCCATAACACAACAAATATTAAATGCTTCACCAAATTAGCAAAGCCAGGAGTCCATTGGATGCAGCTACGATACTTCTAGTACTGTCTAACTGCTACAATTGTGCAGTGTAGCTCTCAGCTATGTCTCTATCTGATGGATTATCTTGATTTGCGTCTTCTAACTCCATGCTCTGGTATCTTTAAGACCATCCTTTCATTCTCATGGCTACAGGCCACTGGAATGCCACATAACCTTCCATGTATTTATTTACAAAATGCTAGCATTGTCTGGCAAATCTGCAGTAAAAAGACAAATTGATATCTTCGGTGCATCCTTCAGGGAAGGACATGTTCCATCTTGTTTGAAGGAAGCTGCTGTTAAGCCGCTTCTGAAAAAACCTTCCCTGGACCCCCTGGATATGAATAATTACAGGCCTGTGTCATTGCTGCCATTCTTGAGCAAGGTGATTGAGAGGGTGGTTGCTCTTCAGCTCCAAGCTGTCTTGGATGAAACTGATTATCTAGACCCATTTCAAACCGGCTTCAGGACAGGCTTTGGGGTTGAGACTGCCATGGTTGCCTTGACCGACGATTTGAGTCTGAGCATCAACAGGGGTAGTGTGACCCTGTTGGTGCTCCTAGACCTCTCAGTGGCTTTTGACACTATAGACCACGGCATCCTCTTGGACCGCCTGAAGGGGTCAGGTATCGGGGGCACTGCTTCGCAGTGGTTCCGGTCCTTCCTCTCGGGTCGGTCCCAGAGGGTGCTGCTCGGGGACAGTAGCTCCAGTAAGAGTCAGGGAGCTATTTTGTCCCCGATGTTATTTAACATCTATATGAAGCTGCTGGGTGAGATTATACGGAGCTGGGTGTTATCAGTACGCTGATGACACCGAGATCTATTTCTCCATGCCTTGTTCATCAGCCTCGAATTCTGAGGGCGTCTCTTCTCTCAATGAACGTCTTCAGGTAGTAATGGGCTGGATAAGGAAAAACAGATTGAAACTGAATCCATACAAGACAGAGGTGCTCACGATAGCGGCCCCGAAACCAAGAATTGGGTTGCAACCTCCAGTCCTGGATGGGGTCACACTCTCCTCCAGTGACTGTGTTTGCAGTCTGGGTGTGCTCCTTGACTCGTCGCTCCTGATGACAAATCAGGTAAATGCGACGGTCAGGAGCGCCTGTTATTAGCTTCAGCTGATACGCCATCTGCGCCCTTTTCTGGAAGTAAGGGATCTCAAGACTGTTGTGCACACTCTGGTAACCTCATGCCTTGACTTCTGTAATGCGCTGTACATGGGGCTACCCTTGTGCTTGGTTTGGAAATTACAGCTGGTACAAAACATGGCAGCCAGGCTAGTATCAGGAATATCTAGGAGGGACCACATTACTCCTGTTCTGAGGTCCCTTCCCTGGCTGCCTATCAGCTTCCAGGCCCAGTACAAGGTGTTGGTCATTACCTTTAAAGCCCTAAATGGCTTGGGTCCAAGCTATCTCAGGGACTACCTCCTTCCATATAATCCTCCCCATGTTCTCCGCTCCTCTGGGAGGAATTTGCTGCAGCCCCAAAAATCGAGGCTTGTGGCCACCTCCCAGAGGGCTTTCTCTGTTGTCGCCCCTAAACTCTGGAACGGCCTGCCGGACGAGATCCATCAGTTGACATCACTAGATAGCTTCAAAAAAGCTGTCAAGACAGATCTCTTCTGCTAAGCCTTTACAAATTAATTCATCCTGGCCTTGGGTTTTCCAACCCGCATTGTTCTTATGTGGCCCCATCTTGGATGGATAGGACCACTGTTATGGGCCATATTGGAGTGCTATCATGTGTTTTAAAAATTTATAGTTTTAATTGTTTACATTTGTAATTTTATCTACTTTAGATTTAATACTGTTTTAAGGGGGGAGGGATTGTTTTTGGGACTGTATGTGATTTTAAAATTTGTAAGCCACCTTGATTGGATTTTCAAATAGGCGGGGTATAAATAAATGTTGTTGTTATTATTATTATTATTATCATTATTATTATTATTATTATTATTATTACAAATATGCTCTTGAATCTACCCCAGATTATGTATTTCAGTATTCCTGGTCACAAAACAAAAACAACACTTTTACCATAGCCATTTTGTGAGGAGCTAGATCAGGGGTAGGCAACCTTTCCCCTTTAAGTGCCGAGGGACTTCAGCTCCCAGAATCCCAGGAACTATTGGCCAACATGGGACTATTGGCCAACATGGCTGAGGCTTCTAGGAGCTGAAGTCCCTCGGCCCTTAAAGGGAAAAGGTTGTCTACCCCTGAGCTAGATATTTAACTGTATGGGAAAGCTCTGACAGTTCATGATAGAAAATAAAGCAAATATAAGCCTGGAGTGTTGATCTGTTTTGAGAGTAGCATTACACTGTAATCACGCTGTAGCATCATAACCCTTTTATTTCACAGTTGGCAGATTCTTAGGCACTTCCTGTACTCTTGGCATGAACCATTGGGAATATAAGAAGTGGGACTAATTTTCTGCTTAGCTACCTGAAATATGTACCTTTTACCAGGGCCAAATCATGACTGAAAGCACATAGCCTTTATGGATCTTCTCCATTGCCACCATCTGCACTGAGGATGGGGAAAGAGTAATGATGGGGATGAGCCAGAGTAGGATGAGATCTTAGGCATGGATAAACTGCAGCTGCTGGGTGTTCCAACATTTATTTGCAGAATGTTTTAGAATGCCCTGCCCAACAGCTGCAGTTTAGACATGCCTGAGATTTCATCCTACGTTGACCACCCCATCAGCATTTCAAGTAGCTACTTCATGTGAACTGCCTTAGAGTAAATCATCTTCATTTTCTCCACCCTTTCAAAATCTTGCCACAGAAACACACACCCTGGGATCTACCAGAAATTCATTTTTTTAAAAAAAATATTCATTTTCCAGACCAATGGCTTTTGAAATAGCTTTTATTATTAGCAGCACTTTCCATGTGCATTAAAAAAACATGCTTTACAATGCTAATTCATTGTACATTAAAAATGCTACCCCTTCTCCACAACTCTGTCAACAACAACACATTTAGTGATATGAGATTCAAGTGGCACCTTCAACTGGATCTTCGCTGGACCAGCTGAGGTTTGTCATGAGATTAACACACCATGCCTGGAATAGTACAATGCACAAATCCACCAGCAATATAGTGAGAAAAGATTCCTGATTGCGATATACCAATTGACCTAATTGCCCAGCAATTTGGTCGTTATTTTTCATAAGAGTAAAACCAGTTCTATCTGGTTTCGCCCTCTGAAGAACATTTCTCACCTTTTCATGAGCATTTTGTGCATTCTGTGTAATTGTTGACTTATTTTAAATATTTCCAAAATTAGAGAGATTTATATAAAAATGCTGCAAATCACACCACACAGTACTTTGTGTGTGTGTGTGTGTGTGTGTGCCTCCAAGTTGCCTGTCAACATATGATGACCTCCTGAATTTCATAGGTTTTTCTTAGGCAAGAAATACTCAAAAGTGGTTTTGTAGTTCTACAGACCGACAATATTATTTTTCCCCCCTGCTGGATGGGAATAGGATGGAAACGATGGATGTAACAGGTAAGGCAAAGCTGAAGAACAGCACTGGCATAGAATAGAATTCCTGACATGGAATAGAATTGTCATTCCATGAAATAATTTGCACTGAGTCATTAATAGGCTTTCTTAAGATGCACTGAAAAGATTAGCATTGCATAGACACTGAGTAGCTTATTGCTGTCTAGGTAGAACAAAACTTGGAAGCAGTACATGTTTGAACTATATGTCCCAGAATCCCCAAACTAGAATGGTCACTAATCATGCTGGCTGGGGATTTCTAGAACTGTAGTCCTATAACCTTTCCAAGCAGCAGTGACTACTAACTGTAAAACTATAGGAAAGAATCAAAATTGTTGTCATGAAGTAACCTTGGGTCCAACTGCACTGGCAAACCTGGAACCCTATCACACTACACAATTATAGCATTCTTATTCCAGTTTAGCTACTAGAATTCCATCTTATGGATTCCTTGGGTTTGTAGTTTGGTGAGACACTGGAGCCCTCTGACTGAGAATTCAAAATGCTCCTTCCTAAATTGCTAATCCCAGGTTTCCACAGGACAGAACCATGGCAGTTAAAGTGGGATCATGGTGTTGCAATTTGATAGTGTGAATGGGCTGCTTGTGTAGAGAATGGGATAGAATGAGGACAGCATCTGCACAGTGCATAGTGTTGCCAGCCATTTCAGGCAATTGCATTGGAGCACCAGAACAGGCTGGTCCTGAGATACCAGTGGCAAAGGAAAAATATCAACAGGTTACGATGAGAAGGCATCTGGCTTAGGAACACAAGAGAAGGCAACTATATTGTTTCAGCAACTACAATTTTGTCGGTGCCACTGAACCAACTTCTTATTTCCTAGCAGTCTCTCTTCAATGGACTTTCTAATAGAAGGCAAAAGTGTAGGTCAGGTGGCCCAGCAAAGAATCCTCTTGCTGCTATGATAGGATAAGCAGCTGTACTTGCCATTGCAATGAAGGAGACCAGGATACACAGTATGAAGTTCCAGTTTGAAACCCAGTAAACTGAATATAATGAAGCTTGGGAAAGATCTCTAAAAATAATCCTATAGCACCCAGAATTCCTCCAGTGAGCATGGCTCCAAGCCTTATTGGCTTCGGGTTGTGGGCACTGTAGACCAAAAACTAGCTTTTACAAGCTCTGGGAAATAAGTTTCATTGAAATCAGTGGGACATACTTCCAGGTAAAACCTCCAACATTTTAGTGCATCGTCAAATCATTTAGATAAACTGAAAGCCTGTTTGCACACTTGGCTGAGATGCCAGTAGTTAGCTATCAAGCAGACTTCTTGTGCTCTTCAGTGGGCACAGCACTAATAAAGAAATTCAACAATAATTGAGGAAGAACTCTTGCACAGAATCATTTTGCCAAATAATAACAACACAGGGAAATGGCAGTGTGCATCAGCCTGAAACAACAGAGTCCAGTTTTTTTATATACATATGCATACACACACACACACACACACACACCTATTGACATACATGGAGCATAGATGTTAAGAAGTGAGTGCTCTGTAGCAATGACTTCTCCATGAGGGAGTTTATTGAGAGGGTCCACATTTCAGTGGTACAGCACATGCTGTGTATGCAGAAGAGTCCATGGTTCAATCCCTGGTATCTCCAGATTAAAAATAAAATGGGTAGGGAGTCTGAGGAAAGACCAGAGGTCAGCAAAGATACTTGCTTGAAATAAATCTCTAAAAATTACCTAATGGTGATGCTGACTGGACACTGTAGGAGCTGTAGTCTGAACAAGTAACTTTTCCAGACATTGGGAGAGACCTCTGCGTGCAACCTTGCGCACCCTTTGGAAATCAGGAAGCACAAAACTGAACTAAACAGCCTGTCCTGGTGTGAGCAAACGTCCAATGTTTATAATCAAGCCAGGATTGCCATTATAGTTAGGGTAAGCAAGGTAGCTTGCAAGAGACTAAACTCTTAATTTTACTTATATTTTTATACTTCCAAACAGCAGGGTGATGAAACAAACCACTGGCATCACAGCAGAATGAAAACTAGGAACAAATTATGTAGCAGCCTTCAGAAGAGAAGACAACACAGAATGGGAATGGTCAACAAGGAAAGAGAGGAGAACGACAAGAAAGAATTACAGTTGGAACAAGTAGGCTGCTCATAATCTTTCCTGGGTGGATCCATCAGCAGATCTTCAGTATCACTGCCACCTGCTTTAATTTTAAAAAAAAACACAGAAGAAGATGAGAAATCAAGTATCAGCTGAAGAGAAATGGACCTGTATCGGTTCCATGAAGATCCAATACAATGGAAACAAGGAAGTGTCTGTCATGCAAGACATCTTCACACAAGTAAAGATGCATATGAGAGAGATCTAATCTAATCCATTTCTCTACTGTGAATGCAGGACAATGCAAACAAACCCTCTGAAGGATCAAGAGATTGTGTTAGTGGATCAGTGATGATGTAAGAGGGCCAGCTCTTTAGATAGGCAATTGGAGAATGGGCCAACAGATCACTAACAGCATTGTGTGATCTAAATAATTGTGACAATTAGACTTCTGATAAGGAGGAGAAAGAACCCAGTGCATCTAACAGCCCAACACAGATATAATTCTTTCTCATTCACAAATATTGGAGCCTCATGCACATCATGATTTATTTATTGACAGATGTAGCTCTTATATACTACGTTTCTAAAGAGAATCACATCAGACTCCCTAATCAGACATTCACTTTCTCTGCCTCCACCCTTATGAAAACAGGCTGCCTCAGCCTGTGGGACATTTCTACTGGACATAACCAGTAGGCCATATCTTATAAACCTACAACTTTATATTCTGGGCCAAAAAGTTGTTACCAAGGGGGGGGGGAACACAAACCTGCCATTTGGAATAAACTGAAGATTTATGTGTTTACATATCCTATATAATTTGTTCTGCTTGCAAGATTCAGGTTCTTATGGTCTGTGGCAATTTGGAAAAGGAATGAGTTGACAAGCAGAAACCGCATGCAGTTCAGGTGTGGACTTTCTTGTTCCCAACACACAGGCAGAAAAGGAGACAGAGGAGTTATATGCAGACATAATCCTACAAATAAATATGGCCAGAGGCACTTAGATAGAAGGGATATGGAGTAACTGGATAATTATGAAAACTTCCACACATCACTAACACGGCTATATCCACACATCACAGTTGAATCCCTTGGTGGTGTGTGGTGCCATGACAGTCATATGCCTGGGGTCTGGTCATACTACACACTGACCCCAGAAAAGCTTGTGCAAAAGGAAGGTAGAAAAATAAATCTGACATGCGCCACATTCCTGACTGTGGAAAAACATGAGGTCTGTAAAAAGAAACCACATCACCCCAATCGCACCCACCCCCCAGCATCATTGAAAGCCCCATTGTTTTTATAATGTCTGAACCACAGTCTACCAAGTGTTCAGACCCATAGACATGCAATACTGCTATTCTCAGCAGACTGTCACCCTCAGAAAAGTGCAAAAAGGAGAACAGACATGCCTGCACATGCACATGCAGGCACCAAATGCACATGTATGCACCAAAGATGAAGGGCTGTATTTATTGCTGTTGTTGTGTACCTTCAAGTCATTTCTGAACCAATGGTGACCCTAAGGCCATATCATGGGGTTTTCTTGACAAGATTTGTTCAGAGGAGCCTTGCCATTGCCTTTTCCTGAGGATGAGAGCATTTGACTTGCCCAAGGTCACCCAGTGGGCTTCATGGCCAAGTGGGGTATTGAACCCTGGTCTTCAGAGTCACAGTCCAGCATTCAAACCACTATGCCACACTGGCTCTCTAAATACCTTTAATTATATACAGTGCTATAAAGCGTTGAGCCAGTAAGGCCTAGCTTTCCTAAGTGCATTTCCCCAAGTGTGCCCACACCAGCTGCACTTGCTATGCCTCTGCCACCGGGGAAGGGAGGAAAAACAAGGAGCATAGGGATATCGGAAGGTAAGCTCTTTAAGCGCAACCTTAATTTCTTCAGGTTGGCTAATCTGTTTACATCCAAGGCAGGGCAGGCAGACAGAGACTGAAGCTGCCTTATCTGCAGAGGACTGAATAGCATTGTTTTGTCTCTTTATAGCTTTGGCATAAGCTGACAAACGATGGCTTGCAGGTTTTTTAGAGATGGGGGGAGGCTTAAAGTGAGAGGGAGGCTTAGGGTAGGAAGGAGGCTTAGCAATGGAAGGTGGTTTGGGAATGGATGGTGGTTTGGGGATGGATGGCGGTTTGGGGATGGATGGTGGTTTAGTAATGGAGGGTATTTGGGAGGTAGAATGCATTGGTGCAATGGTAGTAAGATACTGTTCCACGGTGGGTTTGGGTTTGGCTAAGTCATCAGATGGAGGAATCTCTGAATAGGTGGGTTGCTGAGTTTCTGTTTCTAAGGAGCCAGGACTGACAGTTAGGTCCTCTAGGACTCCTGTAGTCACCAAAGAGGAAACAGTCCCATCTGAGTCTCTCTGAAGCTCTGGAGATGCTGTAAAGTCCAAATGTAAAGCTGACTCTGGGGAAGCAGTTGGCCCTTGAGCCATTGGGGTTTCAGATCCTATTTCTATGCCAATTTGTGTACTTTCTGGTGTATCTGGTGCTGAACCTGTTGTGGTGTCTTGAGGAGCTGGGCTGTCACTCCAGCTGTCAGTTGTTCCCAGTTCTGGGGGTTCAGGGGATGCAGTAGCTTCTTCCTCATCAGCAGTGGATTCTGGTGGAAAACAAAGAGGTTAGCAGCAAAATCAGCTCTCACACACCCACATAGACACACCCTACTTCCAGAAGGTCATGCAGAAGAATAAAGTGATATTTTGCTTTCATGAACCACATTTTTGTGCTAATCACAGGGTTGGCCCTATTATGAGACAGAGTGAGGTAACTGTCTCATGGGCAGCAGATTTTGGATGCTCTTAAAGGACATTAATTTGTCAATCACTTTGTTTATTTATTTACAACTTGCATCAGGTTGCCACTTAATTTTTTTGTCACAGATGCAAAAGTATCTGTAGCCCAGCCTTAGTAAGTGGCATAGCCAAAATATAAAATATCCAAATTCAGACAGTTAAGATACAGTACCATTAAAAGTCAGCCAGTGACAAAGTCTTGCCACTGATTTTATTTTAACCATGAAGGAAATATTTTAACTATTTTGTTTTTATGCCAAAAGAAACAGAACGTGAACTGTTTGAGCTGAGCATTGTTTTCCTCTTGGGAAGAGACTGAGGCAAAGAAGGTATTAAATAGTCAGATTTCTCTCTGTCCCCTGCTAGTATTTCACCATCTTTTTTATGCAGTGGCCTTATTTGCTTGTTCTTCTTGCTTCAAACATAGCCAAAAAAAAAAAAAACCCTCCTTTTAAAATTACTTTTAACCTCCCTAGTAAGCCTGATCTCATTCTGAGTTTTAGCTTTTCTGACAAGAATTGGCTATTTGATTCATTTGTAGTTATCCCCTTCTTCTGTTTTTCATACGTGTGTCTTTTAAATCCAGCCCATCTGAAAAGTTCTTTGAACACTCATCCTGGTTTCTTTAGACACTTTCCACTTTTCTTTCTTTTTAGAATTGTTTGCAATTGTGCCTTAAATATCTTAGCTTTAAGAAATTCCCATGGACCATGAACTCCCCTCCCTCTGAGCATTTCTAACTATGGGATTTCACCCAGTATTTCCCTAGGCTTCCCTAAACCTGACTATGGAGATTATCAGACAGGGACAGGACAAGGTCGTGATCCCTCTCCCATCTTTATCCCATGACAGCAATCGTGCAAAATCCCATGACAGCAATTGCACAAAAGCCTTTCATAACATAGCACTGATCCTGTCATTATTCTGTCATTGAAGTGGAATTGTTTTAATGCAAACTCTCATTAATATAAAATGCCAGGACAATTCCAATTCAATGACGAGACAGGATCAACGTCGTATAAAAGGCTTTAGTGCAATCGCTGTCACTCACGCTTCCCAGATGGGACAATGTCCAGATAAGCACGATGTCATGTAAAAGTCCTTCCTGCGATTGCGCAGGAAGGATGGGACAAGGACAGGAAAAGGTCGGGATAGGGACATCCTTTTCCCATTTGATAATCTCCTATGTTTGGATTTCCCTTTGCTTTGTATAAAAAATTAGAAAAAGTTCAGTCTGTAATGCTTGATTTGTTTCACATATGAAAGTCATCACTGGATGTTGTCACTCTGCAATGAATATTCACACAATGGCTGCTCATATTCTGTGTAAGATACTCGGAGGGGTTTTACTGTATTTTTTTTAAATTTATTTTTATATTTTAATATGATTCTACACTTTTAAAAAATCATGGCATCTTATTATGATAATTATGTATTACTTTTTACTATCAAGTTTTTAGAACTTTCTTGTTTTAGTGCTTCTGTAAGCCACCTTGGGTCCCATGTGAGGAAGAAGGTGGAATATAAATAAAATAAATAAATACTATTGAACAAAACTGGAAGAACATGAGTCTCTTCCTGCCTTAGTAGAATGTATTCACACAAGCTTTTATTTTTTGGGTCATTTGTGCAGTCACTCAAGTTGGAAATTAGCTGTACGGCCAGATAATCTGCACCTCTTAGCCATGATAAGTTTATTCCATAGTGATTGGGGTAACAGCAATCTGAAATGCAGATAAAGTGCTCACTGTCTCACCTGCTTTTGCATGAGAAGAACTGACATCTCTAGTTCCATTCACTTACCACAGAGAGAGTCCTTACATGAGTAGCCATCTGGACACATGGAACATGGCTCTCCTTCCTTGTAAGGTTTGTATCCTTTTACATTCCCCCTAGAAATTAAAACAACCCACATGTGTCTTAGAAGAGTAGGCATGGTGACCAGATGTCATAACTGCAAAGGAGGGCAAGGCACCACAAAATGTAGGGCACTGAAGGAAAATGTAGGACATGGCCAAAGAAAAGCTTAAAACACTAATATAAATATAAATCCATGCTTCTTAGTCATGGTCAAAATGGAGAACATTTTGAAATTCCTCCTGGACAGAAGTTTGAAATGTAGGACATGTCCTGGAAAAGGAGGTGGCTGGTCACCTTGAGAGTAGGGCATTTCCCTGGAGAAGAAGAGCTGCTTGTTGAGTAAAATTCTTCCAGAAAGTAATTGTTTCACAGATATAGCTGAATGAGGCCAGGCATGTGCATTAGCTCATGGTGTGGTGTAGTGGTTTGAGTTTTGGAATAAGACTTTGGAGACCAGGGTTTGAATCTCCACTCAGTTGTGGAAACCTACTGTGTGACCATGGGCAAGTCACACTCTCTCAGCCTCTGAGAAAGGCAAAGACAATTCCCCTCTCAACAAATCTTGCCAAGAAATCCCTGTGATAGGTTCACTTTAGCATTGTCATAAACTGGAAATGACTTGAAGCCACACAGCAACAACAACAGAGGCAAGCAAGCTGCCAAAGATCACTAGATACTTAATAGTGTGTTTATGACCATTTTGCCCCTGAGATTCTAGAATGAGGAGACATGAAGGAGATGAAATACTTTCCTTCTGTTACAGCAGCATTACAGTAGGTAGCATTACTATGCTAAACAAATAATTAGTTTGACCTGATCAAAGGTAGATTCATCTGGGAAATGACTGGGTCTTTAATGTTTGGAATAGCTCCTCATTCCCAACTTCAGCACAAAAAGAAAGGAAAGGAAAGGAAAGGAAAGGAAAGGAAAGGAAAGGAAAGGAAAGGAAAGGAAAGGAAAGGAACTTACGGAGGCTCATAGTTGCAGACTACCAAATGCAAGTCGGTGTCATTCAGAAGTTCGAGGGTTTCACAGAAGACTGTCCCACAGCCAACACGTTCACTGTTTGCCCAAACCACCTAATATAGTATGGAAAAGAGAGGTTTAAAGCAACTTGCTGAAGATGACTCTACATGTAGGTGTCTACACTGACAATGATACCACGTGTCCCCTCATTCATTCCTGAGAATCCAGACAACATTTCATTCAAAACATGGCGTTCCTGGTTTTTCTTACATGTTGTCACCTTCTTTCTTTTTAAAAATAATTTATAATGTGGATGTTCCCCCAATTTTTAGCATTAATTGACATTAATTCCTCCATTAAGAAGAGCGAGGCTGCTACCTCATGCACAAGATTTGGGAGTTTACAAATGGACAGCAAATTCCTCATCATTACTTTTGTTACTATTGGATTTTTTACTATCAGGGACAAGGAGAGGTTCTTGTGGGTCAGTGTATTAAATTACGCTTCCCATCAATCTGAATCAGTATGCCCAAGGTATAGTCAAACACAAGAGCCAGTGTGGAATAGTGGTTTGAATGTTGGACTATGACTCTGGAAACCAGGGTTTGAACCCGTTTGGCCATGGAAACCCAGTGAGTGATCTTGGGCAAGTTGCACACTCTCAGCCTCAGACAAAGGGCCTAAGCAGACTAGCGGCATGGGGCCGCCCTGGAAAGGTGCGCTGCGGGACCAAGGCATCCCCACGCCTCGATCCTGCAGCGCACCTTTGCCGCCCCTGAAAGGAGCGCTAAAATAGCGCTCCTTTGACAAGTCAGTGAAAGCGCGCCACAAAAGCTTGTGGCGCACTTTCACTGACTTTTCCGCCGCAGCGTGTCCGGACGCTGTGGCAGGAGGTTGCCCCCGGAGCGCCGGCCGTGCAGAGGGCCGGCAGCTCCGAGGGCAACCTCAGGAGGAGGAAGGGGCGCTGAGCGTGCGGCTATACATCCCCTTCCTTGCCTCGAGGACGGCTTTTTAAGCCGTCTGCCGAGGCTCAAAGGCAAAGGCAATCCACCTCTGAACAAACTTGCCAAGAAAACTGTGATAGGTTTGCCTTAGGGTCGCCATAAGTCAGAAATGACTTAGAGGCACACAACAACAAACAGTAAAACTGGAAGACAACTAGTGAGGGAAAACTGTGTTGTCTGATTCAAGCAAAAAAACTTTTATTGGAAGTTAAAATATGTACTAGTTATGTGTACACACACCCTTTCTTTTGGAGAGAAAAATTCCCAGTCCCAGGAGCAGCAATAGTGATGTCATGAGCTCTTTACCCAGAAAACAATGGCTTTCATGGATATTATATACTGCACAATTGCAAGGAGAACAGCATTACCTCCCACGACACAGTCTAGAAATCAGTGGTGGCTGGTCGCTCCCATCACTGGGGTGGTAAGTCGACTCTAGGTTTTGCATTAAAACTTTAAAATAACTATCCGAGGAGCTGAACCCAATTTATCACCTTGGATAGCTTCTTTCCAATTTGCACTAAAACCCAAAATAGATTTGCCACCTTCTTGATTTAGAAGTATCCAAATGTGCTCCATATGAGACTATGGGAATGAAATATCTACTGAAGAGAGAACCTATGGAGATCAGAGCAAAACATTGTGTGATTTCTAGGTGTAGAATCCTCTGTACAATTCTGTGCCATGAAACATCAATGGAGTCTCCACACAATGGCTACACATCTGATTTCCTGAGGTTTTTGTGAGATGCCACAGTTTCTACTCCAGGAGAAAGCCAACATATAAATGATTGATTGATGATAGATAGATAGATAGATAGATAGATAGATAGATAGATAGATAGATAGATAGATAGATAGATAGATACCTGTGTATAGTGACCACACATCTGTCCCTCTTCACATGTTAATGTAGTTATATTATAGTATTGGTACTCATTGTACCAGCTTTCCACAATTGTCTTCACATCCAGGTCTCCAGACATGGCAAAGAGATTCTCGCCGCGACGGCCTCTCTCCTTGTTGTGTTCCCAGATGCATTTGGTTGCATAGTCTTTGGCAAAGACTTCCAGTTCTGTATCCCAGCTCTGGAATCACAGCAAACCAGGACATCGTCACCACACAGGAGGGCTTTTTGCATAAGCCAACAGGAGGAATGAAAATGGGTCCAATTCCCTGGCCATCATAGCAACTGGCAGGCCTGGTGTTTTGTTCATGACAAGCAAGTGGTTGCCATCACAAGGAAAAATAGGGAGCAATATTTCAGATAGTTTTTCCAGCTTCATCTGTAAATCATTTGCACTTTGGAAGTAAAATACTATCAGTCCCAGTCAACTATTAGCTTTTTTTCTTAAACCCACCAGTGGAGCTGTGAAACTGTACTTAGTCAGAAAGGAGCTATTCAACATGTTGAACTTATTTGGAGGATAGGGTTGAGGAGTCTGGATACCTCCTGTAGAGTTCGGACTATAACCCAAAGAGGATACACTGACCCAATGAGATGGAAGCTACAAGCTGCCACTGGACTAGGGAAAGATTATCTCTGCACTAAAGAACAAATTATTGTATGACAGAGCTTTCTATTCCTTGCTAGAATGAATACTCTGGAACCAGCAGAGCTTAAAAGTACCATATCCCACATCCCAGTTTACTCAGAGACCACTGAAAGGATTATAGGCCTCATCCTTAATTGGCATTGGCTTCAGGAAAAGAGTGGATGCTGGGCACTAAACTCCCTTGGATGCCTTTCCAAATTCCAACTGAAGGATAATCTGTCTGCAAACTAGTATACAATGTCTATAGAGAGTGAACATACTGTAACCTTGTTCTTCCCTTTTTAGTGCAGAAACACAGAGGTGCAGGGAGCATATATTGATCATATATATAGGATTATACATGTGTGTTTCTCTATAAATATATGCTAACCTCTGAGGCTCAAGCATTGTTTTACACTAGGCAAAGCATGTCCAACAAGTTGGCTTAAAACTTTACAGCCAGTTTCTATGAATATCCAATGATAAAATTCTAAACTGATTACTTCAGTCTGTAGTTGAGTGACTGCATTTTTAAGGCTCTGAAAGAAAATAAACCCTCTTGGTATGACTAGGAAGGAAGGAAGAAAGGAAGGAAGATAATTAACATAAACCCAATTACCCTGATGAGCTACTTTACTACATACAGGGAGGTTGGTCCCCTTCTTCTTCTTCTTCTTTTTAACATGGAAAAACATTTGAAAATGCTTCCTAGATGTGGTAAGCTAGCATACTGCAGAAAAGGCTACAGTCCAGACCTCACAGCCTACCACCTCATTTGGCACATATTCATCATTAGGGTATACAAAATGGTTCTGAAGCCAGTAGCAGAGCTGGGCAATAACCCTCCCTCCCTCTCCATTTCAACCATGCAAAGAGGAATGGATAGTAAATACACAGTGCTCCTTCCTGCTGTGAAGAGAAAGACATGCCCAGTTTAACAGCTGTGTTTAGTCAGAGCCAATGCAAACATCTGGAAAGCTTGTTACTGAACAGAGACCAACAGCTGCTTGCCAACTGATCCCTCCAGTGCAGTGAATGTGATAGACAAGTCCCTTCTTATCCAGCTGGGCTTCATGGGCTTCTTTAGTGGTGGTTGCTAAGCAAGAAATGGGAAGAGCTTTCATGCACAGAGAGTGCTTCATACATAGACTTTGGGGTACACAACTCCAGCTATTTCTTTTAAAAGGAACTTACAGGGTCTGCAGCTGCTCGTCTCCAAAACTATCAAGCAAAACCACAGAGCCTTGACTAACAGGTTTCGAGGCACAAGTGCAAAGAAGCCTTCCTGAAGTTGGCCGCTTGCAACGTGGAGTTGTGTCATCTATTTCATCAGGAGGAAGAATACATTTGCTTTGAAGGAGGCACAGGAAATGGTTCTGGTTCCACACATGAGATTCAGTATTGGTCTAGACCAGGGGTAGGCAACCTTTCCCCTTTAAGGGCCGAGGGACTTCAGCTCCCAGAATCCCAGGAGCTATTGGCCAACATGGGACTATTGGCCAACATGGCTGAGGCTTCTGGGAGCTGAAGTCCCTCGGCCCTTAAAGGGGAAAGGTTGCCTACCCCTGGTCTAGACATAATGAGCATCCCTGGGGTGAATTTCCCACTTTGTTTTGGTCAGAGCATTGCACAGAACTTTCCACTGTTTTACAAAGAAGCTCAGGAGACTTTAACCTGGTGGAATCTGCAAAACAATACAGCCCAGATGGGAAAGATGTGGCCCTCCCAATACTGTTATTACTGTGATTTCTAACATTCCTCACTATTGACTGGTCTGGCTGAAGTAGTGTTTTCAAAACAGCAAAATTATATTGAATACTAGCATTTGCAGTATTTTATTGTTGTTGTATGCCTTCAAGTTGTTTTTAACTTACGGTGACCCTAAGGAAAACCTATCATGGGATTTTCTGGGACTGAAAGTGTGTCACTTGCCCAAGGTCACCAAGTGCGTTTTTATGGCCAAGCCAGGAATCAGACCCTGATCTCCAGAGTCATAATCCAATGCTCAAACCACTATGCCATACTGGCTGTCATTTGCAGTATAGGGAGGGGCATTTAGAAATCTTAGCCAGAGGGATCACCAGACTACAAGTCCCTGTATTGCATAAATGCAGCCATGATGATTAGTGTTATACAGTGGGGCCTTGGTATCTGTTGGGGTTTGGTTCCAGGATCCACCAAAATCTGTAGATGCTCAAGTCCCATTAAATACAATGGCACAGTGAAATGGTATATAAAATGGCAAAATCAAGGCTTGCTTTTTTGGAATTTCTTTTTAATATTTTCAAGCCATGGATGGTTGAATCCATGGGTGCAGAATCCAGGGGTATGGAGGAAGATCATCTTTAATGGCATAATATGAAAAGACCACAGGATTTGGAAAAGCAGTGGGACATGGGGCATTGCTCCATAGGATGGGTGAGGGAGCAAGGCAGAAATTGCCATGCATTCAGGGCACATCTGGAGGCACCAGGCCCAGGACACCCACCAAACCTACTTTTTCTGTTTTGGGGAGTTAACTGTGCAAGGGGGCATTCAAAAATATGATTCGGCCACCTATAGTCTGACATCGTAAAGCCCATTCTGTTCCCTTAAAGTTCTACCGCTTCTTTTTTGCTGCACCTGTAGCAAATGAGTAGCAATTAAAATGTTTCTAGACAGTTTTTAATTTAGTGTTGTTGTTTAGCATGGTTTTTTTTGTTCAGTTCTTTTTAATTAGGCTTTGCTATTATGATTGATTTTACTGATATTCTGTTTTAATCAATGTTGTAAGCTGCTTGGAACTACCACTGGGAGAAAGGCAAACAATTAATTAATGTGTAGAGTGGCCATGTTTTAAGAATTGTGACTAGGGTTGCTATGTGTCCTTATTTATAAAGGTCAAACGATCATCCTTTGTTTGTAGGCCGCCTCCATTAGAGAGGTTTTCCTAGCTCTGGTTTAAAGATTTTAAAAACTGTAAGATGAGGAGCCAATCAATCACTTTGTTTACAGTTGTCCCTCCATTTTTGCAGACTTCAAGTCCACGGTCTCACTTTTCACAGACCGGCAAGTAGGGAGGGATATAATTGCATGTGTGCCCATGGCGCACACAGAGAGCCATGCACAGGAGTGTGACCCATTCAAGCCAATGGGGTTTGATATAGTTGCAGTTTTTCATTTTCATGGAGGGGGTCCAGAACAGATCCTCTGCGAAAACAGAGGGGCAACTGTAGGAAAGGCCTTGAAACTGCCTATCCACAGTTAGTACTTGGACAACAAAATAAGCAACAAATCGCCTGGTCACATTCTTCCCCACTAAGGACGTTATCACACGTGGCCCACAAAGCGATAATAAACTGGAAA
>CM034706.1:208891489-208902441 GCA_020142125.1 Phrynosoma platyrhinos
TGTGGATTAACCAGCAGATTTGCCCCCGTGTGATAACGTCCTAAGTTATATTTAAATGTTTTTAATTATTTCAAAATGAACCAATTATATTCCAATTAAAGGCTGCTGATTTTATGCAGCTCTGTTCCTTCTTTTGTCTTCTCTTTTTGGTGACACGCTTCCTCTCTTTCAAAGGCAAAGACCCCCGATTGTTATTGTTATAGGTATTTTCAAATTCACATTGTAAACTGCAGGAATCTAAAAAGAAAAAAGTTCCACCCCACTGTCATCTCAGAACTTTCTTCCCATTTAATCCTGCAATGTAGAAATTATCTTTCTTTCTAAAGACAGCCATTCAGAATCTTTTTTGTGTCTGCACGTGGTAAAGGTGACTTTGAAAAGTAGAAAACAGGTTCAAGCCATACATAGAACCCAGATTTCTTCTCCCAGTAGAGTAGCAGCATCCCTCCTATAGACTCTGGAAGGGACTGAAATAGCAGATCTAGCTTGAGTTTATTAGTCCCTTTATGTGATGTAAAGCCAGAATCCATATACAACAGCTGTGTTTCTTGTTCCATTAAAATATAGTTTGGCAAACATCCGTCAATGTATATAAGTAGTTCCATGGCAACCAGTTCTGCTGATCCAAACAAAAAGTGAAAAGTGTGACTTCAGAATTAGTAACAGGAGGACTATGGAAATGTAACTCCTGCTCTACTAAAAATAAGCCTCAAGCAGTTGAAGGAGGTAACTTTACAACACCACCCATGTTTTGGAGTAAGGTAGCTTCTTCAGCATCAACAAGACCACACAGAAAGTAGGCAAGAGTATGATGACCTAATGGTACTATCCACTCTAGGGCCAAAACTCTAATGGTACCATCTACTCTAGGCCAAACCTATGTCCACCACAATGATGTCTACACCACCTGGGGTATGCCAGCTAGAGGCATATCTCAGTTAACAACACCTCTGACAGAGAAGATACTTTTCATCAAGACTTTTTATGTCTGTCCACACACACATCCCTTTCACCCTTTATCCTCTGTCTAGCTAGAATTTCTTAACTGCATCAGCATTGGAAAGATAGTGAAGAAGATCTGGAGAAACACAAACTTTTGGTGCCAGGTTGCAGCAGCATGGCTGCAGTATACAGTGGAATAAAGCCTGAGCTGGGAAAGAATGGGCTTCCATTTCTAGCCAATCCTACCATAGCAATGTGTGCTTGCCTACAACAGACAAGGTAAACAGCAGCCACCTCCAAATTCCCTTGCTAAGCATGTGTGAACAGCAGAAAAGGTGGAAGCAGATTAGCCTGCCTCACCAACTACTCATGCACCTTTAAAAAGCATAGAGCTCTATGTTTGACCCCCAAAATGGAAATCATAGGAAATATGTGGGTGTGGAAAGGGGGGGATCCCTTGGTGCATTCTGGAACAATGGTTATTAACCTTTTCTTTACCACAGAGCCTCTTTAAATATCTTTTGTTGTCACAGACCACCAAGATTTAACTTAATATGTAAAACCCTAGAGTGCATCAAATATTTATATAAAGTTGCTCACCAAGGGTCTTCAAATTTGGAGACAAGGGAGAAATAAGTAAATTCACACACTCCAAATGTAATTTTTTTATTGGAATGGTTCCAGTCATAGTCGTCATCATCATCATCATCATACCTTAACACTGAACTGTGGCCTAATATTAATTGTTAATTTTAATCGATTAATTAATGAGAAGGCTGGTGCTGCACTTCACTTACAAGCCTGATTATATCAGGCTTAATAGCTAAAACCTGGGCAACATTAGAGTTCAGTGGTGCAGCAATGAAGGCAGCTTCTGATTTTATGCACAGTAGCAAGAAATGTCATGTGCTTTTTCTCAGCCGTTCAGCATTATTCATTTGCATGTTTTCACTGCATGCAGAAGCAGGATGAGCTGAGTACAATTTTTGGCTATCCAACAGTTATTTTCATAAATATTTTTTAATTTTGTTTGTTTTTAATTGAGTGGGTAGGTTGGAAAAGCCTAGTTTTACACAAACAAACAAGATAAACCAAGGTTTTATTCTTCAGTTGCTTTTAAGGCTCCCAAGAGGAAAAAGCCACTATAGCTTTCAGCCATGTCTATCTATCCATCTGTTTGTCATTGTATAACTCTTGAACTGCTTGGCATATCTTAACAAAACTTGGTATGGAGAATGCCTATGATATCTAGAGGAAGCCTATTCATTGTGGTTAGCCAGCCACAGATGCTGGCAAAACATCAGGAATAAACTCTTCCAGAACACAGCCACATAGCCTGAAAAACCCACAAAAAAAAACCCTAATCATTTAAATAATTTTTGAATAGCATGAGAAATGTTTATGTTCAAATAACCTTTGAACACTTTAAGATATTGTAATGAAACTTTGTACAAATGATGTCTATCACTGGAAAGGACTCCTGCTCTTTGTGACCAAGGTATGACTCTTCACCTTCCTTCCTTCCTTCCTTCCTTCCTTCCTTCCTTCCTTCCTTCCTTCCTTCCTTCCTTCCTTCCTTCCATTATTTCTTTCCTGTAAAAGCTTGTAACATCTCTTCAAGCCAGGAATCTGTGGACCACAGGTTAAGAACTGCTGCTCTAGAAGGTTCTATATGTTTTTGTTTACCTGACCTTGCTGTTTTGCTTCACAAGCACATATTGTTTGTTTTGGATAAAAGATTTGCTGAAACATATTGAACTGAATAATATAGAAAGAATAGAGATGTAGGAATATATCCTTATTCTTTCCTTATTATTTCTGCATCTGGTGCCAAATTTTCTGTGGAAGCAGTAATGCCCAGAAGCACATCTGCTTCATTATAGGTATCTCTGCCATTCATTTGGGCTTGTAGCAATCAGCACCCATCTCGATCTGTATCACACATGTAATTGAATAAGATGCTGCTGTGGCACACCTGATGTTCCTCAGTCCCTTCAAGATGGAAGCAGCCTGTCAGCATCACTAGGTCTTTCCCATGGTTTAGGCCAGATGTGAAACAAATTATGATGTCACCATTCAATAAGCAAAAGGACCCATCTAGACTAGTAATTTTTCACTTTTCTCTCACAAAATGCTGTTGGCAGATTATCTGTGGCTGGCCATATGGAACATATTAACCCAGTAGTATTTTTTCTGCATTGGCTACTTATTTGTGTTTTTGACTAAATTGAAAGTTCTGTTTTTTACAGTTCTAAAGAGGCTAGGGCCAAGGTTCTTTAAGGAATGCTTTTGCCCATAGATTCCCCACTGTCCACTCTGATCAATAGCAGAAGTCCACCTTTGTTTTTTCCTCTGCTATTCATCCACCAGCTGAGAAATGGTAAGTGAGTAAAAGAAGCAGGGCTTTTTTAGGGATGGTACCAATACTTTGAAATTCTAATACCAGAAAGTCAGCTGGGGGATCATTATACTGGCTGTTTAAATGTGGCTCTCTGAGGATTCCTTTGGGGGCAGTGGCCGACAAAGATCATTACAGTGGTCATACTTCTACTATATGTTTACTGCATTACTTTATTGATGGTTTTGTTATTGTTGTTGTTAACTGCTCTTGAGTTGGTCTCAACTCATGGTGACCCTATGGATAAGATATCTCCAAGACCCTCTGTCTTCCACTGCTCCGCATAATTCCTGCAGCCCCATACCCATGACCTCCTTAACAAAGCCCATCCATCTAGCATGTGGCCTTCCTCTCTTCCTATTTCTCTCCATCTTTCCTAGCATTATTGTTTTTTCCAAAGAGTCCTCTCTTCTCATGATGTGTCTGAAGTATAACAGTCTCAGTTTGGTCATCTTTGGCTTCCAGGGAGGTTTCTGGTTTGATCTGCTCTAGGACCCATTTGTTTGTCCTTTTGGCTGTCCATGGGATCCTCAGCACTCTTCTCCAGCACCACGTTATCTCAAATGAATTGATTTTCTTCCTATCATCTTCCTATCATAGGAACTTCTGCCACCTAGTGACTGAAGATAGTACTGCAGAATCAGAATCAGCTTTAATTAACTAAAACAAATGAATCAATTTTAAAAACAAAATTACTTTTAAAAGCAGGTATAAATACTAAGGGAGAACAAAGGGGAGAATGGCACCCAACTCCTGTTTGTGCCAGCTAATACAGTGTCTAGGTTTCATATTCTTTAGCTATGGCAGAGATAAGACAAACCTGGATTCTCTTTATTATTTTTGACAGCCCACTTGCCTTATAAGGAGCCTGAGGTGGTGAATATGGTCCTCTCTCCCGTCAGACATTATATGCTAACAACAACAATCCTGGGAGACAGGATAGTCTGAGAACTGGTAACTGTCAGAAGGTCACTCAGTGCGATTTATGACTGAGCTAGAATTTGAACCTGGGATTCTGAAATCCTGCTCCAACCATTACAACACACTGGCTTTCATCTACATTTTCATCTTTTTAAAGGGAATGAATACATACACGTACCTTTCTCAGTGAGTGCAGCATCAAATAATGGCTACCATGCCTCAAGTAAAACATTTTCCAGAGGGGAATGGTTGTTCTGTACTCAGCTATGAGTCACTGACAGTCAACAATAAACCCCACTGAGTTCAGTGAGGCTGAGGCTCAGGTAAATGGGTATAGGATTGCAACCTCATGATGGAGTTAATGTATACACATGTAAATCTGCCCCAAGTTAATATGGTTCAAGAAGCAAAACAAAAGAAGGAATAAAGAAGGGAGTTAGTTTGAAAGGTATTTATATGGCAATTGCTTAGTAACAGGAATTTCAGGAACTCATAACACATCAGTTATCACACAATTATTCACCATAGATCCTTCCATCCTATCAAGAAAAGATAAGATATGATACATCTGCATAAGACTAGCTATCTCACTCATCTGATTTGTACAACTCGCATTGAAAGTGTCAGCCTATCTAACTTTGTTTTTTTAAATTAACCTAGTTTGTAGACAGAATTGCACCACAACCAGGGCAGTACACACTAACAGGTGGAGTGGCTAGAAGGTTATTTAACCATTCCCATCTGTTTGCTTACATTTACAGAAAATTCCTTCTACCTGCTCCATTCTTGGAAGCACCACCTATCAGGCATGATCACTAAATGGGACCACCATGTTGAGAGGCTGTTTAGTGCTGAATGTCAGAGGTTTTGGAACAAATAAGTTGAGTGCCGTTCTCCCCTTTGTTTTATTTGAAAGACTCATAGATGCACTGAATTTCCATTGTTAGAACTGTTCTAAATATGATATGGAATATCCTAAATAAATCATACAGGAATCTGCCTTATATTGAATCAGACCATAGGTTTCTACCCCGTATTGTCAACAACTGCTGGCAGCTCAGATTGGCATCCAGATTTCAGGCTGCATCCTTACCTGCAGATCCCAGGTACTCCCTGGCAGCCTCCCATCCAATTACTAAGCACATCCAACTCTTTGTATTTCTAAATCAGACAACACCAGGTGTGTCACAGAGAATGTACCTATTTTTTTCTTCCTCTGGGATCATACCAACATACCTCCATTGAAACAAAATGCACATATCAGTGGGGGACTTTGGCTTCCACCACAGAAGTGACAGGAAGGCAAGGAGGACATCCTGGAAGCAATTTTTGGTTTCTGAGGCTAAACAAGCATGGACCTCCTTCTTAAGGAGAACAGAGTGGAAAATTGCAACCAGGATGAAAAACTGCAACATTGAAAACAAAACATGAGGATTTGGAAAGCTGGTGGTTGGAGATGGGGCAGGTATGGCACTATGGAGGGCTCAGTCTTAATTTGATTAATTAATTAATTAATTCCCCATCCTTCTCTTAATATGGGACCCAAGCAGCTTATGATACCAGTTAAAACAAAATACAGCTAGAAAATACACAATGCAAGTTTTAAAACCACTCAACAATCAAAATATTTAAGTCAGTACAATTAAAAATACATTCAAAACACAGTAAAAAATATGGCACACCTCATTAAAAAAATTGGCTCCAGCCAGTTGAAAGCTGAAGTCCTGTTCAGATAAAACGGATCTTAGCCTGTTGGTTAAAAGATAGCAGAAAGAGAGCCAACTGAGATTCTCTTGAGAGAGAGTTCTCCAGCCTAGGAGTAATCATGGATTCTCTTCCATGTCTCATCAGATTAGCCTGTAAGGATGGTGGAACCACTTGAAAGCCCTCACTCAAGACTGTAAACGTTGGACAGGGTCATATGGGGAAATACAGGCTTTCAGATAGTCAATGATGTCACAGGCACTATTCAGTAGATACCTGAGGCAACTACACAGTGAAAATGCACACAGGATTTTCATGATTGTGGTTTGAGATGGGAGGGAGGAGGAGGAGAGGGAATCAAAGTGAATTAGCAATGCCAAACTGCTCTTTGGGAGCTGATTTCCCTGGATCAGTAGCAAAACCTAAACAGAAGAGATCTGCTTTGTATCCCCTGCAGCTAATGAATTGCACATGTCCAGCCATATCTTCCAAAAAACCACCCGCTGCCACCACCTGTACAAGCCCCAATGATGCTCTAATGAGAACTGGGATCCAAGTAGCTATGCAAAGATAAGGGTGGGAGGGAAGAGCAGAATCGGAACTTGCCCAAATTTACAAAGCAGCTCAGCCAGGATCCAAAGTCCTATAGCCAAGACCACACTGCCTTTCTTGACTTAATAATCATACACTAATTCATAACAGGATGCAGATAAAACATGGATAATCCTTTCCACATAAACGTCCCAGTAAAACGCTTAGCGAAAACATATCAAAGGAGCCCAAACCAATTAGCTGTCCTTTAAAGTTACATATTTATATTGGTTATAACAAGCATTTGTCTGGCAAAATGCACTAGGAAGCATTAAGCAGGTTTACAGATGTCATCTACCTGGATTCAGTTAGATCTCAAAAGCCTCACATTCCTTTACCTCATCAGTTAGATACAGATGCTTCAAAGAAAGGACTGAGGTATAGGAGTCATTTTATAAAACACAAGGGAAGTTGCTGTTTCAAAAGAAAGGTTCATAGCACATTAGAAACAGAAGCCTTCTGCATCCCCACATTGCAGCAGCATCCAGGGATGTTATCCATCAATCACTTACCATTTTCAGCATGTCTGCAGCTGGAGGTGAAACCTTAGACCGGTACTGATTGTGCAGGTCCACGATCAACTTCTTGTCCTTACTTGTAAAGGACCAGCTCAGTTGCATGGCTGTGAGCAACAGGAGGAGGAGTGGGGGGAGGAGGGAAATTCGCAGGCCAGAGCTCAGCATTGTGGCACTGTCTTGTTTTAACAGCCCACGGGTCTGGCAGACAGCTTTAAATCCCTTCCCAGAATAAGGAACACCCAAAGCCCAAGATCGCAAGGAAGAAATTTATCTTTTTACTAGAATGCCTTTCAGATCCACAGAGGGGACACACCCATTTCACATAGTATCACGGATGGAAGGAGAATAGTGGTCCTTGAGGGAGAGTCAGGCAAGCCATGCCCATTTGCTGGAATCAGTTGAATGCGTGAAATCTATATGTGCATCTATTGCTTCTTCAGTAAGAGGAACTTGGTTTAGGGACCATGCTCATGTAATCTGATGCTCCACATATCACTAACCCTAATGGCCAACCCACTCAAACTTGCACATATAAGTCCCCTCTCCATATTTTTCTCCAGACATTTTTAACATACATATGAAAGATGGAGAATCACTCACAAGGAGGTATTTGCCCATTTCTCTTTTGAAAAAGGAATGAGCATCAAGACCATGTGATGATTCAACTAGACAGTAACACTGAGGGTTTTTTGGGATTATTTAAAATGAGGACCCAAGCCATTCCCAGGCTGGTTCAAGCCCTGTGTTCCTTCCAGACCACTGTTTGTCTACAGAACTCAATCTCCGGTGATCTGCTCAGTAGTTATGAGTTCCATTCATTTGCAAATTATTAATGAATAATGCAGAGTACTAGAAAAACACAAAGTTGTACATTGTACCAACACCAGTCATCCTAAGAGCAAAACAGTTGGGGAAAGTAACAAGGTGTATTTACATTGTTTTGGCATCATTTGAAATTTGAGCACCAAATGATTGATTTGCATACTGACTATAAGATTGAATGGTTTAACAAAAGGATCTGTGACCCATGAGCGCTGTCCCTCTAACTTGGAGAACCAAACTTAGAAAGACATATTTCAAAGAGGACCACAATGTTGCATGTAAAGCTAAAGTGACTGTGTTTGAAAAGTATATGGTACACAAGAAAAGCAGCTCATAGAGCTAACAGTGTTTTCCCCTTTAATACTTGTGCACTTGTTCCATGAGATCCAAACTTATATCTGCAAGACATTCCTTGTTCGTAAATATGTTGTCCTTTCTCAAAAGTAAACTTGAAATAGCTTGTTCCAGGAAAATGATGCCTGTCCCATGAGAACAGCCATTTCAATTTTGAATGTGTAGAATATGGCTTTAAGCCACTGGCACTTATTGAATTTTGTTTATGAAATCACTAATGATGAGAAACAGTTGCCGCCTCTCATTCCTGTGCTTTGTGACTATTTTCTTTAAGCATGATAGAATTCACCACTTAATTAGGGTAACAATGCTACCCCTTTCCCTTTGAGCAATGCCCCACCATTCTGTGAACTTCCCATTTCTTTTTATAAATTATTTTAATTCATCTTCATTGTTTCTTGTTTGTAGGTTACATACTCCCTATCCTCTAGTAAAGGAAAACGTATCTACAGCAACCATCTTCAAAAGAGGAAACCTTTAGGGAGCCCTGATGGTGCAGTGGTTAAATGCCAGTCATGCAGCCACAACCTTATGAGTTCGATCCTGAAGGGCTCCAAGGTTGACTCAGATTTCCATCCTTTTGGAGGTTGGTAAAACTAATTCCCAGCTTGTTGGAGGCAATTGGTTTACATGTAAACTGCTTAAATTCCACTTAGTTCAGTATGAAGCAGTATAGCAATGTAAATGCTATTGCTATTGCTATTGCTAAGAGGAAAATATGAGATGTGGGATACCAAGGTGCCTTCTTTTAAAAATTAAAGGCTATAGGGTCAGGGTACCATTCTACTTCATAATGCAAATATGATACAAAGATGTGGCTTGTTGGGTTTTCAAACCTTTTCTTGGTTAATTCTAACCACTGATGATGTACTGCTAGGAATATTATACAGACTAACAATGCTGGAGCAAGTCCTCAGAGCATAATCCCTGCTTATATATACGTAATCATACTATTGCTAAAACTCTCACACTAGAATTTTATATCAATCCTATTCTGAGTAAAGGAACCATCCACCAAGCAAGATGCTGACAGGCTTTCACACGTTATTATGTGGAGTTGGCACAGAATTCCATATTCCCTTGCTAGTCTTTGGACTGTATGTACCAATTTAATGAACTGGCAAACTGTCTGTAATATACATGAATGATAAGTAATCTCAGTCTGTTTTACAGCTGAGAATTACCAGTATGTGTCTTTTCATTTTGATTGGTAGGATGCTTGCACATACAGGCATAGGTGTGGACACTGTATCTCTGTAAATTTCAAGGGCAGTGCAGCCTTCCCAGATATTGCTGAGACAAGGCAGCCTGGCATCATGAAGACATTGCCTTTTTGAAACAGGGACAATTTAGTGCAAGTAGATTCCATGGTTAAATCAATCCTTGTAGTAATCTTGGCCAAAGAGTTAGCTGCAGAGATGACCTCCTTCCACAGAATGATTTGTGTGCTGATCTGTTATGCCATGTCTTGGTAAATTTCTGACACTGGGAACAAGAGTCTCTAGGCAAAAATGTTATGTGTAGGAGTCCACAATTTTTTGGGAAATGTCTGCTGCGCTGTATGTGGGTCTACTCTGAACTCATGAAGAAGATTCAAGGAATTTTAATTATGCTCAAAGATGACATGAGAACAGTTTGGAGAAAGCTCTAGGTTTCTTAGAAGATAACCTCAGTGTTACGTTTACACAAATGTTTCAGTGTTCCCCGAGCAACAGACACAAACTCAATTTATCCATATACACATAGTAACTCTATGAAGCTCCAGACTGATTTTTAGAAGGTGACTAGCGGGATTAAAAACTCAATATACAAACAATTATTTTAAATGGCAGTATAGCACTCCCAACAAATTGCATAGAGTTTATTGGCCAAAAACACAAAAGAAATTACTCAGTGCAAAATCAGATCATGAACATTTTGAAAATCCATCACCAAAACAAGAAAAAAAAACATGGAGATAGAAAAAGGGCTGTTTAAATCCTTGCTTGCAGCACTTCATCAGGATGTTGTGATGTGAGTGAAAAATGCCAAGGGGATAAACGAACAGGTGAGCAGGCATTCCAATAAGAACAGAAACAGAAGGATGAAGGAAACAACAGATCAATTGAGGTGACTTTGGCTTTGCACAATTAATTTTAAAAGAGCCTCAGGACTCATTCCCACTTACATTTAAACTAGTTTGCAATTTGCTTTGGCACCGGGTTGGTGAATCGATTCCAGTCAAGGCGTAGTTCCCACTGTGGAGCAAATTATTTCCTTATTTCATGGCTTTGTGTCTTTTTTGACATGTGTCATTCCCACTAGATTTGTGCCACTTCAAAATGCATATCAATGATCCACGCGTCATCGATGACTCAACCACATGTCGTACCGGCAACATGTTCAAGAAAACATGTAGAACGACATGACCACATAAGAACTAAACACACTCATAGAAATGTAAATGCCATGCTTGTTAGTCCTGCTCCAAATGTAAATGTCTTGCTTCTAGTCCTGCTCCAAATGGAAGATCTTTTGGGATTCCTCTTGGATGGGAGGCTGAAATGTAGGACCTGTCCTGGGAAAGGAGGAGGACGTACCTGGGAGGGAGTTGGGCTTCTTGCCAGAGAAAGAGGCTGAAGCTGGCGCTATGGCTTGGCCCGGGAGCCCCCCGCTCCTCCTCACCCCTTCTCCCCGCAGGAGTTACCTTCCATTTTGGTGAT
>CM034706.1:208910787-208927587 GCA_020142125.1 Phrynosoma platyrhinos
ATTTCACTCATATTCCCTGCAAAGAGAAACAACAATAACAACAACAATAATAACAGTCGTTCATTCAAGTCTCAAAAGCAACAGGAAAGCCCAGCATTTCCCTCATTCAATAAAAGAATAAATTGTATTGTTTTCTTTTAAAAGCCACCATATAATTTGCTTTTCATATAAGTGCAAATTATATGATTTTCTTTAAAAAGCCATAGTTTTCAGGCTTCCCTAAACTACTAGCTTCTCTACAAAAATGGTAAAAAGAAAAAGAGATGAATACTCTTGAGATGTAAATGCCTTTCTTATAAAGCAACTGAAGCTTCTGGCACTTAGGAGTTGGTCTGTAGGGGCAATGAATGCCTACAGTCCACAGCAAAGTTAATGATCTATAAGGATGTTCACCTACTGACAGAAAAATGGCTGAAATTCATATCAAGAGACCATTATAGGTTCCAGGATTGTCCCTTTTTTTTCCCCCTCCAAAGCTAAAGTTCTCCTCTTGGAGAGATGAATCATAGATTGTCAGCATCTTCCCCCATTTGGCAATAGGAAGTTTTTAATCTCCCCACAGTTGCTGAAAGATAAAAAAGCCAAGACTGATATTTTGGCTAGCAGTTCTACCTTGCTCTAAAATGGCTGTTGCACAAAGTTTTAAAATTTGAAGTCTGAAGTTTACTGGGGTAGGGAATGCCAGAGTGATCTGAACACCAAATATCCATGGAAGTGGGTGTGTTTAGGCAACTGGGAAATTCTGTTTGGATATCTTATGATCAACAAGCTTCTCCCCATCCCATTCACCTCTTCCCATTATGTCACATCAATGTAATTTACCAAGTCAATGTGATTTGCTCATAAGGAAAAATCTTTGATTACTAAGAAACCGGCAAGTGAGCTTCACATCTTGGCATGTGAACTTTAACAATGAAGCTTGCCAATTCATGGCACCCTGATGAGCCCCTCCTTAGGATTGCAGCCACAGGAATCAGGAATGTAGTGTGAGCTCAGACAGATCTTTGATCTTTGTAGATACTGCAGGAGAGCAGAAAATGCAGCATGTTTCTCCAAAAGAGACAAAGAGCAACCCAAAGTATACAGTTAAGTTCACACAGGGAACCCAAGCAGTTAGTGCATGAAAAAAACTATCAACTGTAAAAGCAAAAGACAGGAGTCCAGGGATGAGAAGAATGCCAGTATAGTACATGTGTCGACTAATTGCTTAAAAACTTGGTAACACTAGGTGTCCCTAGGCCAGAACTGCACAACAGGTAGCCTGCGGGCCACTTGCGGCCTGCCAAAGATTTTGGGTGGCCTGCAGGTATGTGTAGGGTGTTGATGGCTGTAGCCAAGGTGCCAACTACTGCCAGGAAGTATCCTATCCAGGGAACAACTGCTGGAGCTTCTACCATTATCATATGAACCAATACTGTCCATATCCCCATGGGCTGCCCAAAATCCGTATATCCCACTACTTACAAAACCTGGAATCTGCCGACATTCCTCATGCTTACTACACACTTTTAGAAAGTATTTCTTTCAGCTTGTGCATCAAACACCAATTACTTTCAGGACATCTTAGACTGGGACTGTTTTAAAAGCTAGCTTATGTACAGAAAAGTTTTCCTTAATCCTTTCAAGATTAGAAAAGTACTCCCACAGACTTAAATTTTAGCTGAAAACACAGCTTATCTTCCTGAGGTTGCCTTCTCATGCTCGTCTATCAGGGCTTCAATAAAACAAGAAAGGTAACAACACTAGTACTCCTGGCATTGCAGAAAGGGATGGAAACAGGGGTTAAACATGTTTTGGAATGTTAGTTTGCATTTGAAATTAGAGCAAATTTGATCTAATTAAATGCTCATAATCAGCTGAAAATCAGAGAACTTGGACCACTTGGTCCTGTTGAATGAGTACTTCTGCTTTTAATTCCTTGCAGCTTGTGAAAGAGAGGGAGAAAAATGTACTGGATGTTTGAAAACAAATGATGTAAACTCCGGAGGGAATGTGGCTTGGACATGTGCATAGCACCTCCTAGACCCAGATCTGGAAACCTATGCAAAGACAAAGTGCACAGGGAAAGCCAGTCCACAAACAGGACAGAGTCATTATCGCCTGTCCAAGAAGCTAACCATCTCCTGATCTGCATCTGAAGTTGCAAAAGAAAAAACATTTTTACTTGTGTAGCACATGTATTCACTGGCCTTTAAGAACTACAGTACTTTAGAGACCTTGAAGTTGATTGTACAACCAATTAATACCCCCCTCCCCACCCTGCCATTGAACCATCAGTCTCACTGACATAATTCTCTAACAAATATGCATTGCACTACCAAATCAGAATTTGTCTCCATACCTTTGTACATACAGAGTGCTGTTCAGTTCTTATATCTTATTTACCTGAACATCTGCTTATGATTTGTTTCTTCTACATTACTTGCATGAAAAGCTAAAAAAAAAATATGCATATTACAATTCAGGATGAACTGTACTCTCAATGTAATCCTTGATAGAATACAGTATGGCAAAACGTAGAAACCAGCTAACTTCACAACATCAATTAAAAAACTAACATATATGAGACAGCAACCAACATAAGCAGAGATGTCACTCATGAAATTCCCATTACGTTATTTAGGTCCTTCATTCATCGCCTGATCTATGAAGCAATCCTATGCATTCTACTGAGAGCCAAATTCAACTGAATTCATTGTTGTTTACTCTAAGTTGGTACACTTATCACATCTTTATTTAGGAGGAAGCTTCACTGAATACAATGGGATGTACTTCACAGTAAACACTGCCGAGTGTCTTAACCAGATTATATCAACATGATATTCAGGAATTGCTATAAATTACATTCCTTTCACACCAATAAAAAAAGCAAACAATACATATTTCCTACAGCTCTTTCTGTCACCACATACCTATTTAACATGATACTTTATGTAGAGAAGGAAGGCAACAGTGTTTTTTCCTTTACACAACTAAATCCAAATTATAAAATGTGAGCATTTCTTTTATAGACAAAAGGAAGGGGAATCAAAAAGGCCAGCCATATGGTCAAGAGAAAATGCTGAGGAAAGAGGCGGATTACAATGTCAAACAACTAAATGTTGAAGCCTCTATAGTGCTGATCTTTTAAACATACATGTATTTAACTTCATTGCTGCAAACTAGTTTTTATTGTACTTTAGAAATTTGGTATGCATGTTTGCAGAGTACAGTCAACACTCCACATTCAAGGGGGTTAGAGGCACAAGCCACCCCCTGCAGTGAGAGTGGAAAAACTGCGAGTATGGTGAGCAGGAGGAGAAACAGCTGTAAGACTCAGCCATCAGGCACACCCTCCTTGAGCTGAAGTGGACATCTAGCAAGCTCTCGGGGTCAGGGAGTACACAGAATGTGCATCTGCTGGCCAGGCCCCACCACTACCATCACCCCCCTCCCCAAATTCAAGGCTGCCACATGCACATTCACACAGCAACCTCAACCTTCAGGAGGAGGAAGCATGCAAAATGGATGCCCAGTGGCCAGGTGCCACTACTGCTACCCCACTTCCTAAGTCCAAGGCTGCCTCAGGAGAGAAGGCAGGAATAGCGGCCAGTTGCTAGGAATGCACTCCTTATACTCCTTAGCCGATAGAGGTAGGAACTCAGAAAGAGCCATGGTTTGAGCAGGCTTAATTCAGTTTACACTCTTATCTGTATGGGCCAAGGAACCTGAGCAAAGCATCACTTCCATCCTGGAAAGCAAGAGGAAAGCAGCAGGGGGCAGGGCAATGGCAAATTCATGAATAACCAACCCATGGCTGTTAAACCAGCACACATGGAGGGCTGACTGTCATATGTAAGTAAGAAGCCAGGATGGAACAACTATTGTCTAGTTGAACACTACTCAGGAAAATGGGGGCTCTGATTCTGACAGGGATCAATAACTGCTACTGTAAGACCATTCATTATATATTCAACCTAATTATCTAAAGATGAAAAATATAGTGTTTTCATCCCTTCTTTGAAACTGACCTACATTTACAAATGAAAACAGTTTGCGTCTTGTTTGTAAAAGTAATATCAACTTGTTTGAAAACAAAAGAATTCCCAAAAGCCACAAAGCATGTTAAAATGTATGCTCCAGCCCTGAGTGTTAGGCTCTAACTTCAGCCTGACACATCTGCAAATTATCTTAACCCAGCAGGGCCCTAAAGATCCACTCCTGGGAAGCACCACTAGAACTGGAGAGATCACATGCGTGAAACTGATCCTCTCTAAAGACACTGGCCAGCTGAGCCCATGAGCAGCAAGAAGAAATGCATAAAACCTGGAAGGACCTCAAGAATAATCAACATGCATTTTAAGACATGGGTGGAGAAAACACTATCAAAACACAGAGAAAGAAGAGGGGGCAACTATACTGATAGCACAAACATTTAAGAATATCCTTGCTCTAATCCTGCCCATAAAGCATCCACCCATCAGATGGACAGAATAATAAGCAAAATTTGCATGGAAACCTTTCAAAGTAGACAATATCAGAGAAGACCAAAGTGACTGATCAGCTTGAGGTACCTAGCTTAGACACCACAAAAAGGCCTGTTTTCCAATAGAATAGTGGTCAGAGTGTGTGGGGAAGGGGAGAAAAGAAAAGAAAAAGTCAACCTCTAGCAAAATTGGCTGCTTGATGCAATTATTAGTCACTTTCAAACAATCTTGGACTTGGCATTAAACTGACCCAGAGCAGGGAAGCAACAAAAATAAGCATTCCAACATTATTGAAGAAAAAGGGAGAGAGAAAACGTGCAGTGTTCCTTGTCAGCTATACAAACTCTACCTAAACCATACACATTTGAAGGATGACTACATAAAGACACACAAGTGTTTGGGTTAGCAAAGATACAGTGGTTGTTTGTGTTTTGTTTTGTTTTAGCAAGAATGCTTGAATATTGTGATGATGCAGCTGTGGATAAAGTTATTCTGTAACACAGAACCAGAACCTGAGCATACTTGTTTAGGGAACAGTTGTATCCCTGGACCACAGATGACATTTCAGTATCTGCAAGAGTGATGCAGAAACAGACCCATCAGTGGTAATAATGTTGCTTCTCCAGGATGTCTGGAAAGAAGTGTTTAGTGAGAACTGTGAGAATTCTCTCTTCAATGTCAAAAGACAGCATGTATCACAAAGAACGCAATACAGATCTCTCCCCATGTCAAAACCCTTTCACCTGGTTTTAAAGACAAACCTATAGAATACAAGAGAGAAAGCATTCCTCCAAGCTCTATCAAACATTTGAGGGAAAGACCAAAGGGACATAAAAGGCCAGAAGATGCCTTTTGAAAGTGCACACCTTCCTTCACTGCAGTTGCAAAGAACAGGAGCAAATATGTCCCTGGAAATTGTGGCTAAAGCATCATTCTCTCTTCTGCACTCTTGCTTCCTCCTCTGTGATCCTGAGTCTGTGTGCATTGCAATGGTCTTGTTTATCACAGCTTTTAACTGGCAGATCCATCACAAACTACAGTGGGTTCCGATCCCTTGCAGTTGAAGCTTGTTGTCCAATAATCCACATTTGCAAAACCTTGCAGGGTGATGGGGGGAGGAGAAAATAATGGAAAAGTCTGTTTTGCGTTACCATTCCTTTTAAATACAATGTTTTTTATAAGCTCTTTTCTCCGTGAATTAAACAGATCTTTCTGAATTTATTTTCACTGTTAGATCTAATGATGCCTCCAAGGCACTTCTTTCCTTTCCACCGAATGGCAGTCAAATTAGAAACAGCACATCCTTAAATACAACAATAACACCCTGTTGTACTCTACATAATACTGAAGAGAACTATTCTATACACTTTTCTTGCCCCAAAATAGAGGTAATAGGGAACCTTAAACCTAGTAATGGCTTAAGTTATACCCTGAAGTTCCTTTCTTTCTGCAAAGCACATAGTATCTTATAAAACTAGGGAATATATGTCAGTGTAGGTAGAAATTTGCTACATCAGACTGAGCCAAAGAAATAGGATCCTAGCCTGTAACAGGGGTGGGCAACTGTCAGGAATATAGGGAAGCATCCCCCCTCTGGCCACACAGCCCCTTTGGGAGTGACCAGAAGTGATATAATATTTCCAGAAATCAGCCAAATATGGCTGATTTCCAGTTTTGATTCATTTTGTTTTTGTTTGGTTGCTGAATATGGAGATAGTACTGGCCTGGGGAGTCAAATTGTCACATTTTTGCAGTGTTCTGATTATGTTTTTATGTTTTTGGCCAACTTCTGGGCCAACATATTTGGGGGAGTCTAGGGGCTCCAGGAGGGCTCTAGGGTTGCAAAACATATCATCCAAAGGTTGCACATAGTCCACAGCCCACACTTCCCCATTTCTGACTTAAAACAGGGATATTTGTTAACTATTAAGGTATCTGTTAATCCTTAAAGTGCCATATAACTCTCTAATTCTTGCTTAATCAGACTGACATAACATTTATACAAGCTCCTTCTTTGTTCCTCTCCCTGTTCTACATTGTTTCCCTTGAAATGTAGCTAAACATGATGTAGTGATCCATCAAAACAGATGTACCATGGGTATGTTTAATGACATATCAACATATATAATGCCTTTCCTTGTTCTTTGACTCCTGACTGCTGCAGTGCATTAAGCGCAGAACCTCTCACAATGGCAAGGCATCCTTCCAGGGTAAGGAAAAATCAATCAAGAATGGCACGTGTTGTCACAGAGTTCATGCATTTTCTCCAACACATAGAGTGTGGAAAACATTTTCTCCTCTATTGCATAATAATACTTGGAACATTTGGGGACGGAGGGGATGCGGGAGGACAAAAATATAATCAGCTGTAAGACATGCCTTGCCATCTTCCAGCACATCAGAAACAATTTATAGCACTGAACAGCACAGAATGCTACGGGGGTCCATCTGCTGCAATGCAGCATCAGCTACAGCTGCAGTATCAATACTCACCAATATCCCCAGCTTCCAATTCCACCACCAAAGCTTCACAATGGTCTCTACACAATGATGAAGGGATAACATTCAAGGTAAGTTGGCCACTCCCAACCACAAAGACACTCTGCAGCCTGTAGGTCTGCAAAATATAAAAGGAGAAAGCCTCAATTGTCTTGTTCAGAGTTTCCAGTGAGAAGAAAAGAATAAAGCCACACTTTCATATGACAATGAATCTAGACGAACCAAATTTTAAAGAGGTCACCATTTTAGTCTGTTTGGGGGGTGGGGATGGGGAAGGAAAAATAGTACTGTGCAATCTTTAGGACTAACCACAAAAGTTATGCTTAACAATGGGCCTTTGCAGACTGCCAGAAATAGTGCACATTAAATTGAGGCACTGCCCTGGCTCAGTGCTAGGGAATCATTGGAACTGTAATTTATTGTGGCACCAGAGCTCTCTGACAGAGAAGGCTCAATGTCTCAGAAAAAAATACAATTCCCATGACTCCCTAGCACTGAGCCAGAGCAGTGCCTCAATTTAATGTGCACTATTTCTGGCAGTCTGCAAAGGCCCTAAATTGGTTAGTCCTGAACTAATCTGTGCCACAAGATTACTTTTTCATTTCCTTTGAGCAGGGAATCAAAGATGTAGAAGAACCATTTACTACAGGGCTGTTCTATACTATCAAAAACCATGCTTGATGCCACTTCCGCATTGTATATTTGCACTTAATCATTTCTCCTAGTGGTTGCCTCTGTGAAGAGAAGTATGCACACAGGCAGTAATCATCCCAACCATTAATTTGGGGTGCTGGAACCACCAAGCATAAGGCCCACTGAAACAGCTGCATGAATCTGTTGCTTGTGAACATCTCTCGCCATCAGAGAGACAACTATAGAAAATATGCCCTCTCAGTAGGCCTAGCCTCAAGAACATCCTGGGTCTGAGACAGGAAGTGGAATTTACAGGGACCTAGTGCTTATGCTCACCTGTTTGCAGGAAAACATAAATGAATATTTGTTTGATGCTCCCACACACACACACACACACAACAATGTAAGAGTGCAAGCTGCAAGTGAAAGGCCAAGTGTGTGTGTGTTTTGCTACTTGTAGTGTTTGAGGTATTTCCTACAGCAGCACCCAATCAACTTCTACTCCCACAATCACTTCTCTTAGGAAACCACTTGGGGGATGCTCATCTTTAGAGGAAGCAAGCTGACGACTACAATTTTTAACTCAACCAGAAAAGCCAGCCAAATATGTAGACCCTGCCACTGAGACCCAGCCAGCGGTCCCTGTTGTCTGCATTCAATAGATTGGATGGCAATAACAAGATCCTAGGGTTTTTAGAGTTAAAAGCCCCCAAACTGTAGGAGAGCTACCATTTGGTTGATTTTCTGAGATGGCTGCCAGATCCTATTACTCCTCCTATTGCCTTTGGATGAAACATATCTTTGCATACATTTTGCTTTTGTTCTTGATCTAAATTTCACCTTGATATAAACTCTTTTGAGTGCTGGTGAAAGTATTGTTCAAGTATTTCAATAAATATTGAAGTACTTGCCTTGTCCTGAAACCGCGGGTGGTGGATGAGGAAACAGTTTTCAAGAGAAACAGCCTTTGGATACAGCAGTGAAGAGAAGATGGGGAAGATTTCCTGCAGAATCTGGGTTTTATTCAGAGGGTTTTGCCTATGGAACAGTTCAGACCACAAACACAGCATCATACAAATGACATCACTGCCAAGCCTATTTTGAACCACTTCAGAAGATATTCCTACCCATGATTCTGAGAAATTATAATTGATGTTATGTTGTATAAGTAACTTTTTAAAAAGAGAGAGAGAGAGAGAGAGAGAGAAACAGACAGATAGATAGGAATGAAGAGTGAAAAAAACAAATTAATTTTGAAACTTAATGTAGTTTTGTCAGAGCTTGGATTAGACCTCCCTGGGCTAAATTCAGATAATCTCTCTTCTACCCCAAAAGCAATATTGTTAGGGAACCAAGATGTAATAATCACATATATTTAAAAGACACTCTTTGGGAAAAAAAGAATATGAAGTTCATCAGTAAATGAAATGCTGAGGAAGGGAAATAAAGGAAGGCGTCACCTAGTCCAACATTAACTAAAACCACATGGGAAAGAATTGGGAATCTATTTACCATTCCAGGAAAAGAGAGGGCAGGGATACATTTTAGAAATCCCACTGTGGGAACCTGTCATGATTCATACTTAAATATTCTGCACCCAAACTGTCCATCACAAGTTCATAAAATAAGAACAGTACTGAGGGATACAGAACACTGTATTCCACAAAAAGGAATGACTCAAAGAGAGTATGTTTTTACAGCACATTTATGCTCACAATCACATTCTCTCTTCCAGCCCAATCCTGACAAAGGTACTGATGCAGGTAGGGCTTACAGATATGTTGGGGAGGAGAGTGTGAAGAAAGGCTGCTGTATAGAAATCAAGTATTGCTTAAACAAGATTGTAGTGAGAAAATACATGGTCTTGAATACAGTTTTAGCGTACAAAAGGGTGAGGAAAGGGGGAGAACTGTTCTAACCAACAAATATTTTGATTAGAGACATCATACATTAGGGACTATTAAATAAGTGCAAATTAGAAAAAATATAATGATAGAATTGCATAGCGAGAGATGTGATCATTTTATTTCAAATATTTTCTAAAAGCCTATGGCACTTAAGCCACCAGAAGCAAAATCCTACACATACATACTTGTCCCATTGTCTTCATTCAGACTCAAATTCTGGCCAAAAGGGGGGATTCCAGTATGTCTTCACAAAGCCCTCTAGGAGTGGCATATAAACATGACATTGCATGTATACTGTAGCCTAGAGATTTCTGCAAGCCTCCAGTACGCACAGTGTGGACTGAACTGTATCTTCCACCCCTGCCCAGTTGGCCAGGGGCAAAGCCTGATCTACAATTGCAAATTATAGATTTAACAGAGCTCTCTAAGCTACAACATACAAGTTGCCATTGTAGCATGAAAATATGGAGTACCCTCTGCAGAGGCACAGCTCCCTCCTGGACACCCAATGTACCACTGAAGCTCCAAAGACAACTCCTGTGCCTTTATCATAGCTGTGCAACTTTGGTCAGATAGTGCCCCAAAGCTGCCTCCTTCCCCTTAGCAAATCATATGTTTTGAGGATGTACCCTTGCACCTTCAATCTGAGGCAGCATGTAGAGGTCAGCTGTTACACAAGGAGACACTGGACACTTAATAATAATAATAATAATAATAATAAATTTTATTTCTATCCTGCCCCTCTGCAGTGCAATCGGGGCAGCTTACAACGATAAAAACACCAATAAGTACATCCAACCCCAGACCCTTCCACAACAACTAAACACTATGTACAATGGCATAATGTGAAGGTATACCAATATGTATCACCAAGATTCTGGCCTCAGAAACTTGTTCCCATAGGACAGTGACATAATACTACATTACAAACTTGACTGGAGCACCTTTCCATTTGGTCAAGAAGTAGTAGTACAAAGAGAAACTAAGGGGCAAAACAGATGGCCCGGAAGGAGCGGCTTGCTGCCACTCCTTTGCTTGCAGGGCTGGAGCCATGGCAACTGCATGCCATGCCGCCAATTCGGCATTTTCCTGGCGCAAAAAGAAGTGGCAGAAAGCCACTCCTTTTTGGGCCAGGAAGAAGGCATCTTTGCTGCTGTGGTAGCGTTTTTTACAGGTGTCTGCAGCTCAGTGTGTGTAAATGCTGCGGCACAGAAATGCCACTGCACATGTGGTTAGCTGTGTGGCTTCTCAGTGGTGTGGGGGCATGCTGCTGTCTGAACCCCAAGCCCCCACGAAGCTGGCTCTTTTTGCCAGTCTGTACCAGCCCTAAGAAGGCTTCAGGGACAGCCATATCACTCTTTCTAGTGTTCTTCGTCCTCATCTCCAAGGCTTTTGGAAGATGTGTCATATATACTTCAGTTAGGTCAGTTCTGGAAGGAGATGGGATACAATTTCAGCAAATAGATCAAACTCACTTGAACATCTGAAATGCCAGTCTTTGCCTTGGATAGTTGCTCCATATCTCAGATGAATCCTCTCGTACCACAAAATCTGTCAATTCAGGATATAGATGCTGGAAATGTTTCATTTCCGCATAAGACCGATATTGTCCTGTCTTATGAGAAAAGGAGAAAGTAAAATGGCATTTTTTAGAACTGTCTTCTCAGACACCCAAGAAGCATGCTGCATTCTGTCAGACATTCTACACTGTGAGGTTACCTTGATCAAAAGTAGCTGAGGTTGCAGAAGCTTTTCTGATAGTTGCCCAAGGTCAGCCACTGCCACAAGGTTCTTCATGGAACAACAGCAGGAGCAGTTAGCAGGCAGAGACATATTCTGTCTACAGCCTAAGCCCAACCAGTCTTGACACTCTTTGGAAGAAAAGAATATAAGGGGTTCATGAACTCCAAGATCTCACTTAAGCAAACATCAATACATTCCAAACATTAAACCTGTCTTCACTAACCCTGTTGTGGATGAAATTACCAATACTTACTAAGCTAATTCATTGAATAGGACTCTTTATGGATAACATGTGGTATGTCACTCTGTCTAAAAATTCCCAAGTAGACCATCTCAAAAACCCATTTCAGAATGGGGGCACACCAGAATACAACACTCCTAATGGCAGTGGCTACACATCACACTACTTTGGGATCTTTCAGCCACTTAACAATATTCAACATTTGATTAAGGGCATTATCATTTTTGCTAAACAAATGCAAACATGAACAGGAAAGAGTGCTTAAGGCATATGCAAAATCATATTTAATGACCAGGAGTTCTGTTTCCAACAGTTTTAATTGGAACAAGAAGTGACAGGAATTGTCTGGCCCAATGAATAATAATAATAATAATAATAATAATAATAATAAAATTTATTTATATACCGCCCAATGGTTGCCCAATCCGGGTGGTTTACAAGATAAAAACAGTTACAATAAGCAACATAGCCCTCCCCCCCTTAAAACATTATTAAACAGTACTATAGTTAAAAAACATAAGCAAATGACAACACTTCCAGAACTCTCTTTGGAATTCTACTCCTTTGGATTAAGGAGGGTTAGATTAAAGGCTCCTGTACAATACTACACAGCAACACAAAATAAGTAAGGATTTATCCTGCACTGTTTCAATTTTTTTATTAAAGAAGCAATATGGAATTGAGTGACAGAATAAAAATAGTACTCTTCATCAAACTAATGAGAAGGCAGCTTGTTTCCCATCTACATCTTTCTTTTATTTTTTGCAAAAAGACAGGTAACTAACAAATGTTCTGTCTTAAGAGGAAAAAATGAAGAGGAGATTTTGGTACTATTACAATTTTCAGAAAGAGATTCTCTAAAGGCAAAACAAAGCAGAGTGGGTAAATTCTTTTGGGCTTATTAATCTGACCTGGAATGATGTCCTTTGCATGTGCTATCATTAGGATTTGTACCAGAAAGACCATAATATAACATGTTTGTTATTGGAAAACTTGCATCAGAATCTTTCTCAAAGGATACTTGATCATAATAATACTGTATGCCTCTTAAGCATTCATGGGCATACGCTAAAGCAAAAATACTTGTTATTTTAGTTGTCAGCAGTTACACTATTCATCTTCACAGGCAAAAAGATGAAAATCCCTCTCCTCAGTCAATACAAATCCAATACAGGGAGAAAGTATTAAAGAATGTTTGCCAGTAACAAGAAATAAAGGTTTTGTTTTCTGTGAAGATGCACTAATAATGGCAACTCATGGGAAATAAAATCCATTAAAATGCTTCTGAGACTAAATCACTGTGAGCCATTTTGCAGACTCACCCAGTTTGCAAGACTGAGGTTTAACACAGTAAGACATGAAAGCACTTAACACTCTTACCATGACATCTGCCAAACAGGACATTTTTAAAAAAATTATTTTATTTCATCTGATTTGGGACAATGAGTCTCAACTAGATGATTTGGAAAGTTTTCGCTTGACCTGATTATTCCGCTCAACTACTCATATAGTATCCCAACTGGGCTTTTTTAAAAATAGTCTCAGGTGTATTGTTAAGGGTGTCCTTTTGCATATTAGAAAGTCAATGACCTGCATGAAAAGTGTTGAGAGGAGAGAAGACCTAGCTTGGATAAAGAAAGAAAGGATGACACAATGAGCAAAGAGCAGAGACAATGAAAATGCAGGACACAAGGGAGCTATAGTTCTACAAAAGCACTCTTCTCTTTTTCCAATTACACTCCTTCATTCCTTTTAGATTATCACTCTGTCTGGGCACATGCAAGAGTTATTTTGGCTCTGAGTGCCACAGACTCATATGTGATTAGTTTGTAGATTCTCAAAGTCTTGTTCTCATGCCATAGGTAAGAATGCATCTTAAAATGTAAATTTTAAAATGTAAAATGTAAAAGTGTCACAGGAAGACCAAAGCAAAAACCGCACAGTGCCAAAGTTTCCTCCACATCTATAGTGGTACATCGATAGACTGGATAAAGCATAGAATCCAGCTTACATAGGTTCTGGTTGTTAAGACCTTGAGGTGCTGTGCTTTTAAAAAAACAACTGTCTGTCATAACTGTACAAATATCAGAATACATGGATACTTTTTGCGAGGCTATTAGAAACCTGAAGGTCATGCTGGGTTTCCAGTAGTCATACCTCTTCAGCTATCCTCTACTAATTCTAGTTCATAACTTTTTCAATGTCTATCCCTCTGTTTCTAGATCAGTAATTACCAACCCTTGGACATCCACATGTTTTTGGCTCAGACTCCTGGAAGCCTCAGTCAATGATAAGGGATTTTGAAAACTGAAAACCAAGAGTATCTGGAGGTCCAAAGTTTGAGATCTGCTCTAAATATATTATTACCACTCCAGTGTTTTGAACTTTGGCATCTCTTTTGCAACCACCAGGATAGAAGTACAAACCATCTGATGTCAAGCAGGAAAGAATATGGAGATCAATAAAAAGCGGTATTTCCACTCCAACATGAAATTGACTTGAGCAACTCACACATTCTCACCCTCCCCTGAAAATCCAGTGATGGGGCACCTTAGGGGTGCCATAAGTCAAAAACAACTTGAAGGAAAACAACAACAAGAAATTGGTGACTGACCAGATATACCTAGCTAGTGAGAGAAAATGGGCACATTAGAACCTCTACCTAACCAAAAACATAAGAACAATGAACAGCCTTCCCCAACAGGTTTCCTTGAAACTTGATGGACTGACTCCTATCATCCCCAGACAACACAACCAGGGCTGTCCTGCTGATAATGAATTGTGTAATCTAACATATCTGGAAGGTGCACAATGGAGGGTCTATGCCCAGTCCGCATGTAAGCCATTAAGATAGTGGAACCCTTGAAAGGCTCCCTTCTTCATGCTTAAAAATAGGCAGGCTATTTCCAGCTTTCATTCATTCAAGATTGAAGGTACTAGATCTCTTGAAAGGCTCCCTTCCTCACTCTTAAAAACAGACAGATTACTTCCATCTTAAAATCATTTAACATTAACTTGCAGTGATGCACCTATTTCCACCTATCAATTTTAATAGGGACTGTGGGCATGTAAGAGATTTATGAATTTCAGACGAAGCCAAAAATTATCTTTAAAAATATGCAGTTCTTGCCATGTCAGAGATTAAGTAACAATTTGCCATTATCTGGACAGAACAGGTATTAGATAATAAAATCTATTAAAGAAGCATTTGTTCATTACTGTGCAGTACACCTTCCAAAGAAATTCTTGATCACCATTACAGAGTAAAACCCAGTCCATCAGCATGTCTTCAGGAAGAATTAAAATCAACACTTCCATTAGCTTCAACAGAATCACATTTCTTAACTGTGTTGTTCCTTTTCACATTGACCAGAATTATTGACAGAGGCTGTCTTTGCATATCTTATGGGAGCCAAGGTTGTTTCATACAAGAGCCAGCCTGTTACCCAGTCTTGATCTCCAGTTCTTCTAATAAGGAACACTGTATCATTATTACTCAATCTTTTTCCTACATAAATCAATAGGCAAATTTGCAAGACACAGATATACGAGGGGGTATCATAAAGTTTTAATTATGGTATCACCTTTTTAAAAAATTGACTGAAAGTTTGTTTTGATCTGTAGTTGTTAACTTACCTCTACATAGTCACCATCCAGATTTACACATTTTCCCAGCATTTCTTGAATCTCCAAATACCGTTATTGTAGAAGTCTGCAGACTGCACTTTATAAGGAATTTACACTTTAGTCACTTCTGGCACAATCTATCCCCGGACCCCCACTGAGTCCCATTCAAGCCCCCCCTTACCGGAGGTGGTTTAGGACTACAGACTCTCAAAAATAAATGTCCTACTCCTCTGCTAAGTGCAATTCTGAGTCAGAAACTACTCCCTGACTCGTCCTCTCATGGCGCCATCTTCACTGAAAGTCCAATATCAGGTATTCTGAGAGTCAAGAAACGCTGGGGAAAATGTGTAAATCTGGATAGTGGCCACATAGAGATAAGTTAATAACTACATATCAAAACAAATTTTCTGTCAATTTTTTTAAGGTGATAATTAAAAAATTTTAAGGTGATAATTAAAATTTTATGATACCTCCTCATATATATATGCATGTGCACACGCGCGCACACACACACACACACACACTTTAAAGTTTACTATTTGATTATTTTCAATAACAAACTGAGACATCTTAGATGCTAGTATTATCTCAGGGAGTACAACTTATAGGGAGTATAAGTGTAAGACACAGAAGCTTGGATCCAGAGAACATGCAACCAATCACTTGTCCCCTTTGCTGCAGGTAGACCTAGCCAGCATCCCAAAATCTTGAACATATCCCAGTTGGGTAAATGCAACACATTCTACAAATGAATGCCTCTGAAGACTCTCTGGAAATGTCATCTGATCCAAAATACTGTAGCTACAGGTCTGACTACAGTGTACATGTTTTTGAAGATGCTATGCCATCTTCATCTGGTTCTAATGTGTTTCCAAGCCCTATTCAAGGTATTACTGCAACACTTAAAGCATGAAACTAGGAGTGAGTCTGGAGGCTAATTTCACAAACATGCACATGGAGAACATGCCAAATTTCATCTACACAGCAGAAACAATTGGAATGAGGGGAATTCCACTCAGCATTTTGACTGGGGACTCTATGTCAAAGACATGGACATGTCCCCTGACATATCCAGCTTGCGAAGGCTTGTTGGATGCAAAGTCTGCCTAATCCACCAAGAGGTTCAAAATCTTTATTTCAGCAGTATAAAGGAGCAGATGAATTATTTTGCAATTACCATTGGTAAATAGCTGGAAATCAGAAATGCTTGCCAATCTACTTCATCTAAAAATCAACCAATAGATGCCAATCTATTTTCTACCCCCACTGATTCCAAGGACCTTCTCCCATACTGTTCTGCTCACCCACTTAGGCCTTTGATGGTTTTGGTGAGAAACGTGGAACATTTGCCTATTCAGGACATAATCTTCTTGAGTCTTGCATGAGTATTGTCCATTTCCTTTAATCCTAACACATTTGGCTTCTGTTGATTTTTCAATGCTGTTTTCCCCCCCAGTGTCTTTGAAACATGGAAGCACAAAGATCATCCTGCACTGCCTATATTTCCCATTTCCAGACTGTGTTTTGGTTTTGGCTGATTATTTTTGTTCATTATTATTATTTATTCAATGCTATTTTATTGTTGTCTGCTTGCCAACATGGAGGTCATACTGCTTGGCTCAGAAAAATAGGATTGGGATTCTGTACAGGATTTTTGTCACATTCCAGTTACCGTATTTTCCGG
>CM034706.1:208927772-208948020 GCA_020142125.1 Phrynosoma platyrhinos
AAAGCAGTTTAAAATATGGCAGAAGTGCCTATGTTTCAAAAGAAAATATTCAAAAGTCCTACTGACATATCCAATCCAGTTTTTTACATCTTGGACCATTGAAGAAATTGACTTAGATTTATACAGAATATGCACAGATAAAACTGAACTGATAAATCTTAACTCAATATCCTTACTGTACAGGTGTTATCTAGTTATATAAATAAATGTCATGTAACAGACTAGCTTTACTTTAACAGATTAGCTGAAGTAACAGCATATTTAAGAATCTTCTTGTAAATTAGGAGATGAGTAAGCTCAGCATCATTAACCCTACCCCACAAATTTCCCATAGGTTGGCTCACACGTTGAGTATCCAACCTTTAATATGCATCTGCCCTGCATAGCTTTGGCAACAGCCTGCACTGTTTCTTGGAATGAGTAGCTGTAAGCATTGTACCTTTACTGGACTATCCTATATCATATTATTTATTTGAACCCTATAGAGGATCTGTCTACCTCTCCTGGATTTATGCAATTACAAACATTCAATGCAATACTAAGATTCTTTAAAGAATAAACCAAGAGTATGTAGAAAATGTACAAAACAGCAGCAGATTATTGGAATATGTTCTGCACCTACCAACATCACTCCAGGAAACAGCAATGTTTCCCTGCTGGCTAAGATGCTCCAATTCAGAACACAGCCATCTATTATGCACTATATATTTAATGTTTACACAACTGCTAACCTCATGCAATCATAAATTTCTCTTGAGCTCTGATTTACAAGCCACTAGAAACACTGAGAGTGAAATATAACATCCTTACAGCAAAGAGCATTTTTTCTAAGGGAGAAATGCCTGAACAACAAAAAAGTACTTCTCTCTCAGAGAAACTAAATCATGATTCAGATTTACTCAGAAATAGAAATATAGTGTCTGGCTTCATTTAGACATTTAAACCAGTGGTGGACAGTAGGATGCAACAGCATGTTTTGGTGTGCCCAAAGTGATGCAACATCACTTCCAGCTACCATTTTAGCCAATTTTAACCTGGGGGTGGGGATCTCTAGGGGGAAGCAAAACACCCCATTTTCAGGCAACTTTGGGGCAGACTTCAGGGGTCTGAGGATTTCAGGAGCTGCACTTAGGAATCCTGCAGGCCATACTATGCCCACCCTATTTAAACAAACCATAGCCAAAACAAATTTTGCATCAGTGCGTCACCTATATTAAAACAGAGATATATGGCTGATATCAGTCCTTCATCTTTTAAGACAGACTGGCTGAGTGACTGATGCACGGATTTGAGATATAAGCCTTCTACTGTTTCTAGCTTGGCCACAGCTTCTGCATACTTCTTTATTCTCTTACACTGGAGGTTTTCAGAAGGAGTTTGTGGTAAGCTATAGGACACTCTTTATTACAATGTGTGTAGAGCATTAAACTTCTACATATCAGGACAAGAATGAGGATTTTAGATGTAAGCACACACTGCCCTAGTGAAAATTTCAGTATGGTAGTATTCTGCCTTGTATGGTTGAAGAGAACTTTTTTCCTTTGTTTCTGGATTGATGTGCTTTGTTAACTGTCATCAAGTCAACTTCAACTTATGGCAACCCCCTAAATGAGAAAACTCCCAATCACCCTATCGTTAACTGCAAACTCAGGCTCTGGCTTCCTTAATTGAGTCTATCCATCTGTAATACGGTATTCCTCTTTTCCACTACTTTTACGCTTTTACTCTTTTCCACTTTTATACTACTGCCTTCTATCATATCAAACATTATTTCCTTTTCTAGTGAGTCATGTCTTTTCATGATATGGCCAAAATACAGTAGTCTCAGTTTAGTCATCTTGGCTTCTAGGAAGAGTTCATGCTTGATTTGCTCTAGGGCCCATTTATTGGTCTTTTTAACAGTTCACATTAGCTGTTGAACTCCTTTCTACCAATTCATCTCAAATGAGTTGATTTTCTCCCTATCAGCTTTCTTCAATGTCCAGCTTTCACAACCATATGTAGAAAGTGGAAATACGATGGTATGGACCATCGTGATTTTAGTATTCAACGATATATCTTTGCACTGCAGGATCTCGTCTAGTTCCTTCATAGCTGTCCTTCCAAGTCCTAGTCATCTGAAATCTTGATCTGATTAATCTGATTAATAATTGAACCTGATTAATTATTGAACCTGATTAATAATTGAACCAAAGTATGGGAAATCTTGAACTATTTCTATGACTTCATCGTCTAGTTTAACATTATATAAATCATCTGTTGTCATTATTTTTGTTTTCTTAATGTTCAACTGTAAACCTGCCTTTGCACTCATCATTCTAATTTCTTTGATAATTTCTGCTAGTAGCATGATGACATCTGCACTTCTTAAATATGCATGGTCCTTCCTCCAATTTTTCACATCCTTCCTCTGAGTCTAAACCTGCTTTACATATATGTTCAGCATATAGGTTAAAATGCAGCCTTGCTAACCCCCTAGCCAATTGGATACCATTAAGTTTCTCCATTTTTTTGTCCTGACAGCAGCCTCTTACCCTGAATACAGATTATGTATCAGGACAATCAAATGTTGTAGCACACCTATTTCTTTAAGAGTGATCCATAGTTTTTCATGATCTATAAAATCAAAGCCTTTGCTATAATCTATAAAGCACAGGCTAATTTTCTTCTGAAATTCTTTACCACACTCCATTATCCAACATATGTTTGCAATGTCATCCCTAGTGCCTCTTCCTTTCCTGAACCAAGCTTGGACATCTGGCATTTTCCCCTATATATATGGTAAAAATCTTTGCTGTAAAATTCTGAGCATCATTTTCTTCCATGGGAAATTAATGCAACGGTCCTTTGCTTACTACAGTCTCTGGAGTCCCCATTCTTGAGGATTGGAATACATACTGAGTATTTTTGTTGACCTTTGTTTAGTTTTCCATATTTCTTGATAGATTTTAGTTAAAACTAGAGTAGATTCTGTCTCTGTAGATTGAATCAGCTCAACTGGTATGATATCTATTCTTGAGGATTTATTTCTCCCAAGTGCTCTGAATACAGCTTCCACTTCACTATTATGTAAAGCACCTTGGAGTTATATATTCTATTCTTTTTTTTATTTTCCTGACAACCTGATCATACATCAGATGCAATAAAATGACATTTGGTTTGCACTTAACCATATTTCTCATCATTGCATCCAGCTGGGTTGATTTAAAGTTGACAACTCTTTTGACGTGATATTTAAGTGCTGAAAATGTTCTATTTCTTAAGAAAGTTCTGATGTCTAAACATTTGTGATCATCGTTAGGCCTGCTTTTCATATTCTTCTCCATAACCTTAAAAGCTAAAAAATGTTTGCCCTCAAAATGATAGCTGAGGGTTTGTAGTATTTTACTGAATACATATACACATTATGTCTTCTCCATAATAAAGTGAGTTCTATTTTGCATTCCTTCCAATTCCTTTGGCTACAAAGAAATATAGCAATCCTCTTTTCAAAACCTGTTTGAAACAATCCATTCTGCATTGCTAGTTAATTTGCACAGAACATTTTAAAAGTTTCGTCTATAAAAGATACAGAATTGTCTTTCCTTTAAGATAGCTAGACCTGTGAGAATATGCCTGATGTTAACTTTTGAAGAGCAAACTTCATTTCAGGCAGTTAGTTTTCCAGATGAATCATCCCCTTAGGAACACAGATAGGTTGGTAGTCCGTGGTCAGGTAAAAGAAGTGTAAACTTTCAAATACTAAACAAAGAAAGAGATTGCTGTTTACCAGATCCCCACAATAAGATAGAGCTGGTCCACTGTCAAAAGTTGTAAGCAACAGTTCAACTACTGAACAATAGCCAAAATAAAGCCATATGTTAAACAGAACTTCTACCGCCCATTTCTACAAAGCCAGCCCGAACATTTAAAAATATATATCAACACATGTGTCGGCTATTAGACCTCAGGTTATAATAATAATCTGTTTGCAATGAGACTCAGCACATTTGGCAACTTCATAAAAATCCAACAAGAACCCTAGGGCATCAGGTTATAGTTCACCATGGTGAAAAGATGATGCAGCTGGGCTGACGTAAATGGACAACATCCTCTGGAGGCACCAGGATGTTTGGTGAGGCCTAGAAAGAACATAGAAACATGTGATGGGAATCTTTCTGCATAATCTACAGCAAACCCAAGAGAAGCAATCCTATGGATTTAATCTGAGATAGCCCTGGAAGCTGGCTGGAAATCAAACATACCTCAGGCTAAACTAGGCAGTAGAGTAGAGGGGAAGAGATTGTTACTCCAAACTTTCCCAAATGAACAGAACTTGCCAACCACACCCTTGTCCATAATTAAATCTTGGAGGCATCATTTAAGGATTCTGAAATATAAGAACCCTGTTGCTATCCACTCTGTTCCTTCAGACATGAGCTGCAATATATTGTTGACAAGGCAAATTGCTGAGGTGTCATATGAAAATTTCTGTATAGTTATTTCTTTCTCACCACTTTAAAACACACACCTCTGGAAATATTTAAGAATCCTCACCAAAAATCTACCTTGTCAATTTCCATTTCTGATTTTCCAAGTAAGCTTTGAGGAGAAACACAAGTCGATGCATATTAGGCCTGCATTTGCTGTGTCAAGGGCATTAAAAATTTAAGAGGAACAGGTGTTGTTGGCATATCTCCATATTAATATCATCTCAAAACAGAGGCAGGCAACTATAGTTGATCCTGGGACCAACTATCTGGCCACCAAAAAAATGAAACAAAAGAAAACCAGAAGTGGCTGCAAGTCCACTTCTGGTTTTGAAAAGAGTGTGTGGGGAGGGTTCTCCCTGAGATTTCCAGGAGAGGTGCTCCTCTTCTCTTTTTTCACCAGAAAAAGGACAGACCCGAGAGTTTAGAGGGGTCGAAGTACACAAAAACAGTAGGATGGGGCAGCAGACAGGTGCATTACAAATTACCCACCCTGCTTTAAAAAGACAACTTCTTCATAAAACCAGATATAGGACATTACACTAGAACATACCTTGGTACCAAGCACAATCTGTTTCCCTTTGGGTTTCACACTTTAACCAAGTATGTGGTCTGCCATATTTTAAAACAATTTAAATTTATGACTGAAGGTTTAAACTCTTGAAATAAAAATAACAGGCATCTACATGAATTCCATTTCTGATACTGACAGTTTAAATGAGTCAGACTAATGAAATGTTCACAAGACATTCTGTACTACAAAACCCATGATTCCCAATTCCAGAAAAATGTACTTTCAACATTTTGGATGAAATGTTCAGAGACAATGAAAGTATACAGAAACTCAACTAACAAATTAGAACAAATTGTGCTCACATTTCAGCCACTACACAAACATGCCTCCTTTCTGCTAACCTGGACAGATTCCAGACACTACTTCCAATGGTAATAAAACAACAGCAGTCATGGCTGTTGACAAATGATAACGGACTTTTTCCCCCAGATGTGGCTGATGCAACTGGATAGAATATAGTGACCAAAAGAAGTTGACAGCCTTGCTAACAGACAAAATTTATTCTGTCTTCCAGTTTAAATGGTGAAAGAATGATTTAGGGCAGGTGTAGGCAACCTTTCCCCTTTAAGGGTCTTCAGCCAACATGGGACTATTGGCCAACATAGCTGAGGCTTCTGGGAGCTGAAGTCCCTCAGCCCTTAAAGGAGAATTTAGGGTTTCAACTGTCTTGGTGGCTAATAACAATGGAAACTTTAAACTACCGGGAAGTTATTCCTAACAGATTAGCCTCTTCACCTGTAAGTATCTCATTGTGTATTATCAACAAGAGATGAAGACTTCCTGTGTGTGTTACCACCTTCTGAAGCAAGATTTTGTTGCTGGTCCCAAAAACCTTTGGGTAACTGGAAGCATTTGGAGTTAATTATACAATTCTCATCCGCTCTTTTTTTATGTTGGTTACAACTGATACTTGAGAGCTTTCTTTGAAGTTTAGATATTATACTGAAACAATATGTATAAATAAATGAATTGTGACAACCTTTTTCTGAAAGCAAGAACGGCTATGTTCTTAGGGTACTAATTAAACTCATTAAGTACTGAAGTTATAACACAGCAACAAACACAGCTAAACAACACTTTGCAGATACTTGACATCTAGTATGAGTCAACTTCTGAACAAGATTCTTCTCTATGAAAGCAAAGCTGTTTAATTACATTAGCTCTTTGTACTGTTCTTTATATTCTATTTGGAGCACAGATGTTGATGTGGCAGCAGCCTTTTCTCCCTTTTATCTTCCAACTAAAGAGTTGCAGCAAGTGACTTACCAGACTAAGACCTATTCAACTACGTAATGCAAGCATGAGAAAGGTACAGGAAGCTATGCATATTGGCTTTCACAGAACATGGAGCTTGGCAGTTGATGGGCAAAGGATGAAGCACACACTCCCTCACTTCCTAAGTAACACATAGGAACCCTTGGGAAATGCATGTTCTGTAATGTAGTTACTACAGAATAGAGATGCTGGGCTGATTTCTACTGTTACACTTGGATAGACTCAATAATCAACAGAAATTAAGTGTCCAGTTGTACAGTACAGTAAACCCATTAAATCAGGGGTTAATGAGATTGTTGTATTTATATTTAATGGGTTTACTGTAGAATTAACAATAGGACTTAGACCCATTAAAACAATTAGGCATAGTTCTTCAAGTGAAGATTCTGATACGCTAAATGAAGAAAACTTAGATGATGTTACTATGAAATTCTGAATAATTTAAGGACAGAGAACCCTCTGTGGCTAGAATGTTCTAAATATCATGTATGAGACATAATTATTTGTAGAAATGCCTCTGTGACACTATAAAACAGTCTGCACATTTATGCTCAATTCATGATTTCCTTTGTGACAATTTGTATATTATACATTCTCCTGGCCTCAATATCCAAAGGCACCAGATCCTGTCCGATCTTGAAAGCTAAGCAGGGTCAGTGCTGCTGAATACCTGGATGAGAGACCACCAACAAATATCAGGGTCTGTAAGGTATATCTCAGAGGAAGGAACTGGCAAAATCACATTTGAGTATTCCTCACCTAAAACCCTATGAAATTCATGGGGTTGCCATAGGTTGACAGGCAACTTGAAGACAAATATACAAAATACATGTATATTTCAACTGACTGTACTTTTTTTAAAGCAATGTATGTAGTAGTAGATGACACCATATTATAAGCAGAAAACAACAAAGACTTGGAACAATTGCAGTAAAGAAAGTCAGAGGGCCTTTGCAGACTGCCAGAAATAGTGCAAATTGAGTCCACTTTAAGGGTTAGGTTTAGTGCTAGGGAATCATGGGAATTGTTTTTTGTTTTTTTTCTGAGACATTGAGACTTCTCTGTCAGAGAGCTCTGGTGCCACAATAAAATACAGTTCCCATGATTACCTAACCCTAACCCTTAAAGTGGACTCAATTTGCACTATTTCTAGCAGTCTGCAAAGGCCCAAAGAGGAAAGTGCTAAGGCGGGCTTAATTTTGAACATTAAAAAACCAAAAATAATGACCACAGAAAATTTACATAAATTCTATTTAGATGACAAAGAAATCAAAATAGTAAGAGTTCACATACCATGGATCAATCATTGATCAGAACAGAGATTGCAGTCAAGAAATCAGAAGAAGACTAGGACTGAGAAGGGCAGTTATGAAAGAACTAGACAAGATCCTAACGTGCAAAGATATAAACTGAGCACTGAAGTTAGGATAATCCAAGCAATTGTATTTCCTATCACCATGTACAATGTGAGAGTTGGACAATGAAGAAGGCTAACAGAAAGGGAATCAATCATTTTAGATGTGGTTCTGGAGAAGAGCGCTGAATATACCATGGACAGCCAAAATACAAACAAATGGGTCCTAGAAAAAAAATCAAATATCAAAAAGATTTAAAAAAATAAAAAGCTCGAACTCTCACTGGAAGTCAGGGTGACTAAACTAAGATTGCCATACTTCGGACACATCATGAGAAGACAAGACTCTTTAGAAATGGCCATAATGCTAGGAAAGGTGGAGGGTAGAAAGGAAGACCACATATTACAGCAGCCGGCAAATTACGGCCCATGGCCCGAACCCAGCCCACCAAGGCCTTGTAACCGGCCTGTTTTGCGTTCCAAAATGGCACCCACTACCATGTGCATGCATGCGCGAGCGCGGGTGCCATTTTGGAGCGCAAAATAGCACCTGCGCTCATGCACGCATGCACACAACGGGGGGAGTAGTGCGCATGCATGTCCCCCGCCCATGCGCGATGCCATTTTTTCCCCCTTCGGCCTGCCGACGATCAGGGGACAGCAGAACCGGCCCCACCGCCAAAAGGTATGCCAACCCCGACATATTAGATGGATAGACTCAATGAAAGAAGCCACAGCCCTGAGACTGCAGGGCCTGAGCAAAACAGTTGAGGGCAGGGGGTCCTGGAGGTGTCTCACTCACAGTGTCTCCATAGGTTGAAGTCAACTCAAAGGCAGCAAACAATAACAATGTAGCAGAACTAAGGTTTTAAATCATTTTCCCGGAGAAAGCAGCACAGCTACAATGACCTTTCAGCTAATTATAATTGAGACAGTTGTGCCCATACCCATGCCTGCTTTCTATGTACTTGGTCATGGAAACCTTCCTGAAGCAACTGAAAATGAAGTTCTACTAGAAGAGATGACATTTATTCTGAGTTTCCTCTGAGTGCCTTACCCTCTTCTGGTAACAAAAACCTAGACTGCTCATTTCTTGACTTGCATATTTCAAGTCCTTCAGCAGAAAAAGAAACAGGAAAAAGTTCTTTCTTTTTATCACCATTAGTACCCTCTTGACAACTGCAGAAATACAACAGTTCTTCAATTCAAAGATATAGCCATGTTAGTCTGTAAAATCGGTATGGAAAGAAATCATGTAGCACCTTTGAGACTAACTGAAAGAAAGAAGTTGGTCACATGAGCTTTCGTAGACTACGAAAGCTCATGCTAATAACTTCTTTCAGTTACACTCAGAGGTGCTACAAGATCTCTTTCCATAACAGTTTTTCAAGTTTTGAATAATTTTACATTCCTATGTGTTACATCAGTTATTCACAAATCTCACAGATACAAGTAAGTCCTCAGTAACCTGTAGTGGTGTCCTTCATTCATATGTAGAATTATTGATAGGGAAGGAAAAAACAGTTTTTCTCTATCCTCCTGAAGAAAAGGTGAAATCCTGATTCTGTTGCTGAAAGGTTTAAATGAACTCTTTAAGTTCAGAGAAAAATGTGTATAGGTTTGCAAAATTATTATTTTTCTTAAACTGTGTGATAAGTGAAGGATGCCAGGAAATGCTTCACCTGCAAGTCAGTAATGTAAGGAAGAGTTCCGCCAGAAACAAAAAGCTAGAAATCCTACTTTAGGACAGGTTGCTAGTCCTTGAAACACAAAAAGAGACTTAGGGCCTTTACAGACTGCCAGAAATAGTGCAAATTGAGGCCACTGTCCTGGTTTAGTGCTAGGGAATCATGGGAATTGTATTTTTTCTGGGACATTGAGCCTTCTCTGTCAGAGAGCTCTGGTGCCACAATAAACTAGAGTTCCCATGATTCCTCAGCACTGAGCCAGGACAGTTAAAGTGGCCTCAATTTGCACTATTTCTGGCAGTCTGTAAAGGCCCTTAATGGAAGGGCACAAAATTTTAACTAACAACACATCCTGTGCATGTCTTTCCTGGTTTAGTCTCACAAGTGCATATCCTAAATTGCAACCTGTGATATAAACATGATCTGGTATCAGCCTTATAAGGTAGACATTTATTAAACAAGAGACTGATCATAATTGGCTGGTTTTCCTCTTCAAAAATCTGAAACAAACAAGATCTTCCCTAACAAGAAACGTTTGCCTGTTCTGTTTTAGTTGCCCTTCAGATGACTAGCTTCTGCCAGTCTTTGTTTGTGACTTGTCTGGAACCATGTGTTTTTTTGTTTTTTTTAAAGATGTTAACAACAGGCTAGCAAGTTACTACGGTGCACCGTGTGCTGATGCATCAGAACACTCCCACTGGAACCAATTTACTAGCCTTCCTTATGAAGACAAAATAAAGGCTTTGAGCATGTGGAGGAGTCAATTAGAGCTTTCTGCAGGCAGGCGTTCAGTGTGGTATGTCAGTAGCAGTTCTCATTTTATTCCTTACAAAAAGCAGAATGTGATTTTTACAGTTAAAGTTGGGGGAGTCATTAGTGGCTATTATTCTCTTATGTTAATTAGTATTGATCATAGATGTCACCACTAATGCACTCCAGCTCTCTGTGTCAAATTATAGTTAAGTAGATACATAAATAACTTTCTTACTTTCCAGCATATACTTCTTGGTAATGGGTAAAGACAGCAGCCGGATATGATTCATGAGAGAGCCCCACGCATGGGCTCTTGAGAGGGTAGTTTCAGGGACTGAAAGGGTATGTGGCTGAATCATGAAGTATGCAGTCAGAAGAACTAACCCCAGAGTAACCAGGCCCTGCAAGGGGAAAAAAAGCATTAGACGGTTGACAGTACAACAACCATACATGTATTTAAAGTGAGAATCTTCCCTTAAAGAGTGCTGTATTTGAGGAAAACACAACTATGAAGTCTGGCAACTATGAAATCTGCTGACCCCTCGTGTCACTGCTTCTTTGCAAAAGTTGTGGTAAAAACAGCCCAAAATATCCCGACAAATTATAATACCATAAAGAAATGGTATTTAGACATCATATCACCATGACATGCACTTCTCTGTACAACAGTGATGTACCATATTCACAGAATTCAAAGAGATAACCTGTTAGTCTGTGGAATCAGTATGTAGAGAGATCTTGTAGCACCGTTGAGACTAACTGAAGGGAAGAGGTTGGCAGCATGAGTGTCATAGACTACAACCTACTTCCTCATATGCATTTGGTGGAGTGGAAGCCAGGGACAGATATATATATGCCATTGGTATATGTGGCTCACTACACACATTTCAACACTATCTGACCCTATCCTCATGGGGACGTCCTACACTCATTATTCTCCCCCCTACAGGCTAGTTTCCAAAACCAAACTGGCCTTGCCATTTCATTTCCATACACAAAGGCTAGTTCCAATGCCTTTGTGCATTAACAACCATTGTTAAAACTGGATTTGCCACTTCATTTCCATATGTTGCTGGATTGCAATGCCCCAAATTCCTACTAATTACTATACTGCCTAGAATTGATGGGATTTATATTTGTAATTTTTATATTTTTTACGGTTTTAATTGTACTATTTTAATTGTTGTTTTAATGTGTTTTATATATGTTGTTAGCTGCCTTGGATCCCACTTTGGGAGAAAGGCAGGATAAAAACAAAATAAATAAATCACCCTGAGATCAACATATTGCCCACCCTTCCTGTAAGAACATGGGGAACTATAAGGCCATTCACAAATAGCAATTGCAACAGCAATAGCAAGTACATTTCTATACCACTTACCAGTGCACTTAAGCACTCCCTAAGCAGCATACAATGTGTAAGCCAATGTTTAATGCTTTACCTTATAGAGAAACATCAAGAGTGGGTAGCGCGTGGGTCCCCTTTGTGGTTCATTTTTTTCCAAGAGTTGTCTGATGAATTTCTCAATGGCTTTTTCAGACATGCCACACTGATAACCAGTCTGTCTCACCAAGTCAATGGTCTCAGAGAGTTTATCATAAATGCTGAGATCACTGGCAGAAAGCTCCATGTCCACTGGTGAAAAATCCTGTTGGGGGATATTTTAAACAGCATTAACAAAGAAAATATTTCAGTGCCTCAAGGAAAGTTGACAGAAAGGACAGCAAGTTCCCTGTCTAAGCATGTTTTCTTTGCAATATGATCACAAAGCTGGCTCTGAAGAATGATGACCACAGTTCATTCAAACACATAACAAAAAGTGAGTTTAAAGAACCAGACTTCTGTGGTTTAAACGTCTAAAATAAGAATATTTTGTAAATCTTGATTTGATAGATGCTATAAAAATATAATCTTTACTTTTGTTTGTTTCCTTGTTTTCTTTTTTGTTTACATTCAACACTTAAGAGCTAGCAAATAGAGAGCTAGCTGCACCTAAAAAAACAATTAAACAAACAATAGCAAATGTAACCATGTTATCCACACACACGAAATCCTAAATCCATTTTGTGATTTTTTTTTATTCAGCCAGCCAAAAAGGTGTAAGTGCTGTGCATCTTTTCAAGATCTTTGCATCTCTTCACCAGGCAAGATATTACAAAAAGCAGGCTGGAGAAGGGAAGGATGGAGACTTGATCTTGAAATCATGATGTCTGCATACTGGGGAGTATAATTAAGGGTCTCCAAACTTTAAAAGTGGGAGAATGAGAAGATCTGATCAAGATGACATGATTTACCATGTCAGGTTTCTCTTCCATTGCTGGTGTAACCCGAAACCCCATATCCATGAATACCAAATAAGGGTGTTGTACTATTGTAGACTTTCTGGAAATGTCTAGATCGCCTTTGTTGGAACTAAGATACAACTGGCCATCTGTATTCACAGATTCTTTATCCACAGATTCAATCATTCAAGGTTTGAAAATATTTTTAAAATATATACATTCCAAAAAGCAAACCTTGATTTACCCATTTTATATAAGGGACACAATTTTGCTATGCCATTGTATTTAATGGGACTTGAGCATCCACAGATGTTTGTATCCATGGGGGGCTCCTGGAACCAAACCCCAGCAGATACCAAGGGCCCACCGTGCTGTACTAGATAGCCCCTTGGCCAAATCCTGCCAATTACTTGTAAGTACCTAAAGAAAGAAACTTATCATGAAATTTAACTTGGTCCTTCAATTAGGAGAATTCATAGTATCTCTACTATTATGAATGCAGGATGACCTATGTCCACGTTTTAGAGACCTGGAACTATTTCTGTACTATCAAGACCACAGAACTCGTGAAGGTACAGGTCAGCATTTAAACTGCCTTAAATGCTTAGTATTTTATTAAATTAAAACATTAATTTTGGAATGTAATTTAAAAAGTGTATAAGTGGCTTCTGAAACTAGACACAGAAAATGAGCCTGTAAGACTACATGATTGATAAGGTGAGCCCAAAATTTTGGGAATAATGTCCAGATATATGGGGGTAGGGAATGGGGAGGAAATGTGGTCTGAAGATATAAAATTTATTTTGTGCAATAATTTAAAAGAAAGGCTGTATAACATGATGTATAGATGGTATCTAATCCCAAATAAGCTGTCCAAAATAGCCCAGAATGGGGATGTCAAGATAAAGATGGCTCCTTTTTAGATATGTGGTGGACTTGTAAGAAGGCAAAAAGCTACGGGTCTAAAATTTGTATGTTAATCGGAAAAAAATTTAAAGCTAGACTTTGAAATGTTACCAGAAATGTTTTGTTGGGCATTATGGATAAAGAATTGGATGGTAAATATGGATTACGTCTGCTATATATGACAACGGGAGCAAAAATATAGTTTGCTCAAACTTGGAAATGGACTGAAGCACTGACAGTGGAAGAATGGATTGTTAAGGTTGTGGAGGCCCGAAACAAACAGGCAAAAAGCACTGCTTTGGACCACGCTAGGGGTGTGGTGTGCACACAACACTCCTTCGCTACCGTCCCCCCCAATTGATCAGAAGCCATTCTATGACCACCTAAAGTGGCCCAAAGCTAGGCAGAAAAAGAGCAACAAAAAGCCACTCCTTGCCAGTGGCCAGTTTAGGACGGTGGCAGCAGCCGGCTTTGGGACTGCAGCTCTGGTCGCTGCAGTCCTTGGCCAATCGGGCTGATCATGGCTTGAGAAACCAGAGGCTGCTCCAAGCCACCCATCTGTCTGACTGTGACTTAGCCCAAATGGCCAAATTAACCTAGGTTCTAAAGCAGGGGTAGGCAACCTGTTTGAGCTGGGGGCTGGGTTGCTGTCCCTCAGACAACTGGGGGCCGAATCACCAAAAATAAATAAATAAATAAATAAATAAATATTTTTTAAAAATAAAAAAAAATATGCATGCACACTCTCTCAGCCCTAGAAAAGCCATGGCAAAACCCCTGTGGAGATTTTGCCAAGAAAACCCCAAGAACAAGTAATAACAACAATAATCAATATCATCATGGCGGGCGGCGGTGGTGGCGGGGGGCAACGGCAGCAGCGGCAGGACTGGCCTGGGGCTGGTCCAAAGGCCTCGGGGGGCCACATCCGGCCCCTGGGCCTTAGGTTGCCTACCCCTGTTCTAAAGGATAAGCCAATTGAAGATTCCCTATCCCAAGAAAGATTAGAAACTGATTATGGACTTTTTAAGTAATATGAGATCTAACAATGTAATAATCTGTGGTTGTGGTTATTAGTAATTTTAGTAGGATTATTTAGTTGGCTCTATAATGATAGAAAATACTTTTTTCTTCTTTATTTTTCTTTTCATTACTGTAAGGATTGGGGAGTCAGAACCCTACTGTTTATTATTTGCATTCATTCCTTCATTTTCTTTCTTTCTTTCTTTCTTTCTTTCTTTCTCTTCTCTCTTTTCTCTCCTCTCCTCTGGTTTCTTTATCTTTGACTGTATATTACTTTGAGTAATTTAAAAATGATCACAACCCCCCCCCCATTCATTTTTGGGAATGAAACAACACCACTTTGTCAAACTCCTTTCCCTTCTTCTTTTTACTGTGAATACACTATGTTTTTGATTAAATCTGACTAATGAAAGCAAACCCAAACTTCAACAATAAAAATTGTGACAACAAGATGTTGAAAACAAGAAATATCCAGAATGTTAAACTCTTCCTGAATTATTCCTCAGGGCATCCTGACTTCATCTACCCATGTACAAAAGTAAGAAAAGATGCATTCTCTAAACAAGGAATGCAACGAAAATGGGCTGAATAGCAATATGATAAATCAAAAGGTTCATGGTTTAATGGCTCCATTATTATAGTGTTGGTATTTTCTTCAGCAAAAGATTTGCATCATTCCATTTTCATTTACTCAGAGATGCTGAAAAGATATAATAATATAATAATAATATAATTTATTTATATATCCCGCCTCTCCCTGCGGATCAAAGAGGGAGTACAGAAATAAAAGGGAACAATACAAAAACATTAAAACATAGCAAAAAACCGTAACAAAATAAAATGATAAAAATAAAATTAATACAATAGAATTATTAAAATTACAATACAATTACAAGTTATTAAAATTACAATAAAATTGAAGTACCAGTCTGGTAATGGTCTTCTTTATACAAACAGTCAGCATCAGTTCTAGTGTTTTACTGATCTACCCCCGGGAGCTGTGTACAAAGCTCTAGCTATTGGAACTAGGTTCAAAGATCCAGTCTTTTGAACCAATTATTTATTTGTTTCATTTGTATGCTGCCTTTCTCCCCACAGGGACCCAAGGTGGCTCACAGTAGGATCCCCAAACAGGGGGCATACATGTAGAAACAAGAATCCATATTCATTTCTCTTTTGCTAGAGTGAGGTACCAGATGACTTTTATCATTACAACAATGTCACCACTTCTATGTTAGAAAAATGTTTTATGTTATTCACAGCTATCAAAATGGAATGGGCCTGATGGAAGCATCTACCTTAGTACAAGGCTGAAAACAAACGGTGATTCCATTAAACAATGCAACTTTTATGTGGTATATACTCATTCAACTGTCATCTCTGGTACAAAGATTTGACTTGATTTCAAGCTCTGCAAAGTATTTCCAGTATGGCAGTGGGTTGTTGTTGTTTTTTAAGTGTGAATACACACCAAGGATCATGACACTTATTCAATAATTATTTTCAATAAATGTCTGATGCCAGTTTCTTCATCAGATTTCTTGTGTGCCTTCAAGTTGTTTCCAACCTATGGCAACCCTAAGGCACAAACCTATCACAGGGTTTTCTTGTCATGATCTCTTCAGAGAGGGTTTGCCTTTGCCTTCCTCTGCAGCTGAGAGCGTGTCGTTTGCCAAGATCACCCTGTGAGTTTCCATGGCCAAGTGGGGATTCAAACCTTGATCTCCAGAGTCATAGTCCAACTCTCAAACTTCAACCCCATCCTGGCTTCCTCTTTAACAGGTAAGGTTTATAGAAAACTTTCTCAATTTCATAGAATCATAGAGTTGGAAGAGACCACAAGGGCCACCCAGTCCAACCCCATTCTGCCATGCAGGAACTCAAAATCAAAGCATCCCCGACAGATAGCCATCCAGCCTCTATTTAAAGACCTCCAAAGAAGGAGACTCCACCAGTTTCCAAGGGAGTGTGTTCCACTCTCAAACAGCTCTTACTGTCAGGAAGATCCTCCTAATGTTCAGGTGGAATCTCTTTTCCTGTAGCTTGCATCCGTTGTTCCAAGTACTATTCTCTGGAGCAGCAAAAAACAAGATAGTCCCCTCCTCAATATGACATCCCTTCAAATATTTAAACTGGGCTATCATATCACCTCTTAACCGTCCCTTCTCCAGGCTACAAATAGCCAATTTCCTAAGTTGTTCCTCTTAGGGCATGATTTCCAGACCCTTCACCATTTTGTCACCCTCCTCTGGACACGCTCCAGTTTTTCAACATCCTTTTTGAACTGTGGTGCCTAGAACTGGACACAGTATTCCAGGTGAGGCTTGATCAACGCAGAATACAGTGGCTCTATTACTTCCCTTGATCTAGATCAGGGACCGGCAACCTATAGCCCCCGGGCCGGTTGAGACCCAGGTCGCCGGACTTACCAGCCCAGGCCGATCCCTGCCGCCGCCACTGCCGCCGTGCGCTGCTGCCGCGGCGCATTTTCTCTTCTGTGTAGCCGCACGCGCTGCGGACGCCATTTTGAAAATCAAAATGGCGGCCATGACACGTTTGCACATGTGCAGTATTCCTGCGCATGCGCAAACCAGTCGCGGCCGCCGTTTCGGAAAACAAAATGGCGGCCGCGACTCATCTGTGCACGCGCAGGAGCACTATGCATGCAGAAACGCGCCGTGGCCGCCATTTTGATTTTCAAAATGGCGGTCGCAACATGCGCCGCCGCGGCTGTGGCCGCCTGTGCTGTGGCGGCAGCAGCGGCAGCAGCGGCGGCGTGCACGGGACCGTTGCGGGCGGCGGAGGGTGCGCACGCGCGCATGAACGCGCGCCACCATTCCCCCCCCCCTTGGCCCAGCAGAGACCTGGGCTTCGGGAGACCGGCCCAGGTCGCAAAAAGGTTGCCTACCCCTGATCTAGATACTATACTATTGATGCAGCCTAAAATCGCATTGGTCTTTTTAGCTGCTGCATCACACTGTTGACTCATGTTCAACTTGTGGACTCATGTTCAACTTGTGGTCCACTAGGACTCCTAGATCCCTTTCACATGTAGTCTCGTTAAGCCAGGTGTCCCCCATCTTATATCTATGCATTTCAATTTTTTTTGCCCTTAATGCAGTACCTTACATTTCTCAGTGTTGACATTCATTTTGTTAGCTTTGGCCCAGCTTTCTAATCTATTAAGGTCATTTTGAATTTTCATCCTGTCCTCTGGGATATTAGCTATTCCTCCTAATTTGATGTCATCTGCAAATATGAGAAGCATGCCCCCTATTCTTTCATCCAAATCATTGATAAAAATGTTGAATAGCACTGGGCCCAGGACAGTGACCTGTGGCACCCCACTGGTCACTTCTTTCCATGATGAAGAGGAGCCATTGCTGAGCACCCTTTGGGTTTGGTCAGTCAACCAGTTACTAATCCACCTAACAGTTGTATTGTCTAGCCTAAATTTTACTATCTTGTTTATCATGGGGGACATTGTCAAAAGCCTTACTGAAACCAAGATATGCTATGTCTATTGTGTTCCCTTCATCTACCAAACTGGTAATTTTATTGAAAAAAAGAGATCAGATTAGTCTGGCATGTCTTGTTTTTGAAAAACCCAACCCATGTTGACTTTTGTGATTATGGCATTGCCAGCATCATTTTATTCATCTGTAAAACACAGGGCAGATCTTGTAAGAGAGTTCGTCTCCCAAAAGCTCCCACAATGGTGAATGATACAGGATTATGGGAGATGGAATCCAGAACATTTGGAGGCGCAAAAGTTCCCCACCTCTGTCTTAAAAAGATACCAGCGAGTTCAATTACTAAGCCAAAGAATTAACATTGTCAGAGACTACTCTGTGATCATGTGGCCAGCATGATTGCACAGAATGCTGTTTACCTTCCCACTGAGAAGTGGTACATATTTATCTACTTGCACTTGCATGCTTTTGAACTGCTAGGTTGGCAGAAGCTGGGACTAGTGACAGAAGCTCACCCCATCATGCAGCACCCAGGCATTGAACTGCCAACCCACCGAACTTGCAGTCAGCAGAGTCAGTGCCTTAACCACTTGAGCCACTGGAATCCAAAACATGTGGAGGCACAAAAGTTCCCCACCTCTGTCTTAGAAAGATACCAGTGAGTTCAATTTCTTTGGTTTCTAAATCTACTAAAAAAAATGACAGTCAAAGAAGGGGCTGGCTTCATTTTCACATTTTGTTTCTGTTAATAGACACTGAGGCAAATGCTGGGATAAATGGACTGGATGCCTGTGCAGCAATTACAGAATTCTATATTCAAGTTGTTGAATTCTTTGTTCATTATTCTAGGCAGCATCAAGTGAGAGGATTGCAAAACTGCAATTTTGTAACTCCGTAGGGCAAATTCTACTCAGTGTCTTATCACATACATTTCTAAATTAAAAACAGCACATGGGTCTGATGGCTGCTAAAGCTCATCAGTGTCAAATGGGATTGGTCCTAATGCCAACCCCCTCAGACAGGCACAAGCATTGGTCACTGAGCATCAGGGTAAAAATTATACTGCCATGGAAAACCAAACTTATTTCCACAACCAACCTTGAATACTACTTGATTGCTCATACTGGAACATGGAAAAAATTATTTGAGGTGAGCAGAGTGTGACCCAAGTAACTCAACTTCATTTAGATGGCAACAGAGGGGAGGAAACTGAGACCACCAAATGATAATAGGTTCTAGCTATCATCAGCTTCAGCCAGCATGGACAACAACCAGCTGTAAAGGAAGTTGTAATCTAACATCTACAAAAGCCATGGACTGCTTTACAACATGATTTTTATGCCATCTGTCCATTATGCCCACAACAGGATTTTTATATATACCTAATGCAAGGTAAATCAAGTTTAAAATGCCAACAAGCTGTCAAATATATACTACTTCATATTTTACAAAATTAAGCTGAAGAGTCCTGATGAAATATGTAGCTTTACAGATCAAACTTTGCCAACATTCCTGGCTTATTTAAAACTAATACAATATAGCTTAAAGCATTTTAAAAAAATCAATATTAAAATAGAGTTAAACTAATTCTTCTTGACCACCACTAAAATCAAAGCAGACACAAAGGGATTGTACTTTTCAGTTTTCCTTTCCTGCCTACAGGCTCTTCTTCCCTCTTTCTAATGTTACCATCCTATATACACCTACTCAGAAGTAAATGTGGATGGGCATCTGTCAGGGATGCTTTGATTGGGAGTTCCTGCATGGCAGGGGGGTTAGACTGGATGGCCCTTGTGATCTCTTCCAACTCTATGATTCTATGCAAGGGTAGGCATCCCAGGAGCTACTGGCCAACATGGGACTATTGGCCAACATGGCTGAGGCTTCTGGGAGCTGAAGTCCCTCGGGCCTTAAAGGGGAAAGGTTGCCTACCCCTGATTCTATGATTCTATGAAATCCTACTCAGCTGATGGGGCTTGCTCCCTAATTTTAAGCACATACAGGACTGCATATACCAGTCAGGAATACTTATGTGAGGACAGGGGAGTGCCCTGAAGCTACCAAAAGCAAATGCACTCTCTGACTTCTGCCAGTAAGGTTTCCTAAATGAAAATTAGAAGTGGCTTCTGTACTCTTAACAGCTGTTTAGAAAAGCCATAGTATTCCAAACAAATGGGTCCTTGAGTGAATCAGGTCAGAAATACCCCTGGAAGCCAAGATTATTAAGTTGAGGCTTTTGTACTTTGGCCACAGCATGAGAAGGCGTGGCTCACTGGAAAAGACAATCATGTTGGGAAAGGTTGAGGCAGAAGAAGGAGAGGTAGACTGCACACCAGATGGATGGACTCAATTAGGGAGGACACAAGCATGAGTCTGCAGCACCTGAGCAGAGCAGTAGAGGACAGGGAGACTTGGGGCCTTTGCAGACTGCTAGAAATAGTGCAAATTGAGTC
>CM034706.1:208988316-209007885 GCA_020142125.1 Phrynosoma platyrhinos
AATATGAGTTTGCAGGAGCTGAGCAGAGCAGTAGAGGACAGGGGGGCTGGAGATGTCCCATCCATAGGGTCACCAAAGATCGAGACTGACACAAAGGCAGTTAACAACACCAAAACCCCTATATCCAAGGATCTCAGAGCAGTGTGCAATAAAATTCATTTTAAAGATTTAAAATAAATGTAAAACAGAATAATTTGAAAATCACAATTTGACAAGTTAAATCAAGACTGTTCAAATTCACCTTAGATTGTTTCAGGCAATTTAAAATCAGACTCACGAATAAACTTAGATGAAATCCATTAGTCTCCAAAGGTTTTAGTAAAAATATGTCTTTTTACTTGGTGCTATGGTGACACCTCAGTGTTGATGCCAGTTGTGCCTCCAAAGGAAGGGTGCTACACAGTAAAAGTACCACAGCAGAGAAGGCCCTTTATTCTGACGCTAGTTGATAACACGAGGCCACTGGTCTGATTTCTGTTGTTATGACTGGTGAAGACAAAATGTGGCCATAATCTCAGGGACCGCCTTCTCCCTTATAATCCTCCCCACGCTCTCTGGTCCTCTGGGAGGAATTTGTTGCAGCCACAAAGACCTAGGCTTGCGACCGCCTCCCAGAGGGCTTTTTCGGCTGTCGCCCCCAAATTGTGGAACAGCCTGCCGGATGAGATCCATCTATTGACATTGTTAGACAGCTTTAAAAAGGCTGTCAAGACGGGTCTCTTCAGGCAGGCTTTTCCAGAATAGTTAATCCCGGCCTCAGGAACCCCCTCTGGAACTTGATTCTGGAGCTTCTAACTGATGCTGCTTGCTAGGAAGGGTTTTTAATAAAAATTGTATTATATGTTGATTTTAATTTGTATTGATTTAATAATGTTTTAAGGGGGGGAAGGGATTTTGAGTTGTTTTATACTATGTACTATTTTATTGTTGTAAGCCGCCCCGATTGTTTGCAGAGGGACGGGATATAAATAAATTTTATTATTTTATTTTATTATAAGCCTGAAGAACACATCAGACTGAGAACAATAATATGGTCTTAGCACACTTTGCTCTGCTACTTTTAATCCTCTGCAGCCTCATGTTTTGCATATTAGAAATTCTGGCTTTGCAAAATTTACACTCTAGTCCCATTCTTTTCAGATCTCCCACACCCTACACTGATTTTTCTTGCAATCTTCCATACACATCCAAGGTCTGCAGAAACACAACAGTCAGTGATGGATTCTCATGGGATCCCTATGCTCACACAGAGCAGAACAGTGATCATACCTTTGCCACAATGCTAGAATATTGTGTACTATACTTCACAATGTTGTCAGACATCCAACAACTAAAAAATAACAAGCAATACAAAATAATACTGAAGTGTCATGGTCTCTAACAGCTGTGTCTTTCCAGATGCCTTAACACCATGCTGCCATTTGTCCTGAGGAGCTGAAGAAGGAATAAACACACATATGTCTGATAGCAATGTACATCAAAAATACAATACATGTTATGGAAAGCAAATCCATGCACATCTTGAAAAACACGCTTTTAAAAAAGCAACTGCACCAATCCAGTGTAATTTACATTTCAAGAGATATTCCAGAATGAAAATAGTGGTCAGAGAGAAATGTAGACTGGGTCGACCCAACAGCCTATACATAGTGTGGATTCTGAATGAGAAAACACAAACACCTGTGTATGAATCACACCTTGAAATATCACTATTCTTTGGTCTGGATTCTCAGATTGACTCTGAAATCTTACCTCTTTTTGAATACCGAGGAAATGTTGTATTTCCTGTTCCTTGATACTCAGAACTTTCTTCATCTCCATACTATACAACCGACTCCTGGTTTTACTCTGCAACAGCAAGTGTGATAATACTTTAACCTTACTGAATCAATCATTGAGGAACTTTGCACACATTTCTTTATTTCTTTATTTAATATTTTTATTTCTCTTAAATTGGACCTAAGGTGGCTCACAAAAGTTACTTTAAAAACAGAATTAAAAACATCACATTAATATAATAAGTTAAAAATATAAAATAATAAAAAACATACAGTGAGGCTTTAGCATCTGCTGGGGTTTGGTTCCAAGACCACCACCACACCACATTCCCCATGGTGACCAAAATCCATGGATGCTCAAGTACAATTGCAATGGTGCCCCTTATATAAAATGGGAATATCAAGGTTTATTTGCTGGAATTTATATTTCTAAAAATATTTCAAGCCATGGATGGTCGAATTCTTGGGAAAAGAATCTGTGGATACAGAGAGCCAACTATACTAAGGGCCTAAGCAGACTGCCAGAAATAGTGCACATTAAATTGAGGCACTGCCCTGGCTCATTGCTAGGGAATCATGGGAACTGCAATTTATTGTGGCACCAGAGCTCTCTCACAGAGAAGGCTCAATGTCCCAGAAAAAAATACAGTTCCCATGATTCCCTAGCACTGAGCCAGGGCAGTGCCTCAATTTAATGTGCACTATTTCTGGCAGTCTGCTTAGGCCTTAAGTTAAAATTGTAAAACAATTAAAAATATACAAAAGCAAACATCATAATAAAAAGCCTCTCTGGGTGCTTATTAGAAGCCTGCTTGAAAAGTTTTCCTCTGAAGATCTTAAAATTCTGGCAGATTCATGTGAGTTCTATTTACTTTTAAATCAGGCTATAAGCAGGGCCTGTTACAAAATGGTGCAACATTAAATGCTCCAGATAGTAGCCAGCTTGCTGTGTTATTTTACAGGTTATTCTTTTCCAGGTCCATTTTTTTTTCACTCTCTCTTTCTGTGTCCCACACAAACATATTTGCACCAGATTTCTGGGAGTTACAGGCTCTGTCACACCCCAACTGTCTTGATCCAGGTCCTTAGGGTATATTCTGATAACAAAACCACTCCATGTCTTTTCCTTCTCAAACAAGGAACTTGTTCTCATGAAAAAGGGGTAGCTCAGTCCTTGAAATTATGCCCTATCTGTATATATTAAATAGACCTGGCAATGTTATTTTTATTTGGACTACAACTCTCAGAATCCCTTTGCCAGCATGCCTACTAACCATACTGGCTGGTTGATTCAGGGAGTGGTAGTCCAGAGAAGTAACTTTCCCAAGCTTGGAGCTCTTGACATCCTACCTAGAAAATTCCTAGAAAAATATGGAGAATTCCTTCTTCATATTTCAGATTGGAGTTCGCTTTTCTCCTTCTCCTCCTCTTCCATGTCTTATGCTGCTGACAAGATATGTGAGACATCTCACCCTAGTGTAAGTATTCAGTAAAATAACACTGTTATGTGCTGTTGTAGGTATTTAAATGATGTGTAATCCACCCTGAGTTTTAGGGAAATAGCAGGATTTTTTTCAAAAAACAAAAGCCCAACACACACCTTCCCAGAAATCCTGAGAATTAAGCATGAGCCATGCACTTACGTACCTCATTCTGCAGCCTTTGTTTTTCCCTTTCTATCTGCTGTTCCATTTCCTCGTATAACTGTTGCACCTCTTTGTTGTGATCAGCAACTCGCCTAGCACAGAGGACCAAATGAGAAACCTTTGGCTTGTCTGCACATCAGATAATCTGCAGTTAAACTTGTACTGTGTTGCTGGTAGCACCTTCATTACAATACTGGCTCCTAAATATGTGTACATCTTCTTTGTCCTTTTCAACTGATGTGTGTTTTAACTGATGTTGTTTGTCTGTTAACTGTTGTTGTCCCCCGCCTCAATACATGGGGAGAGGCAATAAATAAATAAATAAATAAATAAATAAAAATAATTAAACTGCTCAGCAGCTAATTTTGTGGGAAAGGGACTACTTTGATCAACAGATTGACGGGAGAAGGCTGGACAACGGGCACATCCCTTTGCTGCAGCTGTTCATCACTGCTTCTACACACCTTTCTCATTTCTGGATAGGCAACTGGGAGGACCAGATACCACTCCAAGGGCCCCTCTTTACTAGTCTCAACCAGTGGCATCACTAGGGGGTGCAGGGGGTACAGACCGCAGCAGGTGACACCCTAAGGGGGGCAGGTGAAACCACTTCTCAACTACCAATCTTTTAGCAGAAACAGGCTGTGGCATTCACCTGCTTTCTTTAAAAATGCTTTAAGAGATGGTGGGAGCGGGGTGAACCTCAGTGGGAGGAGAAAGGAGAGGCCTCAGAATTTTTTTAAAATTAAAATTTCAAATTTCAAAAAAATATTTTTAAAAAAATTGAATCTAAAATTTAAAAAAAAAACCATCATGTTTTAACCAAATCTTCACTATGCACATGTAAATACATTTAGGTTGTGCATATGATATTGTAATTTGAAGGTATAATTTTAATTTTGTTAGTTGTTTATGTCACAACTATTCTCATTTCATTCAGTGGTATATGGAATTATGATTTACCAGTAACATTAGTGCCAAAAAGCATTCCTAAGGATTCTGTATGGTGTGAAATGGGAGGAGGTCAATAGGGGGGGGTGACACCATAAGTTACCACACTGGGTGACACCAGTGTGGTAACTTATGGTGATTCCACTGGTCTCAACCATGTGCCCATCTACAGTAGGTAGAAGGTCTCCACAATTTACACTTTAAGGTTATGATTTTTAACTGGAAATACCAGGAATTGAATTTGGGGCCTTTGGTAGGTAAATCTTAGCATCTGAATGGTATGCTCTTCCAAATCTTGGCAAAGATATTTTCTGGACTATAATTCCCAGAATCCCCCAACCAACGTGGCTTTTCTGCTTTGGATCCCAAACTCCGTTTCACAGAACTCTGCTTTTCTATTCTGGAAGGCAACACTGTTCATGCCATAATTCCACTTTACATTCCATGACCTACATTTTCAGCATGAACTGTAGCATTTCTTTTGCATGCTTAGCTTCCTTAATCAAGTGCGTCATTTTAGCCAAGAACTCCTTTAGGTTTCCCAGCAGATCTGGTTCATCTTTCCGGAGCTGCACCCAGATCCTCCAGATCTCTGACTGGCTGTAAGAGAGAGAATTTTATGTTTTCTCTTTGTGAATATTCTACCCAAATGGTGATCAATGGGTCCCTCATTTAGAATATGGTTCAACTATTTTTAGTACAGGACCCAGCATGGACATCCTATGGGCTGATCAGGCCATGGGATAAAAGTTCACTCAAACTGCAATACAGTATAGAGCAAAACTAAACAGAAGAAAGAATAGGATCTCTCAGTGGAAGTCTGGATGGTTTGCACTAGGTCACAAGAGTTTCTGACTCCTGGTTGTCTGAACAGCAATATCAACAATGAGCTGCCAAAAAAAAAAAAAAAAGGCTTGGAGGAAAACCATATATAGATTTTTTTTTTTTTTTTTGTGCATGGCATAGGATTTGAGAGCTTGGTACTGGCTCACAGTTCCAGGAAAGAGCATGAGTTCAGAGACACACTGTTCCTTAATTCTTAATGCATTTCAGCAGCCCCAGCTCTGGTTGATACATCTTAAGGAAATACTAAAACAAAAACCAAAGTAGATTCCACAGGTCTTAGGAGATTGCTTTAAACAGACCACTCCTGCTTTCAAGCCCCTTATATTTGCTGCTGACGACAACGATGATGATGATGAAGAAGAAGAAGAAGAAGAAGAAGAAGAAGAAGAAGAAGAAGACAAGAAATCCTTCTGAGTTAGTGCAAATCATTATTTCCCTTTCCCCCCAGAATTTTGGCTCAGTTTAGCATACAAGCCTAAGCTTAGGCTGCTGGCACACTGCACATTGATACCACTTTAACTGGCATGGCTCAGTCCTGGGATTTGTAGTTTGTTGTAGTACCAGAGCTCTCTGAGAGAGAAGGCTAAATATCTCATAAAACAACAAATCTCAGAATTCCATCACATTGAGCCACGATGGTTAAAGCAGTGTCAAACTGCATTAATTCTGAAGTGCAGATGCAGCCTCATCCACCAAATCCACTTTTGTTCAGAGCCTGAAAAAATTCTTCAGTGAGAATCCCACCAGCCATGCTGACCTGGGATTTTCTGGGAGTTGTATCTTGAAAAAGTAATTTTTCCAGGCTTTACCTTCCCCCCCCCCCACCTACTCTCATTCCTGCTATGTCTTGCTATATAATATTCAGTACAAAACAGACATAAAGTTAGCACATCATTACTCTTCAAAGATGGCGTCAGTTCCAAGTTGGTTTATGAAAGCTTTGAAGCATTTTCGCTCCTCCATATTAGCTTCCAGTAATGACAGATTTGCAGGAATCCTTGCAGAAGCTGTCTTCCTCTTCCTGTGCTGCCTTGTCACCATCTGGGAGCTCAGAAAATGTCCTGCCATGTAGACAACCAAAGTCACACCACTGGACAGACATGGCACAAAACAGATCAATCTGTGCCAATATTTGGTTATTAGGACCAAAATACAGGGCTTTTAGCCTATAATTCCCCAAATCCTGGAAATTCTGGGAGTTGTGATCCAAAAAGTAAAATTCCAGGCTCTCTTAAATAACTACCTGTAACTAGTGAACAACCCGAGAGCCAGTGTGTCATATTGGTTTGAATGTGGGACTACAACTCTGGAGACCAGGGTTCAATTTCCAGCTGAGAATGAAACCCACTGGGTGAAATTGGGCAAGTCACATGCTCTCAGCTTCAGGGGAAGGCAAAGGCAAATCTCCTCCCCACAAGAAAACTCCATGATAGGTTCCCCTTAGTGTTACCATAAGATTGAAACAACTTGAAGGCACACAGCATCAACATAAACAACCTGCTGAGACAAGGCATCTTGCCATGAATGACACAAAGCATTTTGCTGCCTGCAACAGAGAAGCAAATATCACTGTCTGCCAAAATCAAAGCTCCTATTTAGGCTAGGCAAGTTACTTTGGCAACTGAGAAAGCAAGTCGTAACAGTTTCTCTCCTTTTCCTGGCAGTAAGAATTGTTGTTGTTGTTAACTGCCTTTAAGTCAACCCCAACTCATGGGGAGCATGTGGATGAGACACTTTTAAAACCTCATAATCTCCATTGCTCTGCTTAGGTCTTATCGATTCAGGCCAGTGACCTCCCTGATTGAGTCCAGCCATTTAGTGAGTGGTCTTCCTCTCTTTCTCCTGCCTTCTACCTTTCCTAAATTGTCTTTTCTAGGTCTCATTCCCACTATATAATAAACCAGTTTGCAAACCAATCTGAACCAATTTAAATAGCCCTTGTTTGCACTTGCACCAAACTCCTGGCGTGATTTGTTGATGGAGGCCCAGCGCTAAACCCATTTAAACCAGTTCTTCCAGGTCCACTGAATTCCCTGTGTCTTTTGCAATGAATTGATTCAGCACTAGTGTGAATGGGCTGCGGATCTGAATTGGTTCCCTATAGTGTTGTCACCCCTGTAAGGCAACTCCATGTTGAATTGATCTATTGGTGAATGTGAACGCGAAGTGGATTAAATTGAAATAAATAGGTTTAATCATGGCTCAAATAGTATGAATGTCTAGTCGGCGCTAAATCGCTTCATTGCTTTGACTCAAAAAACGATTTATTTTGTAGTGGGAATGAGGCCATAATGAGTCAAAATACATTCATTAAAAACTGATAACAACTTAGTGCCCTTTAAAGACATACCTAAAATCTGATACCTGAAGTGGTCACCTCGCTGTGCCTAGTGGTAGATCTGGCCCTGAACTCAACACTCACAAGCTACATGGGGCTCTGCTGATCCAGGCAGACTATCCAAATAAGTGTGGATGGAGTAGGACAGGAATCATTGCTCCATACTTCTGTATTTTCTAAAGGTACTTTCCCTGTCACTTTTACTTTTGCATTCCTGTAGGTACAGGAAGCAGCATCTAGGATCAGACTTTGGAAAGCCGCAAATGTGGAGGGACAAGTGTATATGATTACTCAAATATAAACCTAATGAAATGATATGAGGCTCACTCACAAGCAGACATGCTTAAAGTCACTATGGGGTTATGCAGACGGGTGGCTCTGGGCCGCCCCTGCTAGCTACGGATTGAGGCCGTGGCAAAAGGGCACCCTAAGAACCGGTGCGTGGCTCTTTAGTGCCCCTTCCAGCGCAGCACATAAAAAGGCTGCACCAGAGGAAGTCCTGACACCGCACGCCGTGCATAACGGTGCGCAGCGTCAGGACATCATCAGGCTGGTGTTGGGACAGCCGGCATGCGGCTGCCCCTCCCCATCTCTGCCTCCAGGTCAGCCCTTTGGCCGGTCTGTAGAGGCCCCACTCCAGATCAGCACAGCCAGTTACACCAGTGTTGCCCACTAAGCAAAGATATAAACAACCTCCAAATGTTTTGGACTGCAACTCCCACAATCTTAGCCAACATGGCCAATGGTGTGAGGTATGGGAGTTGTTGTCCAAGGTATCTGGAGGCCATCAGGTTTCCTGGCCCAGTGTAAACCCAATGCATACCAAGCCCTGCTGTGAAGTCTTCAGTGGTTACATAGCCTTCGTTGTCAGCATCAAGGCCATCAAAGAGAAGCTCCAACTCTTCTGTACTCCAAGGAACATCTCCCTCCAATTTCTGTAAGAAGACAAATGTGAAATAAGGGTTGGAAAGAAATTTTATTAGAATCAACCATTTCAGATAGGGTTGCCAAATTAGGACTATCCCAAATCAGGACTATTCTGTGAAGCTTCAAATACCTAAGAGCTAGGAATGATCCTTTGTGGTGTCGCAGTGGACAGGTCCTAGTGATGTTGCAACGGTGATGTTACAAAGCAAATCTTGGTGGTTTAAGTATCGTATATGAAGCATTAGCCACAAATGCACAGAATGTGTCATTCAAATAAAAAAAAAGAAAGTGTAATAAATGAAGAAAATATGTATTCTGATACACACACACACATTTCAAGACAGCACTCTCACCTTGAGATTCTTCTCTCTCACCTTGAGAATCAGAGAAAAGGGTCCTAGCTCTGAGGCCTGAGAAACCTAAGCTGCATTTGCTTTGCATACATAATACAGTTTGACACCACCTTAACTGCCATGGCTCAATGCTATGGAATACAATGCACAAAATTGTAGTTTTGTGCCATATTTAGCCTTCTCTCTGGTGCCACAACAAACTATAAATCCCAGAATTCCATACCATTGAGCCATGGCAGTTAAAGCGGTGTCAAACTGCATTATTTATGCAGTGCAGATGCAGCTCTATGTATCAATGAAGATAGTATTTTCGCAACTCACTAGGCTTGTTCAAAGAAATGTATACCTCACCTCAAACATTCAGAAAGTTGAAAGGCTTATAGGGTGTCTTTCAGAATTATAATGTGCATAAATTAATGCCCACACATTTAATTAGTGCTCAGTTATAATTCACTCAAACTCATGAGGCAATGAGGAACAAGGATGGGGGGAGGGGGAATCCAAACAAGGCTTGAAGAAACTCAATGAAATTGGGATATTCACATCCATATACAAAATCAAGTCTGATGGAAATCACTGTTCAAAAGCCGGGTCCAGACTATCTCTTAGGTCCTGAGACCTTCTCAGGAGGCCCACCTTTCAGTCCTGCCATCCTCACAGCAACTTCAGGTAGGGACACAAGAGAGGGCCTCCTCTGTGGCTCTTCCCAGGCTCTGAAACTCCCTCCCAGGGAGACTAGACTGGTCTTGAGAAAAGGATTTTGTTTTAAAGGACTGGCATTGTGCTGCTTTCATTTCTCTTTTTCAATGGATGTGTTTTGAATTATGGGAACAAAGAAGAGAGCTTCTCAGTGACTGCTCCAAGACTTTGAAACTCCCTCCTTAGGAAGAGTGAAATGGCTCCCTCCTTTCTCTCCTTCCTTTGACAACCTAGCTTTGATAGGCTTTTATGGCATGGTATTTTTTAATATATATATATACTGTGTCTTAATAAATTCTGAATGGCTTTAACTCTGTTGTTGGTGCTATGTGTCTTCAAGTTGTTTCAGACTTATGATGACCCTAAGTCAAACCCATCATGGGGTTTTCTTGGCAAGTTGCTTCAGAGGGGGTTTGCCATTGCCATCTTCTGAGGCTGAGAGAGTGAGATTTGTCAAAGTTCACCAATGGGTTTACATGGCTGAGCCGGGATTCAAACCTTGGTCTCCACAGTCCAACACTCAAACCACTAAATTATGCTGGCTCCCATGTTTTTAACTCTGTGGATGGCTTAATTGTTTATTTTAAAAGAGAGAGATTGAAAAAGGATTGTACGAGTGTATGGGTGTTGCATGGGTGTTGTTGAAATCCATTAGACTCCAAAAGTTTCAATGAAAATATGTCTTTTTACTTGGTGCCATGGTGACACTTCAGTGTTGATGCCAGTTGTGCCTCCAAAGGAAGGGTGCTACACAATAAAAGTACCACAGTGGCCATAAGCCTGATGAACACATCAGACTGAGAACAGTAATGTGTCCTTAGCACACTTTGCCTTGCTACTTTAATCTTCTGCAACCTCACGTTTTGAATATTAGAAATTCTGGCTTTGCAAAAATGTACACTCCAGCCCCATTCTTTTCAGATCTCCCACACCCTTCACTGATTTTTCTTGCAATCTTCCATACACATCCAAGGTCTGCAGAAACACAACAGTCAGTGATGGATTCCCATTGTTGTTTTTTAATTGTACTGGTTTAATCATTTGTAAGCCACTTTGAGTACCATTATTCAGAAAAGGGCAGGAGGAGGAGAAGGAGGAGGAGGAGGAGGAGAAAAAGGATCATCTCATTCGTATTGCACTATAATATTATAGTTGGTTAATAGTCTTTTAATAATTATGACCTTATTATCCACATCTTTTTCAATACTGTGTACAGCTTGGTGTTTCAGTTCTGGAGGAGGCATGATACTAAACAAGCAAGCAAACAAATAAACCATTCACTGTGAGTGTCCACAGGGTAATCTCTCTCACCACTTTCCATTGACTGCTGAAAACTTTGTTCTTACATCAAAAATTTGCTTTGCCAAGCAGATGACATCTGAGGCAGTCAACCCTGTCTGGTATTTATTTGCTGACCCGCCTTCATTTTTAAAATAAGGCTTTATTTTTCATTCTGATTTATGATGTGATCATGTTATTTTAACTGTTATAACGTACTCTTAATAATTGCTTTGTACTGGAAAGGCAGGATACCTTTCTAAAAAACAAACAAACAAACAGAGAGTAGTTGTAGCAATTCAGTCTACATCTACAATGTGTTGGGAGATGATTCCCACCCTTCTTCAGCCACTTGTCTGGGGATTATGGAATTTGTAGTCTAACACATGAAGGCTTGAGGAAGGCTGAATCAGGACAATAGCCACTTAAATAACACTGGCAGAAGGGTCAATTTCCCCCCTTACAGTATGATCTCACATAGATCAAAGCCAAGACCAAGATGCTTCCCATTTCATTGCTCACTGACTATTTAACCAGGTCTTTGAAAAGTTATTTTCTTAAACTACTATATGTTGGCTGGGGAATTCAAAAAGTAACATTTCTAAGTTCAGCACTTATAACTGCCTTGTAACTCAATGAATCACATTAAACCCAGCATTTGATGCACAAAAGTAGATGACCTAGTCCAGCAATTTACCTGCATATCCTCTCGCGTAATAAAACCTTTCTTGCTTTCATCTTGTTCTTGGAAGATGTCCTGAATTTTTTCCATGATTTCAGAATGAGATGGCTCATCTCCTGAGACAGGGTATGTTTTCACATTTCCTTCCATGCTTCTTGCTTGCTTCCAGCGATTTGACCCAAACTTCCTGCCTCTAGTTGGCCTTCTCAGCTGATCCATGGCCCTGCCAAAGGCTTGCTCCATTCTTTGGAAAGACAATAGTAATGGCACAGTGTTTCTTAATATCCTTCTTGAGCAAAAATGGATTTGATTAACAAGAGAATTCTTATATTATTTATAATACAGTATTTGATTGCACAAACATTACCCTTGCAGTTAACTTGAACTGATGGAGACTGCAGCAATTGTAAAGCAAGATATATTTGTTGTCTGTGACAGTTTATTTCATATGGGTCACATTAGTTTCTTTAGTTTCAGCTACAGGATAGCTATAGGCCTTTTGGTTTCTTCAAAGCAGAGACTTCATAGAACCTTTAGTTCTAGAGTTTGTTATTGTTGTCATGTGCCTTCAAGTACTTTCCAACTTAGGACAACTCTAAGGCAACCCTATCATGAGGTTTCCTGGGGTTACCAGAGGTCATATATTAAATATATATGTACATGTGTACATGTATTCTCCATAATATATTCCATGTGCATAGCCTATTTTCCAAAAAAGGATTTACGGTAATCTTCAATACATCCATGTAGAATGAATATTATAGAATAGTCCCTGTGTGTCAGTGTGTGCTGAAAGTGCAGCAGCGCAGTGTTGTTTGCATGGGCCAGGCCTGCACAATAAACAGCTCAGGGGCTGCATGCAACCCACCAAAGGATTTTGGGCAGCCCACAAGGATGTGAAATAACTTCAAGGCTCCTCTGCTTCTCAAACTTCTCCTGAGGAGAGGGCCATATGGAGGAGGAAGAGGAAAGGCAAACATTCACCCTGCAAGGCTCCTCTGCTGTTTAGCTTTCTCTCAAGGAGAAAGCCAGACAGCGGAGTAGGAAGATGGGCAAATCCTTCCCAGCAAAGCTCCTCCACCACCCAGTTTTCTTCTGAGGAGGAGGCTGGGCAGCAGAGGAAGATGGGCAAATACTTGCCCTACAATGCTCCTCTACTGCTTCGCTTTCTCCTGAGGAGAAGGCTGGATAGAGGATGAGGGTGGATGAACACTCGCAACACTCCTCCGCTGCTCAGGTTTCTGAGAAGTCTGGGTGGAGAAGAGGATGAGGACAGGCAACACTCACCTCTGAAGATTCCTCCACTGCCTGGCTTTCTCCCAAGGAGGACAGGCAGCAAAGGAGAAGGACAGGCAAATGCTTGCCCTGCAAGTCTCCTCCATCACCCAGCTTTCTCCTGAGGAAAGGGCCAGGCAGAGGAGGAGGAGGTCATAATTAATATTAATAATATTAATTATTATTATTTAATGTTATTAATTAATTAATATTTAATTAAAACCTATCTGTAGCCCAAAGAAGTTTATCCTATTTTAACTTTGGCCCCTTCCTACTGCCAAATTGTGCAAGTCTGGCATGAGCAAACCAGGCTGACACTGCATCATCATGACTGACCTGTTCCCCCATTACCAGAGCCACAGCTGCCACTGTTGTACCTGCAGGAGCTCTGTGGACGGGCCACCTGGCATGACCCCACTTCTCCAGAAGGTGGGCTCACCTGTGCAACTAATGAGGAGATAGGGCAGAGAGACACCTCAATCGAATGGTGGGGCCCTTCAGAGAATCAATCCAGGTCTGATATGGCTGTTTCTAAGCTACAAATCCCTGGAGTAACCTCACAGTTTCAGGAAAACACCAGGGCTTCCCATGACTTTGCCAGCACTGGGGCAGAGTCAGATTGATAGAGAAAGCCTGTGATGTTTCACAGATAGTCACCATTTGTTGTGCAGACAACACCGATGTTGGGTTGGGAACAGGGTGCAGGCAAGGTCATAGAGCTGGAAGAGACTGCAAGAGTCATCTAGTCTATCACTTCTGTGCAGGAATCATCCCACCTCTGTTTAAAGACCTCAAAACGATGAGAGTCCACTATCTGCTGAAGCAGTTGATTCCGCTATCAAACAACTCTTCCCTTCAGGGTTCTTTAGGTGAAATCTCCTTTCTTGCAATTTGAATCCATTTGTTCATCGCCTTAACCCCTGGAGGAGCAAAAAACAAAACAAAAGCCCCAAGCTAACTCAGTCTTCCATATCACATCCCTCTAGCTATTTCAAGATGGTCATTATGTCACCTCTCAGTCTCCACTTCTCTGAGCTAAACATACACAACTCACTAAGCTGTACCTCATAAGGATGTAAAGAGTTATAAAAGACATTGGAGATCATTGAGTTGCTCAGTGTAGAATCTACCATGAAGGATGCACTTAAAGCAGGGGTGGGCAACTTTTCCCCTTTAAGGGCCGAGGGACTTCAGCTCCCAGAATCCCAGGAGCTATTGGCCAACATGGGACTATTGGCCAACATGGCTGAGGCTTCTGGGAGCTGAAATCCTTCAGCCCTTAAAGGGGAAAGGTTGCCTACCCCTGACTTAAAGCATCTCGCCTTTGCATAACACAGCAACAGAACAGGACAGCCAATCTTCTCTCAAAAGTGTCTCTATAACCTAGTAACCAAGTAAATCAAGTGAAGGAATAGGTTGTTAAAAAAACGCTGCTTGCTTTCTGCTGCATTGTGGTTTTTTCTTTTCAATATAGATATTTTTATGCAGGTATACCTGAGTTAATGAAGTAGAGGTGTTCTTGGGCATTACTTCTTTTAAAATTTAGTACCAGAGGAAAGAATAACTTGGAATGAGCAGGGAAAGGTTCCTATACCACAAAAACCAAAAAGCAGTTCAACATGCTTCAGAAAACTTTGCATCCAAAAAGGACAACATGTACATGTGAAATGAAATAAAGTCAGGTAATCGTTGCACAAGTAACAATAATCATTTTGAATCTTTGATAGACCACTTGAAAGTTTCTTCCAAAATGTATCAAAGCAATGTTTATTTTTTCTTTCATTAGCATCTACTTTTATAATTTTCAGTTTGGTAGCCAGACTTGTAGGTCTGTGCTTCTCTAATATGATCGGGGGAGCTGCTTAGACAACTTTATCTGCTTTCCTCTTTTCTCTCTGTTTTGGTGCTTAACGTGATCTGTAAGGGATTCTGGAGGCAACTGCTGTTTGCCTTGCCTGTTGTAGTCAGGAACACACAGCTACAGCAGGATCAACTTGAGCAGAATCCCATTATCATTACACAGCTCAAGTTTTTATTGCATTGTTTAGTCCAAACATATTGCTGCAACATGACAATAAAAATGCTGTGTTTCTCCAGACCTCCTTCACCATCTTCCTAATGCTAATAAAAAATTACAACTACACAGAGGACAAATAAATAAAATACAGGCTGGGAGGACATAAAAAATGACTTTGTAAAAAGGAGCTTCTTTATCAGAGGTTTTGTTAACTGAAGTGTGCCTGTATATATTCAGAATTAATTTAGCTTGTTCAACAATACTAAAAAAAAGGATTCTTCTGTTACCTCTATTTTTCCTCATAACCACCCTGTTAGACAGAAAGATGGGTGACTAGACCCAAGAACATACAATGTAAATTTCATGACTGCGTGGAGTACAGATCCATATCTCAGTCCTATACAGATTGCCTAATGACTACTCTGCTGCAATAACTCTAGTCCAGGATCTCTTTCTCTCTCCTTTGAACAGCTGCCTAGTGAGCAGAAATTCTGCATGTGATTCTTTTTCTCCCTCGAATGGAGATGTGACAAAGGGAAAAGGATAAACTTATTATATGAAATTTCTCATGCAGCTGTGAAGACAGCACTTAGTGGGAACTTCAACTACTGATCAATTTTTCCACAATTAAATTTGACTCCAAAATAAAGAAAAGGCTTTCAGCCAAGCAGTGTTAATTATTTCTTTCTTCCTAATTTAAAAAAGCCTGTTAAGGATGTCACAACCCAAATGATGATCTGGATAAAAGCAACAACTGACATTCCACACTAGCTAAATTGTTAAAAACACTTACCATTCAGCAGCACCTTAGGGTGTTTCAGTTGCTGCAAAATGCAGGACAACTCCCTGTATAGTTCTCTTTATTTTTCATGCGGAAGTTGGCACAACAGTAGAAAAGGAAGAAGATTGTGACTATGGGTTGATTTCATCAACCTGATTGAGGCAGACCTCCCTCTTTCCTTCTTGCTCAACTCATCTTTCAGTTACGGAATGAGCCAAAACTGTATGTTATATGAATCTTGTTTACCTTGCAGAGCTTTTCTGAAAATCTTTCATGTTCTCTGGCTATAAGAAAAGAATTGTCTATTAAGGAGCAGGTTTTGTAGTAGATGCATGTTAGACGAGCTCTGAACATGTGTCTTCATTATAGAGCGAAATATTTCACATTTGAAGATGAATCCAGTGGAATTTTCCTCCCTCCATTTTATGAATGTAAAGCAAGTTTAGGTCACAGCGTGTTAAATTAGATTAGAGAACTGTGACACAGATATAGAACTATGTCTCCATTAATGTAGTAACTATCGTCATCTTGGTATCAGATATCCTGCTGTGATGTAAACCTGTATCCAAGGTTTTGATTAAGGAATTTGCCTTAAACCTAACCTGAGTCTGAGATGGCTATCAAAAACAATTGTCTTTGCTCCTGCTATCACCATTCTGTGTAAACATACCTAGCTGCCTAATTACCCATTTTTTCCTTCCTTTCAGCTGGTTGATGTTATCTGTGTATTGATTACAAATTTGCCAGGTAACAATGGATCAACAAGTAATTGTGTTCTAAGTAACACCCTAGATCAGTTGTGCATTCTACATGTTTTTTCCATGAACCTCCACTGCCTCACCTTCTACAGCTCATTCCTGTTTCTCCAACTTTGGAATACTAGATGTGCTGTCTACCCATCTGTGCCATTTTACAGTGGGAGAGGCTGTACTTAGCAAGAGTTCCTTCTTCCATAGGTTTCCCTGCTTGTTTCCATTCTTTTTCTCACTCGTACTCCTTTCCTGTTTTTCCCATTCACTCCTGATCTCTTTGTTACGTGCCTTCAATTTATGGCAACCCTATCATAAAGTTTTCTTGGCAAGATTTATTCAGAGAAGTTTCACATTGTCTTCCACCAAGTCTGGAAAAGTGTGACTTGCTCAAAGGATCTCCATGACTGAGCAGGAATTCTGGCCCTTGTCTCCCAAAGGCCTAGTCCAAGCACTCAAATCACTACACCATGTTGACTCTCTCCAAATAGCTGTCTCTTCATCTCTTCTTGTTGTTCTCTTCAAGTTACTTCTGACTTATAGTGACTCTAAGCCAGGGACCGGCAACCTATGGCCCATGGGCCGGTTAAGGCCCAGATCCCTGGACTTACCGGCCCAGGCGAAAGGTTGCCGCCGCCGCTGCCGCACGCCGCCGCACGTTTTTGCCACTGTGCGGCCATGCGCGCCGCGACCGCCATTTTGGAAATCATCTCCCCCTCGGCCCAGCGGCGGGAGAGACTTCACAGGGCCGGCCCCAAGCTCAAAAAGGTTGCCTACCCCTGCTCTAAGCGGTGTCAAGAAGGGGGTGAAAGGGTGTATGGTCCACACTGGGTGACACCCTAATTGGGGTGATGCCACTGTTCCCCAAACAGTGAAGACATGGGGTGAGGCATGATTCAGGGGGTGGAGAATGAGACAACTCATCTTGCTCACAGTCACCATCAGCAAGCAAGGTGTCTGCTTCTCCACCCACTGAGCCACAGTGGTCATGGACTCCTTCCCTTTCTCCATCTCCCATTCCTGCCTGGCCACCAGCCCTTCCATTCCCAGAAGAGGCTGCTGCATGGGTGGGAAATGTATGTGGAGGAAGGGGAGGCAGTGAGGAGGAAGGAGAGGCAGCATAAGAGTTGTTGCTGCTCCCGCTGCTGCCTATCTCTTCATAGGTTGCTGGTGCCCCAAAGAGATGGGCAGTGGCAGCAGTGGCAGAAACATGGAGTTAAACCCACCACTGCTACCATCCACTGCTGATAGCCCATCTCTTCAGGGTCACTAGCACCCCAAAGAGATAGGCAGAAACAGTGGAAAAAATATGGAGTCGCTACCACTGCCCACTGCGGATAGTACAACTCTTCAGGGGTCACCAGTGCCCCCAAAGAGATAGATAGTAGCAGCATCAGCAGAAACATCATTATTGGTTTCATTATTATTACAGAAAATAATTTGGTAGGGAGGGGTGTTAAAACAATGATCCACACTAAGATTCAACATGCCATTATCTATCACAGGGTTTTAGGGGACAGAGAATGTGTGTTTCATCCAAAATCACCCAGTGAGTTTCCATAGCCAAGCGGGGAATTGAACCCTGGTCTCAAGAGTCATAGACCAATGCTCAAATCACTATGCCACACTGGCTCTTAGTTCCCTATTATTCCTAGGCTCTATCTTCATTTAGCTTCTTTGTCTTTGTCTATGCAATTGATCCAATTCCTAGACTTGTAAGCATATTCCCTACTCAAAAATTACTTTCACTTCTATAAAAGAAATGAAAAGTTTTGTAAATATGTTGAAGTTTCATTCTAGTTAGAATTATTTGTGAACATTTTGGAACACACTGCAGGTAGAGAACATTTTCTGTTACAATAACAGTTCAATTTAAGCCATCACAAGAGAAATCATTTGGTGGGAAGAAAAAACTCTGGCTTTGACAGATAGTATTTTAATACTATGCATTTCAATATGTATCCTTTTTTTTTAACTTTGCATTCTTGCTGTTGATAACACATCATATATCTAACAAAGAAACAGTGGCCCAAAACAGACGGGCAGATGGGCGCAGCTTCCGGCTGCTCTGAGGACATGACGTTTAGATGACATATGTCCCTGGAGCAGCCAGAAGCCACTCCAGGGTGCCTAAGGTGGCTCAAAAAGGAGCAGATCTTTTCCACCCTTTGCTGCGATCCATTTGGGACTGTGGCAGGAGGTGCCCTCGGGTCCGCAGCATGTGTTCGCCACGGCCCCAGGGTAGTCAGGCTGGGAGTGGCTTCTGGCCGCTCCTGGATGCCCATCTGTTTCACCCCTGTATTTCCATTATCTATGACAGGGGTAGTAGGCAGAAGATAGATTTCTGGATGAAATTCCCATATATCCAGCCTGCCTAATTATTTTGTTGTTTACCTTTAGGTTGTTTCTGACTTATGATAAGATAAACCTATCAGAAGGTTTTCTTGGCAAGTTTTCTTGGCAAGTTTTGTTCAGAGTGAGTTTGCCATTGCCTCCGAGGCTAAGAGAATATGACTTGCTCAAAGCCATTCAGTGGGTTTCCATGGCCAAAAGAAGATTCAAACACTGGCCTCCTCATGTCCTAGTCCAACATTCAAACCATGGAACATTGAAGCTTGGGGAAAGGAAAGATGGATTTCTAGGTGAAAGGACTGAGAGCTCTGTTCAGTTTGTTTTTGTTGTTAACTGCCCTTGAGTCAATCTCGACTCATGGCAACCCTATGGATGAGACATCTCCAAGACCCCCTGCCCTCCACTACTCTGCTGAGTTACTGCAAATTCATACACATGACCTCCTTAAGAGTCCATCCAACTAGCATTTCTCTCTACTTTCTCTCTACTTCCTTCCACCTTTCCCAGCATTATTGTTTTTTTCTAATGAGTCCTCTCTTCTCATAATACAGCGCACCTGCCCCATATGCGGGCTTGCCATCTGCAGCTTTCAGCTTACATGGATGGCAAGCCCTGGATGTTACAATGGCACGTGTGGCTGCAAAAACAAACGGGACTTGAGGTACTGCATTTTTTTTCATATGTGGGGGGGGGGAGAGAGATCTGGAATGGATCCCCCGTGTATACTAAGGGTGCACTGTATGTCCCAAAATACAACAGCCTGAGTTTTGTCATTTTGACTTCCAGGGAGATTTCTGGCTTAATGTGCTCTAGGACCCATTTATTTGTCCTTTTGGCTGTCCACAGAACCCTCAGCACTCTCCTCCAGCACCACATCTCAAATGAATTGATTTTCTT
>CM034706.1:209007985-209048851 GCA_020142125.1 Phrynosoma platyrhinos
TCTTTCATAGCTGCTCTCCCCATTCTTAATCTTCTTCTGATTTCCTGCTGCAGTCCCTGTCAATGTTTGATCCCAAGTATGAGAATTCTTTTACTATTTCTATTTCCTCATTGTCTAGGTTGAATTTGTGTAGATTCTCTGTGGTCATTATTTATGTTTTCTTTATGGTCAAGAGTAGGCCTGCCCTTGTACTTTCTTCCTTGATCTTTCTCAGTACTCAGACCAAATTCCTAGACTCAGAATTCTATTATTTTAAGTGCATGACTTTTGCACTAGGTTCCAAGGTGGTGGATTTTAAGCTTCCAGATATATTTTTTAAGTACATCACACATGCCAAAAGCCTGCCTATCCCTGTCCTATGGCATCATCCTCTCCAGCTTCTTGATAACATGGATATGGCCTTGTCCCATTTTCCTTTATGCAACTGGCAGGAAAAATAGCATGGTTCAATTTTCCCTGTTAATACTGCCTCACATCCATTTTAAAGTTGGTCTTCAGTGCCTGTAACATTCAAGATTTGTACAACCCTACACAAAGAGTCACACCAGACAAAAGCATTGCTCCATTATGAAGTGGCTTTATTTTAAGCCCTAGGCTTAGTCAGTCAGTTCAGCAGCATATTCACAAATAAATGGATTAGTGCTCAGAGACTAGTGCCCTAGCATCACCCCGAAGGTAAAAGTGCAATGGGTAAAGAGGCCAGACCTGCCCATGGCAGCTCTAACCAAGAAAAGAAAAGATCAGCAGATATAGGCAAACTAATTATATTAAGAAAGTGCCTGAATCTGTGCTTTAACAGGATGAATTTTACACCCTCCACTTATATACATGATCTGGATCAACCTTCTTCCCCCCAAAACCATGGCCTTTTCAGTCTGACAAGTGTACTCATAAAATGATCCTTGAAGAAATCATGCAAATTTGACTTGGATCTGAACACTTGCTTATAAACTATGGATTATTATTATTTTAGATATTCAAATACAGCATGTCTAGAGTACTTCAGCAATGCCATTCCTCAACCCGCTTTTGTTCTTGCAACCCACCAGGTCTCGCCACCTATTTATCCCATTCCCTTTTTTCATTCAGAGATGTGACAGTGAAGGAGGCCTCAGCAAAGCACACACATACAGTATGCTGTATCACTGGCATCTTTCTTTTCCCAGAGCTGTAGGATTTCCACCCACTCCTCCCTGCTATAGTGCACAAGTCATGAAATGATGTGCCTTTTTAAACAAAGGATTGAAGTGCAGCTCTACACTCTTCCTGTCAATGAAGCAGCTCCCCATTAAACCAAACAAATCAAGGCCTACAAGATTTGAAAAGTGGAATACTATCCTTACCATGTTGTTCCAAAACAATGAATTAAATGGATCTGGCTCTCATCTTGCCATTTTAGAGCTGGATTTTTAATTTATGAAACTAGCATTTTAGATTTTAATGTTCAATATTGTGCCTCCTTCTAATAAGATGACAATAAAATTTGACATTAAGATGCCAGCAGCAAAACTGTGAACCTCCCATTTTAAGTGGAAATCCTATGAACTAGATTTAAATAGTGTAATTGACAGTTTGAAAATGCACCATCCTTTGAAGACTGCTAGCAAGGACACAAGTAGCAACGTAAGTTATAGAAAGTATTATAAACGCCAAGCCATCCTCAGTCAACATTACTCCATGCAACAAAAATTAAGAAAAAAGAAAGGCAAAGGGTAGGTCATATCAATCTTTGCTGGTATCCACTATAAACCAAACCCAGAAATCTTCTCCCTCACTAATTGCTTACCCTGTTACAGCGTTATATGCAGCAAGTCTTGAATGACAAAAGAATGAAGAAGTGGCTATGCCAACACATTAATCCTAAAGTTTGTGGTAGAAGCTAACAAAATCAGTAAGTAATCTCCATGGACTGCACTTTCCCCTTGGTTAGTGTTATGCATGAGATCTTGCTTCACACTATTTTTGACCAGTTTAACAAAATTATGTTTAAGCTGCCCATGAGGGAGCTGAATAAGTATTCACACACTCTCCATTATTAGGTACAAGTGAATCCTGATCCTATCAAAAGGTATTAATCCGCAATAATATGGCTAGGTGAGCATTTACTACTCAACATAACAGCAAGGTCTTCATGTTTATAAAAGGAATCCACTTCCTAGACAACATTACAACAATCCAATCCTTTTCTATTCTCAGCTTGTTGCTTAACTGAACAGTGTATAAAAACCAGCATGATCACAGAGCTGAAAAAGCATTATACTTTACAGATACTGGGATGTTAGACCTTGCAAAGTAATTCATACCATACACAAGCTTTCACCTGAAGGCAGGTACATGAAAACTAGCAAGTAGCTGAGATACAAGACAGAATCTCACCCACAAGCAGAACTTGCTATCATGTTTCCCACATTCCTCACACCAGACCCCCTTGCAGTTGCATCTTGAGAAATATTCTCTTCCCACAAACTTTTAAAGTCTTTTTTAGGATGAGGTTTACAACATTTCATTGCACATAAAACTCCAGTGCTGTAAAAATAATTAAAGAAAGAGTTCTACATCCTTCTGAAGTGTTACACTAGTCCACTAAACAGTTTATGCAATCTAAGAGGCCTGTAAGAGTCTTCAGAGCAAGACTGCTAACTCTGATTAGCTGTTCCTTCAAATAGGCATCTTGGTGACATCACTGGGTGCTGTGTCCAAATAGCCTCATATCAGTAAACAGCGGTGAAGACCTTCAGCCAAGAGACTGCATAGCAGCATTTTGCTTGCAGTGTAGTCATCATGGACTTGACTTACAAGGGATCGTTCTCCTCTTTGAGCTGTAGAAGTCTGGAAAAGAGCATAAATAAAAGGTGAACATGCCAGTAGAAAGACCAGGGCAAAGTGCTGGGAAATATGTCTACATAGCACAGAGTAATCTATTCAAAGGTTTCAGGGCAAGTATCAGTGAGAGTCCCAGAGTACAAATGCTTACTTACAAGGAGATCCCAATATATTCAGTGAAACTTCTCAGGTAAGCTCATATAGAACTTTGGACATTTAATTACCCAGGATTTAACTCCCTCTTTTAACATTTGGAGATCAATTTGTCCCACCCTTGGTGCATCCACACTGTAGAAATAATCCAGTTTGATGCCACTTTAACTGCCACTGGTCATTGCTATGGAACTCTGGTAATTGTAGTTTTGTGAGCTATTGAGCCTTCTTTGTCAGAAAGCTCCAGTGCCACAACTACAAATCAGAGAATTTAATAGCATTGAGCCATGGCAGTTAAAGTAGTGTCAAGATGGAATATTTCTGCATTACAGATGCAGCCCCAGACATACTATTTAAGATGTGTATATTCCCAAGCAAATACCCCATCTGTGGATTTAGCTGCTACTACCAACCATACAAGAATCCTTTGGCTGAACAGAATGAAATGCCCCAGTGTCACAGCACAGTTGTCTATCACACCTAGAAATTCAAATAAACTCCTCTCCTGCACCTGCTTTATGAATTAAGATTAAATCTGCTAAATCTAGTCCAAATTGCCTATACTGAATCTCATATATGACATGTCAATAGCAAACATTCACTTGCATTCAGTATTCAGTACTTAATGTCCTCTGCAGCAATTTAATTAAATGAAGGAATATCTTACATTGGTGGTGAAACAAAGCACCTAGGTTTGGTACACTGAATTCAGAAGTTCAAATGTCAGAATTTGAAAGAAATGGGATTTCAGTCCTAGGTGTGGATGGTGATTCATTTTTAACTTTGTATGCAAGGGGATCTTGTAGCACCTTTGAGACTAACTAAAAGAAAGAAGTTGGTAGCATGAGCTTGTGTAGACTTGAGCCTACTTCCTCAGATGCACATTTATGGAAGTAGGCTCAAGTCTATGGAAGCTCATGCTACCAATTTCTTTCTTTCAGGTAGTCTTAAAGGTGCTATAAGATCCTTTTGCATACTGATTTTCCAGACTGACACAGCTATGTCTTTGAATTCTATCATCTGTACCTTTTATAGTAGTCTGCTTTCGCTTTAAACACCTTGGAGAACCAGTCTTGCAAGCTTCAAAGCCCATTTGTACAGGATTGTCCATCTTTGCAGGCTTCTTGAGGGCCACAGGGGAGCTCAAACCCTTCTCACTAGTGTATGTGTTCTCCTTTGTGTGGCTCTTCAGATGGTCTTGAGATGGAAGTGTGTGTGCAAGGGAGACCTTCTCCCATTTGTAGTTGCCTTCAAGTGGGGTTTCTCTTTCAAAGTCAAAGTTCCACTTTTGCTGGGCCTCATCTAGCTGGGCCCTCATCAAGGACTGGAACTCTTTCTGGAGCTCTTCATGATCCACTGGTCCAAAGAGGTTTCTGCAGAGCTTCCTGCTGCAGGAGGGCTGTCTGATATTACTCTCAAACAAAGGCATGTTTCCAGCTAAGAGGAGAATAAGCAAGATTTACAAACTCATTCTAGAATTCACACACACACACACACACACACACACACACACACAATGTTATCTTTTTTTCTAAGGTTGCCAACAAATGAACTATAATTTTTAAAAAGAAATCACAGTCCATAGCCAACTATCATCCAGGGGAGACTGTCCTGGGTTACTTCCAGCTGTACCTCTAATGATGGAAGGACAGAAAACAAGATCTCATGCAAGAACCACAACATACAGGTTAGTTTGTATGGGAGATGCTGTCTCTTTAGATATCCCAGGCCCTAGCCATCAATAGGCAGGAATTGTGCCACCCTCCTGATCTTGGACTGCAATTCTCAGCATTCCTTACCATTGACTCGCTGGAGATACAGTCCAACATAACTGTAGGGCCACATAATTCCCACTCATGTTTTAAAGGGTCGCTGCTTTTATATGCAGCTGGACTTCATACAATCAATAAGCCTTCCTTGGGGGAAGATCTACACATACATTCACTGTCACAGGTTCACAAGGGGGGGCAGTATAGTAATTCAGCCTAATTGCCAATGCTACCACAGTGTTCTTTCCACTGGGCACATGGTGCACACCTCCCACACTGTAAACAGCATCTTTTGAAATAAAAAAAAAAGCTATTCAATAGCTGGAAGTATTAAAATGTTTCTGTTCCTGCAAGAACTTGCCAGTTATGTCCACACTCTTACACCTAGTTTAGATGGGTTTAAAGTACTGTTAACAGTCTTAATGAGGAGGAAGATATGGAAGGCATTTCCCACTCACCCAAATCTAAGATTCCAGAGAGCAAGAGGTATCCTATTTTAAAACTCTAGTCAGTTATGTTGGAACCATCACAGGACAAAGCAACTAGTACAGCTAAGTACAGGTTATAAGAAGCATAGAGCTGTACATGGAATCTATGAGCAAGAAATATTGCTAGGGGTGCAATCCTAAACACAGTTACTAGGGAAGTGATCTCCACTAAACCCTATTTCTGGGTAAACATGTAAAAGATTGCACTACACATGTCCTTTTAGCATTAACAGTGCCAAACCCCACCTTCTCTGTATATATACAAGGATAGATTAACTATTTTCTAACAGGTGTGGATAACCTTAGGCACCAAAGGTTGCTAATGACTCATATGCTGGTAAATCTACACAGCTGAGTTTGGATCTGCTGTTTCTGCACATTCAGTGTCTGAACCCACAAGGAGCTATGGTTTGATCATTGCTCTCTCCTTCTCTTTCCTCCTTGCTGGACCACCCAATCATCCACACTGCAGACAAGGACAATCAACACCCACACACTACTCCATCAGCGCACAGCCCTCATCTATTTTCATAGGGATTAAATGTCATTAACTCAGGATAGATGCTGCAAAGCAATCTAATGCCCCATCCAGTCAGTGCATACAGTCACATTATAGATCAGCTTAAGTCTTCTAAAGCCACCTTTAATGTCAATTGTGAATGTGTGTGGTTTGTGTACAGAAGGCTGGGCCCACCAAGGAGTTTAACATAACTGCACTGCCCTTCCTACTGTTTTGTTGAGTCTGGTATTTTTCCAGACCACCGTCAGCCTCCATCTTGTTTGGGCAGTACTTTTCCAGACCACAACCATCTCTATTGGCCAATATGTCCAGTACTGTTGCCTTCCCTCAATGTTCAGGCTAGAGCGAAGAAAAAAGATGTTTAAAAATAGCAAGAGTCTTCACGCTCTCTTTATAAGCAGCTATGCTGAATGACCTCACTGAGAATTTTAGGCATAACAGAACAAGTCCTGACAGGTAGCATTACTGCCAAGGACAGGCCTCAACTTGATAACTTGTAAGGTCACCACTTCAAGCCACTGGGGCAAAGTGACTGCCAGGCACCTTCAATTCCCACGGTCGCCCTACAAATTTTGGCCCCACTCAGGTTTTGACCAGCATTTTTGTTTTGAGACTAGCAGAGAATAGTTGTCAAAGCACAGCTGAGAAGAGTAGGCTTTGATGTAGTAATTACAATTCTATATTTTTAATCCTACGCCTTTCAGCTACCCTGAACACTGCAGGGATATAAATGAAAACAAGTAACAAAAATAAAATAAATTGGATCTTACCACATAGGGATGTGTGTGTTTGTGCGCATACATGCTTGCATACAAAAACATGCCAGTCAGCTGACCACAGACTACATAAGTAAAAACTAATTTATGCAACTGGATTTAGATGCTTTCCTTACAGTAAACATGCCCCCAGAGTCCTGAGGGTCAGCCTTTGGGTGTTCATTCCAGAGAAATAACTTAAACTTGGAGTTTTTATAGTTCAGGGATGCTTCTCTTCCACTATAGTGAGAGTAACTTTGGGCAGAGGCACAAGGGGACACATTTTATAAGGAGTTTCCTCACAGTTACACCTCCACCTGGGGGGAAGTGCACCTGTCGGGCTGCCTTGTCATGAAGCGCTGAAAGCCCAACACTTCCTCATATACGCATTCAACCATCCGTGCCAGTACAGTTGGCACGGACTGGAAGTAGGTTTCGGTCACGAGTCTCTCAGTCTTCCTTAAAAGTATCTGAATTACTGGTATTTGAAATACTGTCCTTGCTCATCATGACAGTTCCTATAGCCACACCCATAAGGAGAGACTACAAACACTGGCAGTTAATTTATTCCACCCAAAAAAAAAAAAAAACAAGTTCTATCGGTTTTTTATCTCTACCAGGAACATGCCTTTTGTGAGATCACCGGGTTTTACTCACTCATGTAAGGTCATATGATCCAAAAATACCAACGACTGGAAACAGTATAAAGTTGGTGGGAAAATCGTTTTAGTTGTGAAAACTACAACTAAAATGGGGGGGGGGGGCACTCAAGGTGGCTGGAAGATGATGTTGTCCACCCTGCTAACCAAGAAGTCCCAGAGCTTCAACACTTCATCCTCTGGCAGAGTTTGAAAAAGTTAGTTTGTACTGCAGCTGAGCTGCACTGAAGCTCTGCAGGATGCAATCCAGTTGTGTAACTCTTCCTACAACTGGTGAGTGGTGTAGTGGTTTGAGCCCTGGACTGCGACCCTGGAGAGCAGGGTTCAAATCCCGGCATGGCCACAAAAACCCACTGGGTGATCTTGAGCATGTCACACTCTCTCAGCCTCGAAGGACGGCAATTACAACTCCCCTCTGGAGAAATTTGACAAGAAAACCCTGTGATATGGTTACTTGAAGGTAAACCCCACATCACCACACATATGCAAACCAGGACTTGTAACTTCTCCAGAGGGAGGGAGGTGAGAAGGTGATGTTCCTGAGTCACAACCAACTTTATACCCTTTATTTACCCTATTAAAAAGCATGACAAAAGCCAACCAATTGGAATCTAGGTCAGCACGGTTGAAACTGTAGCCTTTTAAATGGAACGAAAGAAAACTTCCAGCAGTTCAGAGCATTGCCTTGCAGCTCCAGAGCTCCTCGCCACTTGGTGGCCTGGCGTTAATTTTGTTGCTGTGCGTCTTCAAGTTGTTTCTGACTTATGGCAACCCTATCATGGGGTTTTCATGGCAAGTGTCTTCAGAGGCAAGTTTGCCATGGCCATCCTCTGAGGCTGAGAGTGTGAGACTTCCCTGAGGTCATGGTTTCCATGACCAAGTCAGGTTCAAACCCTGGTCTCCAGAGTCATAGTACAATCAGGGTGACCAGAGACATCCTCCTTTTCCAGGACATGCCGGCCATTTCAACCTTCTGTCCAGGGAGAATTCCAAAAAGTCCTACATTTTGGAGCATGACTAAGGTTACATCGACAGGGCAGCAATAATTCGGTTTGACCACTACTATAACTGCCCTGGCAACAAATGACAGTACCCAGAATTCCACAGCATGGAGCCGGGGAAGTTATAATGGGAGTCAAACCGGATTATTTCTACAGTATGGATGCCCCATCAGAAACATGAATTGATATTTCTAGACGTTCTTTTAGCTTTCATTTGGTTATATTATCCATTTTTCCTGGTATGTCCTACATTTTACAGTGCTTTGTCCTCATTTGCAGCAAGGATGTCTGGTCACTTTGAGTACAGTGGACCTTTGATATCTGCTGGGGTTTGGTTCCAGAACCACCAACCACCCCATAGATACTCAAGTCCCATTAAATACAATGATGTAGTAAAATGGTATCTCTTATATAGAATGGTGTAATCAAGGTTTGCATTTTGGAATTTATATTTTTTGGAATATATTTTTGAAATCCATAGATGCTCGAGTCCCAGTCAATACAGCAACACAATAAAATGGTGTCTCTTATATAAAACAGCACAATCAAGGTTTGCTTTTTAGAATGTATTATCTTTTTGGAATGCATTTTCAACATCTGTGGATGCTCAAGTCCCATTCAGTAGAACAGCATAGTAAAATGATGTCTCTTATATAAAACAACATAATCAAGGTTTGCTTTTTGGAATGTATTTTCAAAATCAGTGGATGCTCGAGTCCCATTGGATACAATGGCATAGTAAAATGGTGTCTCTTATATAAAACAGCATAATCGAGGCTTGGCTTTTTAGGATTTATTTATTTGTTTTGGAATGCATGTATTTTCAAAATCCATGGACGCAAAAATAACCCTTGGCTATACGGAAGGCCAACTGTACAAAGCTCAAACCTAGGCTGTGCTGGCATTACTGATCTCCCTGGAAAGTCACCCGTCAGAGGTGAGCAAACAGAGAGAGAGAAAGAGAAGTTGCTTATCACAAGAGGAGGAGGAGGAGAAAGAGCATGCCAGGCACCCACCCTGGGAATGACGTCACCTGGCCCTACAGAGCCCAGGCGTCACGCGCCGCCCAGAGGTTGCAAAACCTTCCTCCCGCCTTACCACACAGGCCTATTTTTGCCACAGACTTACTACGGCTCCGCCTCAATGCACCCTCCCCTTCCAACCACATCCACACCCTGAGTCATGCTCTGTGTGTGTGTGTGTAATTCAGGGTTGTTCTTGTGGAGATGTCCCCCACACCCCTTGAAAAAAATAAATAAATCCATGGAAGAAGGAGGGAGTCATGTTCCAAATGGAGGACATTTTGCCATTTCTCCTAGAAAGAAATTTGAAATGTAGGACAGGTTCTGGAAAAGGAGGAGGGTGTCTGGTCATCCTGCAGTGACCAAAATCACCAGCCAATGAAGGTGTGGGTTGACTCTGGGTGACCAGATGTCCTCCTCACGGCAAAGGAGGACAAGGCATCACAAAAAAAGAGGGCCTCCCAAGAAAACATGGAGGTCGTGACCAATTAAAAGCTAAAAAATACTCATAGAAATGTAAATTCATGATTCTTAGCCATGCTTAAAATGGAGGACATTTTGGAATTCCTCCTGGTCAGAAGGTTGAAATGTAGGACTTGCCCTGAAAAAGGAGGATGTCATCTCTGGTCACCCTGTGGTGGCCAAAAAGACCCACCATTGAAGATTAGGGTTGACTCTGGGTGACCAGATGTCCTCCTCACAGCAAAGGAGGACAAGGCACCACAAAAAGGAGGGCCTTCCAAGAAAACATGGAGGTCGTGGTGACCAACTAAAAGCTAAAAAATACACTACACAACTCCTATCAATGTAAATCCATGCTTCTTGGCCATGCTCAAAATGGAGGGTGTTTTGAAATTCCTCCTGGACAGAAGGCTGAAATGTAGGACGTGTCCTGGACAAGGAGGACATCTGGCCACCCTGTGCCAACCTGGATTATTTCTGCAGCACGGATGAAGCCCTGGGCAATTTGTGTCCAAGAAAACAGGGATGATGTGACCAAATACAAGCTTTAAAACACACACACACACACACACACCTATCGATGTAAATCTATGTAACTTGGCCATGCTCAAAATGGAGGGTGTTTTGAAATTCCTCCTGGACAGAAGGTTGAAATGTACGGCTATCAATGTAAATCCATGCTTCTTGGCCATGCTCAAAATGGAGGGCATTTTGAAATTCCTCCTGGAATTTCAGAAGGCTGAAACGTAGGACGTGTTTTGGGAAAGGCACCCTCTGGTCACCCTGCCAGCCACTCCGCTTTCCTGAAGTGGCCCAGCTGAAGCCAGGAAAATAGCAGCAAAGAGGAGGAGATGGCTGTGGCCCAAGAGCAGCAGCAGCAGCAGGGCTTTACTTTTGGGTGGGACTCACTGTGCAGACGGAGGACGCACGAGTTCTCTTGACTCTCCGCCCAGCCGCCGATGTTCCCTTCTCAGCTGGGAACTCCTTGTTCCCAACCCGACTTTTATTGTGGTGGTGGTGGTTGTTGTTGCTGCTCTCTTTGGAAAAAGGCAGCTCTTCCAGAGAAGCCAGCTGGCTGAGGCAAGAAAGGAAAAAGGCAGAGAGACACACCAACCCCATAACCCCATTCTGTGGGGTCACAAGCCCTGAAAAGAACCACACACACACACATTTGGCATTATTTTGCTAACTGCTGTGTGTGTCTCCCACTCTTTGTGGGGTTGCTCTGAGGTCTGGAAAGACATTCAAACCCAGGCTGACCTCCTTTTCGAGGACAGGCCCTACATTCCAACCTTCTGTCCAGGAGGAATTCCAATGGGTCCTCCATTTTGACTAAGAAGCCTGAACTGACATTTGTAGGAGTGTTTGTTTGGTGTTTTGTTTTTGTTTTTCACAAAAAAAACCCTTTCATTTGGTCAAATCCTCGCATTTTTCTGGAAGGTCCTCCATTTTGTGGTGCCCTATCCTCCTTTGAGGTGAAGAAGAGCTGGTCCAGGGTGAGCATGGAGGAAGCCCCTTTTCTTCCACCAAGAGAAATACATGGACAATTGGTCTCCTCATTTCCCCGCCAAAATGGGCACTGCTCAGGACTCTTCTGGCTTCATCCTCACTGCAGAAATGATATGGTGCTAAGGAATTCTGGGAATTCTGTGAGGCGTTTTTACCTTCTCCGTCAGATAGCTCTTGTGCCACCACAAACTACAAATCCCAGGATTCCATAGCATTCCATAAAGTGGTGTCAAATTGAATTATTTGCAGTGCGGATGTCATGCCGTTTAAGCTGCATATATTCCAAAACACATACCCTATCTGTGCTTTTAGCTGCTACCACCATCCCTGCTGAACCATGGAAATGCACTTGGGCAAGTCACATTCTCTCAGCCTCAGGGGATGGCAATGGCAAAGAAACCACTCTGAAAAAACTTGCCATGAAAACCCCCATGATAGGTTCACTGCCTTAGGGGCACTATAAGTCTGAAAGGACTTGAAAGCACACAACAACCACCCCAACCGTACAACACTCCTTTGGCTGAACAGAATAAAATGCCCCAGTGTCACAGCACAGTTGTCTATCACACCTAGAAACTCAAATAAACCCCTCTTCTACACCTGCTTTATGAATTAAGATTAAATCTGATCAATCTAGTCCAAATTGCCTATACTAAATCTCATATATGGCATGTCAGTAGCAGACATTCACTTGCATTCAGTATTCAGTACTTAATGTCCTCTGCATCAATTTAGCTAATCTTACATTGGTGGTGAAACAAAGCACCTAGGTTTGGTACACTGAATTCAGAAGTTCAAATGTCAGAATTTGAAAGAAATGGGATTTCAGCCTTAGCTGCAGATGGTGAGCCATTTGTAACTTTGTATGCAAAGGGATCTTGTAGCACCTTTGAACACCTAACTAAAAGAAAGGTAGTCAACGTGACTTTTGTGGACCTGAGCCTACGTCCTCAGATGCACCTTTACGGAAATAGGCTCAAGTCTACGAAAGCTCATGCTGCCAACTTCTTTCCTTCAGTTAGTCTCAAAGGTGCGACAAGACCCCTTTGTGTACTGATTTTCCAGACTGACACACTTACGCCTTTGGATATTATCTCCAGAATCTGAGACAGTGTGCATCCGACAGAAGAGGCTAAATGTGTCACAAAGCTACCATTCCCAGGATCCTATATCCTGGGGAGCCGTGGGTGGTTGAAACGGTGTCAAACTGGGTATATCTGCTGTGAGGATGCCACCTCTGACATCACCCCGAGTCAGAGCAATGACTGTGCCACTGAGTCAGAGGCCACACCAGCCGCCGCCTGAGGCTCCTGTCGCTGCCGCATCAGCACCAGCAGCAGCAGCACCACCACCACCACCGCCTTTTTTTTTGCACTCCTTTCCCTGGCAGGGCATGTCCTGACAAGCTCCTTTCCTGTGCAAAGGCGACCCAAGAAGAGCATCCCCAAGAAAGGTGGCCAAGAAAGGCTGGAGAAAAAGCCTATAGGTCACTGAACCAGGGACCAAAGAAGACACACTGGCTGCATCCACAGTGCAGAAATGATGCGGCTGGACACTGCTTAAACTGCCCTGGCTCAATGCTATGGAACTGTGTGTGGGGAGTGCAGTTTGTTGTCGATTGCGATGCAGAGAGGCGGGTTATAAATAAAAAATTATTATTATTATTTGTTGTGGCACCAGAGCTCTCTGACAAGAGAAAGCTAATCGTCTCACAAAATTACAGTTCCTATAATTGGTGGTGTCAAGCCACACTATTCCTGCAGTGTGTAAGCAGCCCTAGTACCCTGCTTAACAATGCAGGTCTATTGGATCTCAAAGCTGTCTCTTGAATTGTGTTGTTGTCAACTTCCCTCTAGATCTCGACTCATGGCGACCCTATGGATGAGACATCTCCAAGACCCTCTGTCCTCCACTGCTCTGCTTAGAGAGAGCTCAAAAATGTCAAAGGGCCAAAAAACACCTACCTCTCTCTGGGGGAAAAAAAATTCCCTCGTCCATTGGGGTATATTATATTACATTGGCCCACCAGAACCATGGGTGTCTGTCCCATGGGTCTGTTTAAACAGATATACATTAAATGTTTTGAGGGCTGGTTTTTAATTCAAGAGGTGCCACAACAAACTGCATGTCCCAGAATTCCATAGCATACTCCTCAGTGTTGGGTTGTTGTTGTTTTCCAACGCAAAATTAAACACCGCTTTAACTGCCCTGCCTCAAAGCTATGGCAATGCTGGGAACTCCAATGCAAAATCTCTCCCTTCCTTGTCCAAGGGACCTTCCCCCTCCATCCACCGCCTTTTCTTAGGAAGCACCTTCTTACACCCCCAACACACACACACACACACACACACACCATCACCTTCGGCTAAAGCCTTGTGGCCACTATTTCAGATGCGGTGGCCAGCTGCGTGCAAACCTCCCCCAAAAACACACACACATAACACACACACACCACTAACCCCCCCCCCCTTTTATCTGAGCAAATGGTGTGGCCGCCTGCCTTACAGGTCTCCAAACAAAAGGGCCGCCACTACCATTGGGGGCTGCGGGGGGGGGAGGATGGAGAGGAAGAGAAGGTGAGGTCAGCCTCTTCTTCTTCTTCTTCTTCCTCCTCCTCCTCCGCGATGGTTATTGCCGCCATACGCGCTTAAAGAGGGGAGAAGCGCATTTAGTGGCTGGCTTTGGGGCTTTTGGGAGCCTCCTTTCCAGAGACGACCCCTTCTCCTCGGTTCCTTTAGCCCCAGGTATAAGAGGGATAAAGGAAAGAAAGGTGCCCATAACCTAGGCTCGGTTTGAGGAGAGGGAAAACAGATGGGAGACACACAGAGAGAAAGAGAGAGACTCTCCTAAGGAATGCAATGTTTACTACTAGGGTATAGTGACACCATGAACCATGAAAACGGTCCAGACAATCCGGATTAAGGAAGTGGTCAGAATGCCAGCACATCCTCATCCTCATCCTAACCACACAAAACCAATCCCCAAAAAACAAGAGTGGACACCAAAAAGGACAGGATGCTTTTCTCCCTAAAGGGCCATAAAAGAAAAAAGAGGGAGCAAATCCCAAAAAGAGAAAGAGAGAGAAAAGGGAGGGGTGTAAAAATCAAAATAAATAATCCACCCAGCCTGGGAAAAAGTTGGGGGATGCTGAAGGCTGTCAAGAAAAAAGAGAGACCCAGGTGGAGAGGGGCTGCCCAAAGTCGCAGGAATGGGATGCGGATGATAGATGTATGTAGGACCCATGACAGGCTGGGGAATGTTTTCTTAGGGTCGCCCTAAGAAATGACTTGCAGGAGCACAACCAACCAAGGAGACAAATTATACCACCCCAAAAAAATTAAAATAAATAAAACTTTCTGTAAAGGTAACCCACCTCCTCACTTAGTAGTAATGGGATCCCAGCACCCTCAGGAAAGTAAAAGGACCGCGCAACCAAAGGCAGGCAGCGCTCAGTGCCTCCTTCTCCTCCTTCCTCTTCTTCCTCCCGATGCAGCCACTGCTCTGAGCCCAGTCCCTCCTCGCAGGGCTCTATATAAAGGCCATGATGGGAGGGGGCGGGGCTTCGTGGAGGGGGCGGGGCCTCACCACCCAGGAATTTCCAAAGAGCCTCCTTGCTCCACTTTCTCATGCAGCCACCTTTCCTCCTCCCCCCCCCCAAAAAATGCCTTCCTCCTGGGAGGGAAGGAGCCAGGCTCTCAGTCCCAGCCACAGACTCAAGCAAGGGACCTGTCCCTGGCCTCCCTCTTCCCACTATAGACTTAAAACGAATTACTGATGGAGTTATAGGTCTGTCGTTCCCACTTGAAACCGGTTCCGAACTGACTGCACTCAGTTTCAATTGCGATGAAGTCAGAGCTGCAAATGCAAAAGGACCGCTCTTTCCAGGCGCTAGTTTTTTTGGTGGTTCTTTTGAAAAGAAGTGATAAGCAAGCCTCTTCAGCAAGTGGGAAGGAAGGACCTGAATCGCATCAAACTGAAGGGGAGGGATTACTGGGACAAAGGGTTGGCACAAATCCCTCACCAGTTTTTGGGGAAATCTGCCATTTCCCCCCCTCCCCTTTTCCAGGACCCGTCCTACATTCTAACCTTCTGTCCAGGAGGAATTCCAAAACGTCCTCCATTCTGAGCTTGACCTGGAAGCATGTCCTCCAAGTCCTGCAAGGATAAGGGGGCACCACCTCAACTCCCCATGTCCTCCATCCAGGTCCTGCAAGGCAGGGAGGGCAGCACCTCACCCAGGCGAGAGTCCTCCATATGACACAGATGGCTGAGGCATCTATATGGCTGGCATCCATGGCTGAGATATCCCAGGGAGAGTCCTCCAGTCCTCCATATGGCACCCATGGTTGAGATATCCCAGGGGAGAGTCCTCCATATGGCACCCATGGCTGAGGCATCCCAGGGAGAGTCCTCCATATGACGAATAAAGAAAAGACCCACTTCCATAGTGGGAACGATTTGCATGGACTGGAACTGATTCACCAACCCAGAATGAAAGCAAATTGCGAACCGGGTTAAATGTAAGTGAGAATGAGTCCTATGTTTCTTCAAAGATATAGGCATGTTAGTCTGTAGAGAGATCTTGTAGTACCTTTGAGACTCACTGGAAGAAAAATTGGTAGCATGAGGTTTCTCATAGACTTCAGTCTACTTCCTCAGATACATTTATTAGAGTGCAAAGCCAAGAACAGACATATATTTTTACTATTAGTGTGTGAGACTGTCAATTCAAATTCAAAGGCTTTTGTGTATGAAAATGAAGTGGCAAGTCCAGTTTTAACTTTCTATGTTTCTTGTTTGTCAACTGCCTTTGAATCGATTTCAGCCCATGACAACCCTGTGGATGAGACACCTCCAAGACCCCATAACCTCCACTGCTCTGCTCAGGTCCTGCAAACTCATACCCATGATCTCCTTAGTAGAGTCCATCCATCTAGTCTTACTCTCTACTACCTTCCACCTTTCCTAGCATTATTTTTCCCCTTTTTTTTAGTTTACTTAATAATACAAACCAACATAATACACAATACAGCACAAAGAACGTATAACATAATTAAAAAAAACTACAACAGTGGTGGCAAACCTATGGCACACATACCAGAGGGGGCACTCAGAGCCCTCTGTGTGGGCACGTGTGCTGTCACCCTAGCACAGTTTGTCAGAATTTGTTACCAGAAAGCCAGAGGGACACAGCACTTTGTGATAAATAAGTGTGTTTGGGGTTGCAGTTTGGGCACTTGGTCTTTAAAAGGTTCACCATCACTGACCTACAACATATATTAAAACATTTTTTTCCATTGAGTCATACCTTCTCATGATGTGGCCAAAGTATGACTGCCTCAGCTTGGTCATCTTGGCTTCCAGGTAGATTTTTAGCTTGATCTGTTCTGGGACCCATTTGCTTGTCTTTTTGGCTGTCCATAGTATCCTCAGCACCCTTGTCCAGCACCACATTTCAAGAGAATTGATTTTTCTCTTAGTCACTTTTGTCTTCTCTCACATTTGTATATGATGGGGGAAACAATGGCCAGCGTCAAATCCCCCGCCAATGATGCCAGACATGGACCAGAATGTGGTTGTTGTTGTTCTTGTCATTGTTGCTGCTGTTGTTGTGTGCCTTCAAGATGTTTCCAACTTATGACAACCCTAAGGCAAACCTTTTTGTTAAAGCTTTTTTAAAAAGCTTTTTATTGTAAAGTTTTGAAATGGTCTTATTTGTGAACCGCCTTCAGTTTGCATTCAAAACTTGCATGAAAGTCATCCATCCACACTCTCCATTGGGAGACTGAATTTGATGTAACCAAACATGGCTTTGCACTCTTCTCTCAAAGTATGTTAGCAGGTTTGCCAGGTCTCCTCAGGCTCAGAAACTGAGAAGGGGTGGTGCCTATTAAGAACTCAGGGCTGGCACCTGTCAGAGCAAGGTGTGGAACCTGGAGGCCCTCTGGGATTCTCTTAAAAGAGATGTGAAGTGTCTCCTGCAAAACTGTTTCCCATGCATTTTAAAATGCCCATGTACTGATGGCAAGAATTCATCTTGTCCTATAAGGAAATCCACTAGAATTGCCAGTAGAACAGGCATTGATTCTGTCCACATTTGCAGTTGAAGCTGCTGCCAGCCACAGGATACATCCTGCAGCCAAACTGACCAACAACCTAGGTCCATGTGACATTTTAAATATCTTTTCTCTGAAAAAGAGAATGGACTAGAGCATATTTCTTTCTCTCTCACACATGCAGTCTATTGAGTTAAATCAGGACCAATACAATGAGAACAAGCCATATCTCTCAAACTGCACAATAAAGGATCCAGTACCGTGAACAGCTGAGTGACAAGAAGACATTTATTGGTCAAAGCTTTACTCGGTGCAACAATATGCTGAGAGAAAGCTACATATGTTGATTGTCTGCTTTTCATACAGTGGGGCCCTTTGGAAATCCATTCACTATATTTGCTCCCTCTCCCATAATATGTTCAACTGTTGTTTCTTTATAGGGGAGGGGGCAGTAGAGAATCTAGCTACAAAGGACTTTTTAATTGTTCAGAAAGAGATGGATGCAAAAGCAGAACTATTATTTAGATCAGCACCTCTCAGACTATCTAACCAGCAACCCATCCACCCCACCCCCAGTGATCCAGGAACTGGTGCTATATTTGTTCTCACTGACTACAATTATTCCATTCTTTCCTGGAAACTCACTATGGACCAGCACCAATCCATAGACCACCACTTTGAGTTGCACTGATTTACACAGTTCCCATGCTATTTCACAACGTAATATGACATAACAGCATACTTAAAGGCCCAGATATTGAAAAGGTTACTTTTTGGTCTACAGCTCCCAGAATCTCATGACCATGATGGACATGAAATCCTGGGAATTATAGGTTTAGGAAGTAACTTTTCCTGGCTCTGCCTCTGCTTCAACACAATGGTGAAGTCCATTAAACATTAAACATGAAAACAGATGGTACCCAGTGATTTTGGGAGAGCTGACTTCTTGGAACAAAAAGTGAATGTAGTATTCATAACAAAAGTGCCTGGATAGGCAGATTTCAGACCAAAGTGTTCTAATAAGGAACATGTTTGGACTTGCCATCTCGAGAGGCTGCATCCTGACTGAATTTCCTTCTTCTGAGCAAATATGATTTTAGAAAAGGAGAATATGGTACAGCATCTGCAATCTTTCAGCCTCAAGCTTTACATGCATTGCAAGAAACCTGAGCGGTTAGGTGCTTATTTGTATCATGAGAATAATGTAATAACTGCTTGGTTTGCTATCTTTGTTTCTGGCAACACACATACATATTCAACTGTCATGTGATTTAGGCAGAAGTTAAACAGATGCAGCTTCCTGCATCAACAATTAATTTGCATTACGTCTGGATCCCTTTTGACATCTATCTGTTGTGAGTTTTTTGAGGCATGAGGCTTTGCCAAAAAACAAAAAGGGTAACTTTCCTTGATTAATTTTTGAACTGAAGATGAAATTATACTTCCAGATTCATATTTCATAGGAAGTATGGAAATATACCCACATTTCAATTTCTTTGTATATTTGAGGTGCCACAAGTAGAAGATCTATGATTCATTATGTATTTTCCCGTGATTTGTGTGCTGATCCCAGGAAAGGTTTTATAATACCTCTGTTGCATGCTAGATCTTTTGGCTGAGTGAATGTGTCAGTTACTTAGAGAATATGAATCATGATGCACACTACCAAGTTGCTTTGTTTGCTGTAGCTTACACACAGACACCCCCCAAAAAACCCCTGTACAGCAGAGGTTTGAAAAACAATTGCTATAAGTTGCATTCATTTAAATAATATATTTAACATCTTTGTAACATCTTTAAGAAGAGATCATGATTATATGCAATAAATCAGCCTGGCAATCCTATTTAGATTTATCAGAAATTGTGATCAATTTGAAGTTGACACTTAAAACTAATAGACACACTATTGGTTGCAGTATAAGATAAAACAGGTACTATGATCCCTAAGCATTTGATATTGGTGAAGTGCCCCAGTTCTTTGGGCCAGCCCCTGATGCCTTGCATTCATAACTCCTCAGACCTGACTCTGTGATCAGCTCCATCTCTGGATCTGCTGTTGCAATAGGCCCTCCCTTCTTGGCACAGGGCCCCATGGAAAAGACTTCCCTTGTTGTGCCCAGGGCGCTCTCACCCAGCTAAACAGAGCAGAGAAATTATGTTTATGTGCATGCAAGAGTTTTTTTGTTTTGCTTTGTTTTTCAAAATCAGAGTGGAGGGCATGGGAAGGCAGTAATTTCATGCCAGGAACTGCTGCTACAAGCTAACGGTAATGAGTATAAAAAAAATATAACAATCTTACCATATGTTTTCAAGAGTCAAAACTCCTACAACAAGAACAATAGCAGAAGCTGTCTTCTTTGCTTTCTTTTTTTTATATATATATCACATGCCTTGTTCCATGGATAGTCATGGGCTAACAGTATATTCTGCAAATGTGGGTGAAGTGCTATGCTGAAAACTAGGCCATCTGATAAAAAAAAGATTTATCCTCCATATTTATCATATGCTTTCCAGACTCCCACTGTGACTTGTATCATAATGGCAGTGGTTCTTACATTAAGGGACATCCCCCCCAACCCCAGCCTAGTCTCACAACAGGGCATTGGAAGCAGAGAGGAGGGAAACATTAAAAGAAGAAGAGAAACTGCACCAGGCACAGAATTTTCCCAGTTTCCTGCCTAGCAAGATAGTTTGGCACTGCAGCCATCCAAATAGTTACACTGTCCATGGAAAGTGCAGGAGGACATGTGGGGTAATTTCAAACCACGCTGCAGCCACTCCCCTGACCCGCCTGTATTTATTAATTACATGGAGCTTATAAATGTTATTTCTGGTCTACCACTCCCAGAATCCCTCAGTCAGCATGGCCAGGATTTTGAGGATTGTAGTCTAGGTTTTCAATCTCTGATTATAATAATCTTGGGAACCAGTTAGACTGTGAGATAATTCCCCTTGATAGCAGGAATTTGAATCCAGAACCTTATACTCCTGGTCCAGCACCATAACCACTACACCTTTACAACTTTTTCTGTAGGCAGAAGATTGGAGGAGGGTGTCTGAGAGGCTCTGGAGTGCCAGTGTTAGCTCAGTGCTCTTTGTACATAAATAACAGGAGGTTGCATACATGCCACTCTGTGCGAGCACACTCTGTGCTTGCCTGCCAAAAAAGTGGCTGCCAGAAGGATGGGAGGTTCAGCAGCTAGAATAAGTTGAGAAGAGGACCAGGGTTCCAAAAGTTTGTGCAACACTGCATTTGATTACAGGCATGAGAAAGAGTTCTAGGAGAAATAGGAACAGACAGGCGTGGGAGAATCCTGCACCAAAATTGCCCTGTCTCTGCACAGACAGCTCTAATGGCACTGTGATCATCCAATCTGAAAACAACATGAGAATTCACAGAGAATGTATTTTAAGAAACTCACAGGTAGGACCAGGAGAGGAGCTACTGTTTAGGTTTTCTGCTACTCCATTCCCCATTCTGTTTTAATGGTTAGAATGTTAGCCTGGGACTTGGGAAACCAGGCTGCAGTCCTCACTGAGCCATGAAGACCACTGGTGATCCTTGAGTCAGTCACTCTTTCTCAGTCTGACCTACATTATAAGGTGGTTGCCATTGTGAGGATGAATTATTATCTCTGGGGGGTTGCAGACTGCCAGAAATAGTGCAAATTGAGTCCACTTTTAGGGTTAGGGTTAGTGCTAGGGAATCATGGGAATTGTTGTTTTTTTTCCTGAGACATTGAGCCTTCTCTGTCAGAGAGCTCTGGTGCCACAATAAACTACAGTTCCCGTGATTCCCTAACCCTAAGCCTAAGCCTAAAAGTGGACTCAATTTGCACTATTTCTGGCAGTCTGCAACCCCCCTATATATTTTATTTTTATCCCATCTTTTTCTCAATATGGGAGTGCCAACATCGTTGAAATAGCAAGGATGTCACTAAGGGAGTGCGAACCACATCTGGTGACACCTCAGGAGGGTGAACACACAATGGGGCAGTCACTGCCATCCATTCCAAGACCCCCCTGGACACCCACCCATTTCTGCCATCCAGGCGACTCTGCTGTCCATCAGCTGTGGCCTTCCAGGTCTGGCATGGCTGCTGGCTGAGCAGGAAAAAGGATTACCAGGTGGCAGCGGCAGCCCACACCAACCAGTGGTTACAAAAGGCTGCCTTTCGAGTCTGGCTGGTCTGCTGGTCAAGCAGGAAAGCAAATTGCCTCCCTCTTCTGCTCACCCAGCAGCTCCACCAGACCCAGAAAAGGCTACCGGTTGGAAGCAACAGCCTACACCCACAAGAAGCTGCTGATGGGAAGGGGCTGCCTTCCGGGGCTGCTGGACAGGCAGGAAAGTGAGGGGGGTTGCAGACTGTCAAAAATAGTGTGAATTCAGTCCACTTTTAGGGTTAGGGTTAGTGCTAGGGAATCATGGGAATTGTTATTTTTCTGAGACATTGAACCTTCTTTGTCAGAGAACTCTAGTGCCACAATAAAATTCAGTTCCCATGATTCCCTAACCTTAACCCTAACCCTAAAAGTGGACTGAATTCACACTATTTTTGACAGTCTGCAACCCCCCTGAGTCACTTCCCTCTCCCACTTGGTCAGCAGCTCTGCCAGCTCTAGAAAAGGGTGCCAGATGGTGGCAGTACACCACCCCCAGCATGGCAAGGGTGGCTTGGCTGGTAGAGTGGAGTGGCTGGAGACTGTGCCAGACAGCCTAGGGGTGACATGAGTTCCCACACCAGGGTGACCCCAACCCTGGCAATGCCACTGTGAAGTAGGGAGAAGAAGAAACATAGGAATAGGGCCAGATTAGGGCCAGATTACCAGTGGTCAGGTTGGTGCATTTGTTCTAAGCCTCACACCAGGAAAAGAAAGGGCAACTTTCTTCCTCTTCTTCCACAGTCACCAGTCTCCTGATGTTTTTGTTATTATCAATATTTTATGGGTTACTTGAGCAATAAAATATATAGAATAAAAATATATAGGATCAAGCTATTAATCACACCAAAGTTGCAAGGCTGAAAATGTGTTTGCTCGTGATGGTTTTTGTGCTCCTGTCTACTGTACCTTGTTGTCTTTTTGTTTATTTCATTTCTGTGCCACCACTCCTACAATAGCTCACATATGTGCAATAAAGGGGGCCCAATTTTGGAACTGCTCCAGGGCCCTTATTACATTAATCTGGCTTTGCGCAGCAGCCACCTTGCTCATGTACTGCAGAAAAAATTGGGATATTAATACAACCAATATGTTTGATTGCTTTGATTGTGTATTCCTGCATAGCAGGATTTGGACTGGATGGCCCCTGGGGTATCTTCCAACTCTCGGATTCTATGATTCTATTTTTGTATTTAGACAATCAAAACTCTGGTTTTTATATCCCCCACACGTTCAAACAGGCAGGTAGCTTTCTATCAAACATCTTCACTCCTCATTATACTTGTGTTGGGATCTCCACTAGAGGTTTTCCTCTATCATTCTTTTTTGCATCACTCAAAGTCTGATGGTATCTCCCCCTTCTGTATGAGTATGATGCCATACACTATATAGGCATTTGCTATTAGTATATGATCCAAGCAGATCTAATTTTTATGGTTAAAATAAAGATATCTGCTGTGGTTGTGTTTATTCCCTAGCTGTCTTTCTGACTAGTGCTTTCATCAATAAAAGACCATTTTGAAGATGGAAAGCCCTGCTTTTCATGGATAAGAGATCAAGTTTTGTGTTTTTCCTCTTATCTAGACCATTTCCTACTTTTCCTACTTAGTTCCTCATTGTGCTGCAAATTGTGTGCTGAGAACCCTCCTGTATTCCCTGTCACTTTCTCTTTCCTGATGAGCATCTAATCTGAATATAAAAGAGGTATTGTTATTTTTAAAGCCAGCATGGTGTAGTGAATTAAGTGTTGAACTACAACTCTGGAGACCAGGGTTTGAATCCCCACTCGGCTATGGAAACCCACTCGGTGACCTTAGGCAACGTTCACATCCACAGAAATCTCTGTGATAGTTTCTAGTTAGGGTCACCATAAGTCCAAACTGACCCAAAGGCATACAACAATAATATTGTTATTTCTTAGAGGTGCGATCCGCCTATCTCCTGATCTAGGACAAAGAAGTCATTACACACTGCAAGGTTTTTTATCCTTACCTTGCATTGCTGAGAGACAACATCTTGAAGGCTTATTTAAGGCAGCACCACACCCACATTATGTAGTGGGAGCAACAGGGCTGTTTATGGCTGTGTCGGTCCAGAGGCAGCTGATGTAACCAACGGTGTACTTTGGAACCTCTACTATTATTTGAAGCATTGATTATGAGCTTCTGTCTTTTCCAGCTCCACTTGGCATGTTCCACTCATACAAGTATTAACACCTGCTTCCCTGAGCCATGAGATATTTCAAGACAGTATTATGGGGTTTACTTTTCTTCAGATGAAAAATCAGTGATGCCTCTGTAATACCTGTTTTAATTTTTATAAAATCTGTGCACACAACACAGGAAGCTAGCGCAGTGCAGTGGCTTGAGTGTTGCACTAGGACTCTGGGACGCCAGGGTTTGCATCCGTACTCAGCCATGGAAACCCATTTCATGGCCTTGGGCAAGTCACACTCTCTCAGCCACAATAGCAGGCCTCCTCTGATAAACATTACCAAGAAAATCTTATGACAGGGAAAGTAGAAGCTGAAGTCATCTTGAAGGCACATAACTACAGCAATGTGCAGAACATAGTGGAAACAAAGAGGCAATTTTCAGCAGAAAGCAGAGCTATTTATGTTGCATCCACCAGGCAATAATCCCATTCTTGCTAGCTCCATTTTAGATGTTTTTCTGTCTTTCTAGCCCACATCACTGAAAGGGCAGTTTCTCACAAAGTCATCTGGAAACCACTGATCTTAGGCTTCCACACCCCATAGGTGAATTGCCCATTCATGATCACTGAGAGAACTAGCCATAATCATGAAGAAATAATAATATCTCCATTACTAAGGCTTAGGAAAGTTCCTTTCCTTTTTTTCTTTTTTGGATGAATACATAGCCATGCTGGCTTTTGGGAGTTGAAATTCAAAAAATTAACTTTTCCAAAATCTTCCCACTATCCTACTGCAATCAAGGCAAAGAACAAGAGCTTGAAATAGTAACATACAAGAATATATTTGTCCATTGTTTACTCCTCCTCCTATTCCTTTTTGCTTACACCTCTTCTTCTTCTGTTTGCCATTTGCCTCTTTGGGGATTGTAGAGCCAGCATGGTTTGAGTGTTAGACTATGACTCTGGTGAACAGGGTTCAATTTCCCACTCAGCCATAAAACCCACTGGATAACTCTGGGCAAGTCACACTCTCTCAGCCTCAGAGGTGTCAATGGCAACCCCCTCTGGAAAACCCTGCCAAGAAAACCCTGTGATAGGTTCACTTTAAAGTCACCATAAGTCAGAAATGACTTGAAGATACACAACAACAACAACAACAACAAAGCTTCTTGGGGGTGTGAACCAAACATTTTCTTTAGAAATCACCCTGTATATATTTATGTAGGTAGATATTGAATTGGTATCCCACTTTCTCCGAAAAATGGGATTCAAGGCAGCTTACAACAATCCAAAAAGATGCCACTGAAACATAAATTTGTAAAATTTAAAAAATAATTGAATATCAGTATTATTAGAAACATGCTTAAAAACACCTAAGACACTTTAAATCTATTTAAAATATAATTTCAACAAAATATAAAAATAATAAAACAGCATACCAGTTACACACATACTGCAGCTCCATAATTAAAATTAGAATTTAGAGTTCGTCTAAATTCTTCACATGCCAGCAGAAAGCAAGCAAGGGAGGGGGGCAACCAGAACTCTTGTGGAAGAGAGTTCCACAGTCTGGGACAGCCACAGAAAAGGCTCTTTCCCAAGACCTTACAAGCTGCAGCTGCAAAGGTAGTGGTACAATAAGAATAATAAACAATAGTTAGCATTCATTTGTCAAGGCCCTGAGAACTCATTAATTGTGATCAGGACAACCAGATTCACAACTGTCCTCAGTAAGCTAGAATTAGAAATAATGATGTTATTTTCTGCCAATTCTTGTCACACCTGTCTTGTAAAAGAACCCTGGTTTTCATAACTTAGGAATCTATGCTGGGTCTTGTGTTTCAAGGCAGAGAAGGAGATGCATACACATCCAAAACAAGTTGCCAGTCCTGCAAACCATGCAGATCAAATGGAGGATCTGGCAGGGCAGTAATAGTTTCCTAATGGTGTGTTTGAGGCCAAAAGTTGTAGCCATCTATCTTAGACTACAATCCAACAGTTACATTTAAAACCACTGAAATCAATGGGTTTATTCATTCCTCTGTTGTATTGCGGCCCAGGTTAACTGAACATGAAGCTTTTCTTTTTTTAGTGACTCTGAAAAGAGGGCAAAAAGCATTATGACACTGGCTCAGTTCAGATGCCACATTCCAGTCCTGGCTTCCAAAATAGATGGTAACAATAATCTACTGGTGACAGCCCAAATAATGTTTTGTGCCCTTAATAGACCTTCAGGTTATTTTGCTGTGTTGGGCTGTGTAAACAGGCGAGGGTAACATGGGTTTTAAAAGGCAGCTTTCTGTAAAAGCAGATCTGACTCCTCCGTCGGCAGTCATGCAAACCATGCTCTTATGCAAGGATAGATTAAAAGACATTCCAGCAACTCGGATGGAGCAGTGGAATCTGAAAGGGACAGAGACAGACACCATGCTCTGAATCTCACATCAGAAAAGCCTTTGTGGATTCATTCTGGCACATACTTTGTGGATCTTCAGTAGCTATTTGAGGCAGGCGTTATACAACAGCTGTCCTCTCCAGCCCTTAGCCAAGTTGTCAAAAAGACTCAGTTTGCTGAATATATGGTGGAATCTCTGCATTCACTTACCTTCCAGAGACTTTAGCCTGTCATGAAATCCCATACAGAGAATGCAAAGTGTGCAATCCTGTGCTTCAGTTGCATCAGCTGGAGAATAGTAGAAACTTAACAGAGCTGGGATTTTAACAGTATAATGCAGTTGTGGGCTTTATACTTTAATATTCACCTGAAATATTATATCTCTTGATCTGAATCTACTAGAATATTAAGATCCTCAAGGAAAAGCCTCCTCTCAGTACCAACACCATCATAGGCTCATTTGGTGAGGACAAGGGAAAGAGCCTTGTTGGTAGGTGCTTTCAGGCTGCAGAATTTCTTTCCATGGGAGACTCTGCCATCCTTTTGCCAGAAGGCAAAGACCTTTTTATTTAAACATTGATTGAATGGTTGCAGGGAGTCTTTTTTAAGGTGTGTGCATGCTGTATTTTAAACTTTATATTTTATGTTCTTAAATGGTTCTACAATTAAAAAAAATAATGTTTTAATATGTTATCTTGTCTAATTGTCTTTTAACATTTTAGCTTTATCTTGTTTTAAGCTTCCTCGAGTTCCATGCCAGGAAAAAGATAGCCTATTAAGTAAACACACAAATAAATAAATAAATAAATAAATGTGCTGTTATAGCTGGAACATTAAAAGTTTACTTTTTGAACTACAACTCCTAGAATGCCACTGGCCATGCTGGCAAAGGGACTCAGAGGACTGTAGTCTGTAGTCTTTTCCATAGTGTCATAAGGATTGTACCAGAATAACATTCACTGGTGTAACTAGTGGCATCACTAAGGTTGGTGTCACTCGGTGGGGGTGCCTGGAAAGGGCTGCAAGGAGGGCAGCAGTGATCTGCCCTGCCTGCCTGCTTGCCTCCCTCCTGCTGCCTTGCTCAGATGCCCCCCAGTCAGTCACCCAACCACAACTGAAGGCACCCCATACCCCATCAGTGACTGCTAATGAGGGGCAGTTCTGCAGCCTTCTGATGGCCCATTCCAGGTCTGGCACAGCTGCTTGCCCAGCACCTGTGACAGACCTGGAATAGAAGGCACTGCACCCTCAACCAGTGTCTGCTGATGGGGTGCAATGCTACGGCCTCCTGCCAGCCCATTCCAAGGCTGGCGCAGCTGGTGGGTAAGAGAGGCGATGCCCTTTCTCGCTTGCCCATCAGCTGCGCCAGTCCCCAACAGGTGTACACCCCACTGTGGAATGTCACCTGGTGTGATACACACATCCTCACCACCTAGTGACACCCCTGGATGTAACCCTTCTCTCAGAGGAACTAGAAATGGGGAGTGTCAGGGACCTATCATGGCATGAATGAGAAACGGTTGTAATCAGAGCTTCAGAAGACCAGTTTATTGGACTACACTTCCCAGAATGCCCCAGCCAACAATGACATATTGTCTAAACAGGAGGTTTTTTCCAAGGCCTGGCTGAGAAACTCAACTTGCATATACTTTGCATATACTATGATTCCATACCAATCTGCCAAAACTATGGTTCCATTGAATGTATGTGTCACAGAATAAAATGTATACACATTTAAAATGTACAATGTATGTGTCACAGAATAAAATTATGCCAGTTTTATATATGTCGTCCCTCCATTTTTGTGGGCTCCAAATATGCATCCCGTGCCTACCTACGGGCGGGAAACAGAGGGGGACATAATGGGGTGTGCACTTGCGGGCACGTGCCACCATTCAAGTCAATGGAGCTTGAATATTGGTGTGTTTCTGTTTTTGTGGGGAGGGGGGTCTGGAACAGATCCCCCATGAAAACCGAGGGCCAACTCTCTGTGTGTGTGTGTGTATCCTTACACTTTGTTGTTTTGAAAAAGCAAAAAGTGCTACTGTTTATCACCCCTTGGTTTCTAGAGCACCTAAAATATATTATTTGTGAATGCTATTAGTGAAAAAGAGAGATCAATGTATTTGGTATCTGACTTAAAACAGTACATTTTCTCTACTGCAGCCACAACTGTTTGGGCTCATTAATAGATTAATTGGTTCCCTTCTCAGTCCAAATGGAGGTACAACATGGTTTCCGAAGACCAACAGAAACCATTTAGAGGAAATCATAAAGCATAGCCCAAGAAAACAAATGAAAATTTGAATGGACTATGCTGAATTCAAAATTTACATCTGAATCTGAATGCTCTCTCAGTAATAATTTTACTAATTACTCATAATTTTCCAGTAGGAAGAAACAATTGGCAAACCAGTAAAGCTGAAACCAAGTGGCAATGCATTTTTTTTCCTTTTTAAAGCACTGTATAACATGAGTATCTACAACTGAGCAAGGGCACATTCAGAAAGGGTGGCTCTCTGCCAAAAGAGAGGGAGATTCATTTGGACAGGAAGATTGAGAGTAGAACATGCCTGAACATATTCCTTCTTCCTTTTCATTTCTATCCCTTTGAGGCTTCTGGTCAATAAACAAACATGGGACTAGGAATATTTATACCTAACAGCAGTATGTATTCCAACTCACTGTTGGTCCAAAGCTTGGGAAAACTCTGGCTGGTGGGTTCTGGAAGTTGTAATTTAAAAAAGGATTTTTCTCCCCTTGAAGCTTTGTGTCAGATTTCCCTGAGAAATACACTGGATGGGAAAAATATATAAAATACTCAGAGATTACATCCAGGGGTGTAGTGAGACAGTTTGCACAGGGTGGGGCAAAAGGTTTTGGGCGTCAGTTGCTATAAAAGAGCTTTCTCTGGGAAAATGTTTTTATGGGTAATGGCAAAATTTACCCCCAGTTAATAAATTTTAATTAGAAAGTATCTTGTGAAGCTCCCAAAAAAGCAAATAAATTTTTCCACATGCAAAACAATCTCATAAAGTAAACAACAGTGACTAGGAAGTAATTGGGTTTTGTACAAGTCATCCTACTATAATACTTCTGTTAATAAAGTCCAATGTTTCATGATTTCTCTGAAAACTTGCAGAGAAACTGTCTCTACTTAAAATTGCCTTGAAATATGTTACTTTCAAGCCACAGTTCCTAATTTTGCTTTTCTCTGATGAAACATTGAAAGCCTGCAGGGTGTAAAGACACAGTGTGGCTTAGGAAAGCCAGCATAGCATTGGACTCTGGAGACCAGAGTTTGAATCCCGGCTTGGCTATGGAAACCCACTGGGTGACCTTTGGTAAGTCAGACACTCTCAGCCTCTAAAAACCCTGTGATAGGGTTGCCTTAAGATTGCCATAAATTGAAAATAACTTGAAGGCACACAATAACAATAGGGTGTTAGCACATCTCTCAAAGGTGAGAATTAATTCTTATGCACAGCTGTAGAACTGTAGAGACACTGAGGGCGAATCCTGCATTATACAAAGCATGAAAAGGCTTCTTTATACATCTACAATATTTTAGTAAGCTTGCTTTGCAGAATTCTACCATATCCTTTTCTTTTGATACCTAATCTGTATTTCTAAATGCTCAGATGCAATGCCAGTAATGGTTGGAACTGAAGGGAAATTTAAATGGGGGGCAATGGCCTTTTCCCCTTCCATCACTAAACCCCTGATTATAAGGGTGCATCAAGCTTAATTAGCCAGATATCTCTGGGAAACTGCCATTTCCAGTGGTGAGGTGACTGGTGGCTTCCATGTTAGTGGGGCTGCTGCAGGCTTTAGTCTAAACTCTGCAGGAGCTATCCAAGATTTGGACTTTATTTGGGGGATAAAGGGGGGTTGCAGACTGCCAGAAATAGTGCAATTTGAGTCCACTTTTAGGGTTAGGGTTAGTGCTAGGGAATCATGGGAATTCCTTTTTTTTCTGAGACATTGAGCCTTCTCTGTCAGAGAGCTCTGGTGCCACAATAAAATACAGTTCCCATGATTCCCTAACTCTAACCCTAACCCTAAAAGTGGACTCAATTTGCACTATTTCTGGCAGTCTGCAACCCCCCAAAGTCAAGCACTTTGAATAGCACCATTAAAGTTCAAAGTAAAACCCAAAGTTGAGTTGCCACACCATTGGCATGGGCACCACCAGGTCCTAGAGCTTCATACAGAGCACAGAAAACAAAGCACCTTGTTCTCGCAGTTGCTCCTTGCCTGCATAGCAGATGCTTGCCCAGCTTTCAGGTGGACTGCTCCAATGATACAAATGACCAATAACAGCTCAAAACAGAAAGAGGCTGTGGCTAGTGCTGGTGGCACCTTTTTAGATCAATCCAAACCTGCCTTGGCTTATATCCAGTTTATATGTATGCTCCACTGGGTGACTTTGGGCAAGTCACATGCTCTCAGCCTTTGAGGAAGACAATGGCAAACTTCTGAACAAATCTTGCAAAGAAAACTCCATTACAAGCTTGCCTGGGTCATCCTAAGTCAGAAACAACTTGAAGCACACAACAACAACAAAGGAGATACTAAATCAGAGATCTTTCAAGCTAACAGTTAATAAAGTGCAGAGATACAAAACTGAACACTAAAGTAAGGATACTGCAAGCCATTGGTTCCCCCTTCACCATGAATGGTTGTGAGAGTTGGACAGTGAAGAAAACATAGATAGAAAATCAGCTCATTTGAAATGTGGTGCTGGAGAACTGTGCTGACAATACCATGGACAGCCAGATAGTCAAACAAATGGGTACTAGAGCAGATCAAGCCTGAACTGTCTCTGGAAGCCAGGATAAGCAAACTGAGGCTCTGGTACTTTGGCCACATCATGAGAAGACATGACTCACAGGAAAAGAAATAATGCTAGGAAAGATGGAGGGTAGAAAAAAAAAAAACTAAGGCTGCATATTGGACAGACAGATTCAAAGAGGCCATGGCTCTGAGCTTGCAAGACCTGTGCTGAGTAGTTGAGGACGGGGGGGGGGGGGGCAAGACCTGGAGGTGTCTCACTCATGGGTTTGTCAAAGTCGAATCAAGGGAAGTTAACAGCAACAACAATCTCCATCTCCCTCACCTCCTGAAATTGCTATGATCACCCCTGAAGTTGCATGTGGAACTCACTTGTATTTGTAATATCAGTTGATTTCTGTCTCATTTTAGGGCAATTAATCCTGTTATAGGTGCAAAAATTGACCTCTGCACTCACTGTAGTTGTCCACTTCTCTTCTAACAGCAGCAGGCAAACAAGAAGTCTGATTATTTGGGGACGTGGGGTGAAACTCCTCCTCCCATAAACTTCAGCAGATTGTTGGGATGTGAATGCTTTAGCTTTGCCTCTGTCCCAGTGGTTCTGCTTAAAAGTGGGGTGAAGGACAAGATTAAAGCTTCCCAAATATGCAGTGTAGCCTCCCTGGTTTAGCATAATGTTTGAACCAGACACTCAAGCTAGTAGCTCTTCTAAGGAAAGAAGAAAAATATGTGTCTCAAGACATTCAAAAGATAGTAGATTATTAATAGAAAAGCCCAACACGTTAGCTAATGTGTGCTCTAGAGGCCTTTTTCAGAAATATCTAAACCAGGTACTACAAAACAGTGTGACAAATTAAAAACCTCTAAAAGGCCTATAGAGCACACATACACTGAAACATGTTTGGTTTTTCTCCTAATAAACTATCATCTTTTGAGCAACTTGAGATGTATTTCTTGCTTCTTTTGTGCACTCCATTGGATACTCCCCCATTTTTCCCTTCTTTTGCTCTTCTAATAAGCCATCCTCACAAGCAAAGAACAAACCCTCACTTGTGGTTTGTAAGGAGAGGAACATGTCAGAATATCCCATTTGAACTCAACATGAAACCAACCATGGACAGAGTGTCTCTTGCTTTTTTAGAAACTCCTTTTGAAAAGAGGAGCCAAAAGGGAACAATTAGGTAGTGCCTAACAGTATGCTTGCCCTCACTTGATAAACCAGAATATTTAAAAATTCTGGTTTACAGTGACATATGAATTGGATTGGTACTGTGCATTTAAGACTTTTTTGGTTTTTCAATAAACAGAAATTCCCAATGATGCTTCATTTTTGTACATAGTTTTACCAGTGAGTCCCAGATTTAATTTGGATGTCATTCAACCATGAAAGTCCTGTGTGCCACTCTGTCCTTTGCCAGAGGTACAATCCATCCCCCAGAAACCAGCAGCTGTTTAGCAGGTCTTAACCTGCCATATAGGTGTTTCACTACTCAAAAAAACACTCTTTTATTTGGAAGGTTTTAGTATTCCAACCTGAAATGCCCATGGGAGTGTCTTGTATCTTTAATCCAAAGAGGAAGAGAAAGGCTTCCTGCTTGCAAAGCTGTTTCACACCTAGTCTGCCAAATACATGCATAAAGAGATAACTGTACTTGGTGGAAACTGGGCTTTTAAGGCTGCTATCCTATGCACACTTATCTCTGCTCAAGCCCCATTGTGCTCAGCAGAGCTTACTTCCAAGTAAACATGCCATCGGATTGTGCCATAATTCTCCAATGGATTTTGTTATCTCTACTGACAAGCATCTTTTCTGAAAGCAGGGAAACGTGAACACCCTTAATGGAACTCATGCTTCAATAAGAGCCTAAATGAATCCAGTGTTCGGCTGAATGGTGCTCACATCCGAGGGAAAAAATGTTTCCCCATCAGCTCTTTGAAGTGCCTCTATTAAGTGATTTTATACTAATAGGATTTTCCCATGAAAGAAAGACAAGAATGACAAAGCAGTGAATGCTTGATTAACTCTGCCCCTCTACTAATTTGGATCATGTTAATTGACTCCCTCCATGCTATGCCATATTCAGCCATTGTCCGCTCCATTTATGAAAGCTTCTTGATGGGACCCAAAGCGCATCAGTGTGTAAACACAATCCTGCCAAACACAGGGTGGATGAGACTTTTTCCAAAACAAGTTCTCTTGGCTCACAACGAGGCTGGAGGATCCAAGCAATCTGCTTGTTGTAGCTGCTGAATTGCTCATTTCTCATTCCTGCCTCCCCCACTTTCTCTCCCATTCATTTCCACCCACACTTGTTTTCTGGGCACACTCATTAACATAATTGCTTCTGGAACTTTTTTGTTGTTGTTTAGGCCTGGTGGAATTTGGAGGAGAGAAAAGGGGGAAAATGTAATTGTTTCACTACATTAATTTCAAAAGGCAGTAGAAATTACCTGGACTGATCTTCCAACATGTTTTTGCTGAGTCACCTCCCAGGTTGCAGTTTATTTATGACTAAGCATTTTGTCTGCACCTGTTTATTATAATAATTATAATAATAATAATATTTATTATATTCACAAATAGAGGAGATCTAATCTGTGTGTCTGTGTGAGTGAATGCTCTTTCTTGTCTCCGAATCACTAGTCAGCTGGAATCTTGCGCATACTCTCTTGGGCTTACTTAATTTACATTGTGAATTTTAAATGATTAATTGTAAATGTAGATTGCATCAATATGTGTATATGTTATTTGTCATCTTAAATTGATGTGTATTTTAACTAATGTCTTTTAACTGTTATTGTTTATCTGTTCATTATTGTTGTTCTTTGTCTTGATCCATGGGGGAGAGGCTGGTAAAAAAAGGAGGAAGTAGTAGTAGTAGTACTGGTAGTAGTATTACAGTGGGTCCTTGGTATCCATTGGAGTTTGGTTCCAGGACCTCCTGTGGATAACAAAATATGTTGATGCTCAAGTCCCATTAAATACAATGACATAGTGAAATGGTGTCCCTTATATAAAATGGCAAAACCAAGATTTAGTTTTTCTGAAATTTATATATTTTAAAAGCATTTTCAAGCCATGGATGCTTGAATCTGTTGATACAGAGGGCTGACTGTATTATTATTATTATTATTATTATTATTATTATTATTATTATTATTTCATAGGCTGCATTCTTACACTCATTTGCCTCCTATCCTCCAACTGTCTTGATTTCACAGGGGCAGTCCTGATTATTCCTCTGTCATCCCACTTTTAACATGTCCCCTTTCCTCTCCTCCTCCTCCTCCCACCTATCCCCTTTGTCTTTAACTTTCTTCAGAAGGTACAAACTGTGTTTAAAGTGCAAAAGTAGTTTTAACTCAGCTAATTTAGCATGAGGAAGAGGAGGAGGTGGAAACCTGCTCTTCCCAGTAGGCTTAGGTGAAAGCAAACTGCTGCAGCCTATCCTAACTTGTGTGTTCTTCCTCATTAATAACTTCTGCCATCTTGACCACACTCTGATGTTGCTTGGCCACATGCGTCCCAGTTATCATCTGTGAAAAGTTGAAGGGTATGTTGCCCAGAAATACATCCTGTTGAATTCATTAGGACTTAACTCTAAAAAGACATGTATAGGATTGCACAGTACAGTTTTCAAAAAAAGCTTGGTTCAGCTGATATCTTTGGCCAAAGAACTTAAAGACAGCTATCATATAGCAAATGATAAATGTCTTTCTTTATTCTGGAAGAAAGAAACAGATCCTTTAAATACAGGAAGTAGAAATTACTAAAATTCATTAGTGCTAATAAAAAGGCAATTTTACAATTGCCTACTATGTTTACAACAATTAATATGCAAATAATTATGTTTTTGCTCCTCATTTGGCAATGGTGAGAAAAATTGGTACCTTGACTCCTTCTGTCTCTCAAACACAAACACAAGCACACACGCACACGCACACACACACCAGTTATACAGTGGTGCAGGCCTTCAAGTCAGTAACGACTTATGGCAACCCTAAGGCAAACTTATAATGGGGTTTTCTTGACAAAATTTCTTCAGAGGAGGTTTGCCATTGCCTTTGGCTGTGAGTGTGTGACTTGTCCAAGGTCATCCAGTGGATTTCATGGCTAATCTGGAAACTGAACCCTGGTCTCCAGAGTCACAGTCCAATGCTCAAACCACTACACCAGCGATGGCGAACCTTTTCGAGACCGAGTTTTGGGTTGCCCAAACTGCAATCCAAGAGCCACTTATTTATCGCAAAGTGCCATGTCCTTCTGGCTTTCTAGTAACAAGCTTTGGCAAACTCTGTGCTGGGGCAACAGTGCACATGCCCACAGAAAGGGCTCTGAGTGCCGCCTCTGGCACACATGCCATAAGTTCACCACCAGTGCACTATACCATGCTGGCTCTCTACCAGTTACACAGCAGGCCAAAATTTATCACAAACAGCATTACCCATTTTGTACATCCATGCTGGAGAAAACTGCACCTCTTAGTTTTCTTCCTAGTCATGAAGATATTGAAAGCATAGGGATAAAGCTGGCAATTCTTAAGTCCTAATTTCAGTAGTATTTAAATGTGCTGAGGAAATCATACCTGCATTGGTTTAAGTCTCCAGACAAAGGTAGTATCAAATTTTAATCAAGTGCATGGAATAAGAGCACACCTGTATGGCATGAATCTTGTCCATAGATTTCAATCATGCTGATGCTGAAGTATGCAACAATTTCTTAAATGCTGCATATAAGCCTACACAAATATTTATTTTGCATATTTGGCCCCACTTTTAAATGGGGGTATCCCATAATGAAGGTGTTGTCCAAGTATCAAATATAAATAATTTGAATACATATAAAGAATTTCTGGTGGACACTGTTTTCCACAGATTTTCTCTTTTGGTGATATTAGGGGACATTATCAGTGAGGTAGGTCCAGAAGACAGAGACTTAACAACACCGTGTGAATTATTATAACAGAAGGTGGGGGCTAGCAACTATGCAGCTTTGGAGATGGGAACGGTTTTACTAGACACTTCCCTTTTCAAATAATGCAACTAATGTCCAGATATAAAAAAGGAAGTCTGTTTGGAGAAAGGAGATGGGGGAAGACAATAACAAATAAAGACAACAATCACATACAAACTTCAAAATAAAAATCAATGAAGTAATTTTAACAGCAGTTACATATACAGTAGTATGACCTACTTGAGTACAAATTGTGGATTTGAAAGGTTATACAAAATTTTCAGCAGAGGGAACAGTTTGTAAGAGACTATCTTTGGCTTCCTGGTTAGATTGATCCAGGAAGATAGTGACTTAGGGAAAGTATTATAAGGGTCTAGATCTACTAAAAGTTAGCTTCTTAATGGCAATAGACTGTTGCTTTGTTCAACAGCACCATAAACTGATGTCTGATGTCAGTGGTCTGGTCAGAAAATTGCACCCCTTGATTTTCTTCCTAGTCTTTGATGTTTATTTAGATGGTATGTTCTTGTTCCTAATGACCCTGAACTTAGAAACCTGAAAGGGTTAACCAGTTCCACTGAAATGCAGCAGTATGAAAAAGCATATTATAACTTCTGTTTATCCAGAAATGCTGCCTAAGATTTATGCTTATCCATATTTTAAGATAGGATTCTAAAGTGAGTGGCTCAGTTATATCAAAATTCAAGGGCTCACTGCCATCAGTATGCTACTGACATCCCACTCTTGACTTCCTTTCCATTTGAGCTACGGAATTTTGGACTTGGTACTTGACATCATAATGAATGAAGATTAACAAATGGAAAATTAATCTGAATGAAACAGAAGTATCAGGAAACAAAATACAGTGGGCCTTTGTTATCTGATGGGGTTTGGTTCCAGGACCCCTATGGATAACAAAATCCGTGGATCCTCAAGTCCCATTAAATACAACGGAAAAGGGAAATGGTGTTTCTAATATAAAATGGAAAATCAAGGTTTGCTATTTGGAATTTATATTATTTTTTAAAATATTTTCAAGATGTGGAAGCTTGAATCCGCAGATAGAGAGGGCCGACTGAATCAGAAATATGAGCTTGCATTTTCTTGAAGAATCAGTTTCCTCATTGGACCTTTGGAGGGCTCTCAAATCGAGCTTCCTTCTTGGGTTTTTGAGTGGTATCTGTGCCAAGGAACACTTTTCCCCCCATTCTAAAGACAAGATCTCAATCACAGATGCCTCTGTTACCTTAGTATTAGGTTACTGTAATACCTTCTACATGGGTTTACTTTGTTCAGACATTTCAGTTGCTGCTGAACACTGTTGCAGACGTAATTCTAAGTACTGGAAGTAGTTGCCTTTAAAGCTCTTAGGACCAGGATCCCTGAAGCACTGCTTCCTATCATATGAACCCACCCAATCTCAGGTTATCAGCAGAAGTCTTTGTTACACATCCTGCTGGAAGCTGAGACTTGACTGATGGAAATGAAAAACGAGGGCCTATTTGGCTGCTGTGCTTTGGATCTGAACCTTCCTGCTCAGATATTAGTGTATTTCCTCACTGGCAACATTTCACATCAAGCCAACAGCACCTCAAGTCTTTGAAAGTCCCAGGGTTTGTTCCTGTACAAACTTATTTTATTTTGGAGATCCATATGACGTTTTCTTCATCCCCAGGAAATGCTGGCATTATGAAGACTTTTCATTCTAACTTCTCAGGTCAGTTTAAATTAACCCAGTATTTTCCAAAATGAAATGTATCTCTACTTGGCAGCCTGTTTGTATTATTTTGGAACTAGCTAAGATGGCCACAGCCAATAAAACACAGCTATTGTTTCCAGGACACAGATTCGGCAGAGATCAAGCAAGGGAAAGAGGAATGCTTGTACGAAAACTATTGTAATGTTTAACTAGTGTAATATTGTTAAAGCACTTCACCACTTTATTATTCCAAAATAATAATGACAGCTCAGTGAATATTGGTAAAAAACAGTTTCTGAAATGTTACAGGAGTCTAGACATGACACGTGAACAGTGATAAAGGGAAAGGGAAGAGAAAGAATACAAGGGGTGGGAAAAAGAGAGAAATCTGGAATAAGTCAAGAAAGAGTTTGGATACAAACCTGGAACTAGACAGAGAAAATAAAAATAATTGTAATGCCTTGATACGTTCAGAGACTGTTTTGCCTTTCTGGATAAGCCCTATAGCAACATTTTATTTTTCACAAGCAGTTGATTTTCTGGAGGTGTGACTTTGTAGCACTGACCCTATTGTGCTCCTCTGTAGGCACTATCTGAAGAGTATTTGCTTGCTTTTGTATTTGCTTTTTAATATTTTTAAACTTTTAAAATATCATTTTGTTCTTAACATGCTATTGTGAGGTACCTTAATAAGTGTTTGGTTGATAAAGCAGGGTGAGAGTACCCAAAATAAGTTGAAATGTTTGCACAGCTACACAGTATTGTTTTGCCAACGCATGCACCAAGCCACACAGAAATATGTGTGCATCTGTGTATGCACCATGAACTATCACGACTGAACAATTCTTTCCCACAATACTTGGTTTTCAAACTTGGAGAAAGAGAAGAGGATAATTTTCTGATGTAAAGATAAGGAACAGAATAATTTTTCTGATGAAAATATTCTTGATAGCTAAGAGGGTGGGGAATCATTCAGTCCTCTAGATGATGGAACTGCAAATCCCTACTGGCTTAATGTTGAGGGAACCTGGGAGCTGCAATACAATAATATATGGTGGGGGGGGGCATGATTCCCACCCAGAGAGAGATGATGGAAAATTTTCTAGGTTTACACTTTCTAGCCATTTTAAGTTGGGAGTTTAGGAGGGCTTGTATAAATTTAAAGTACTGTATGCTGGTTTAGGTTTAGGTTATACAAAAGGCAATTGAGCCAGTCTTCCCCTTGGGGGGGCATTTTATATCCAACACATAACATAAAACATTGTTTCAAATAAAAGGTATATAGCTCTACTGCAATGTTTTGAGCCAAATCATAGGCAATTTTTTTAAAAAAGAAAAAAGAACAGAGCTGTGAAATAACTTTACCTGGAAAAGTCTGTTTCCAGTAGTCAGAGTCACCTCTATCACAAAGAGACTGGGTTGCATAGTTGTGCGCACTGGGTTGCAGTTATTTCTGGCTGCCACATCCAGATAATCCCGGAGACTCAGAATTCATAATTGACATGTATTAATTGTCAAGGACAAGTCTGAACTTGTTCTGCTCTATTATTCTAGCTAGTCTAAGTCAACAAGTTTACCTCTGAGGATACAGTTAAGATCTTTTGATGTATTGCAGGGTACAAGTGTTTTAACAAATAAGTACGTCAGCTGCAATTGTTTCGTCTTTAGCTAGGACTCCTGCATTAGGGAAAAGCTATGTTCCTTGTTTTTGAAGAACCCTATCTGCTCCGGAGGAACAGTGGAAATTGGACTTAGAACACAGGAACTGTTGCTCATCATAATGGCTCTGTAACCAAGTGAACTGTAACCGCAAACTTGACACCACATACAGTATCCCTCGGCTATTACTGATCTCTTGCCATATCTTGCCAAGCCAACAGCAGAGGCCATTACTAGACTCATTCCTGCCAAATAGATGACTGTTTACCTTTTGTCCAGGTAGTTGGCTCTGGAGCCAATTCACTTATCAATTTTTCACAAGAGCAATGTAGGAAATTAAAATGACAGCTGCACCTAACATTTTAATTTCTTATAGTATCAATGCTACATTAAAGCTTTGTGGGAAACAGAGGGCAGCTCTGAGGCATGCAGACTCATGGTAGCACTGCCACTCACCATCGCCATTAGGTAAGCCAAGGACCTGAGAAAGGGGGTGATTAGAACACTTTATCTAGGGTGCCCCAAATATCCTGAATAATCCAGGACAAGTATTTTTATTTCTTTGTTCACAGTTTCAGATTCATTGCATATGTTAAACAATTGACCCACTTTTTTGAATAAAATTTGTTTTTATCCTGAGGGTTTGCGAGGCTCCTGTCATTTAACACTAGTTTGTTGTCATTTTTGTTGTTAGCTGCCTTCGAGTTGACTCTGACTCATGGTGACCCCATAAGTAACTGGGGTAACATAAGTGACCCCATAAGTAACTCTGACTCATGGTGACCCCATAAGTAAGACACCTCCAAGCCCCCCTGACCTCAATGGCTCTGCTCAGTTCCTGCAGGATCAGAGCTGTAGCCTCCTTGAGTTTACCCATCTAAGATGCAGCCTTCCTCTCTTTCTATTACTCTCCTCCTTTCCTAGCATTATTGTCTTCTCCAGTGAACCACGTCTTTTCATGATGTGGCCCAAATACAACAGCCGGTTTGGTCATCTTGGCATCTAGAGAGACCTGATCTTCTCTAGTACTCTTTTGTTTGACTTTCTGGCTGTCTATGTTATTCTCAGAACTCTTCTTCAGCACCACATCTCAAATTAGTTTATTTTCTTTCTATCTGCTTTCTTCACTGTTCAGCGCTCACATTTGCTCATGGTGATGAGGGAAATAATGCCTTGGATTATCTTTACTTCAGTGTTAAGTTTTATATCTTTGCGCTTTAGGATTTTGTCTAGTTCTTTCATAGCTGCCCTTTCTAGTCCTAATCTTGTTTGATCGCTTGACTGCAATCTCCCTTCTGGTCAATGATGGCTCCAAGATACATGAAATCTTTGACTATTTGTGTTACTTCACTGTCTAGTTTGATTTCTCTGTGGTCATTATTTTTGTTTTTTTAATGTTCAGCTTTAAGCCTGCCTTTGCACTTTCTTCTTTAACTTTCCTTAGTAATTGTTCAAAGTTTATGATGTTTTCTGCTAGTAGTATGGTGTCATCTGCATATCTTACATGGTTGACGTTCCTTCCTCCTATCTTCACACCCCCTTCCAAAGCTAAACCTGCTCTTTATATGATCTTTTATGCACACAATTAGAATGCAGCCTTGCCTGACCCTTGCCAATTGGGGGCCATTCTGTTTCTCCATATTGTTTTATCAGTAGCCTCTTGTCTTGAGTATAGGTTTTTCTCATTAGTACAATCAAATGTACTGGCACACCCATTTCATTCCATAGCTTTTCGTGGTCCATGCAGTAAAAGGCTTTGCTGTAATCTATAAAACACATGCTGGTTTTCTTCTGAAATTCTCTGAAGCAATAATAATAATAATAATAATAATA
>CM034706.1:209049033-209063381 GCA_020142125.1 Phrynosoma platyrhinos
AAAAATACAAAAATACAATAAAAAAAATGAAAAGACAACAACAACAGTGGGAGAGCCCAAAACTAAGATGGTAAAGACACACAGTTCCATTATCCATCATATATTTGCTATGTGGATCCTAGGCATGGAACAGATGGGCCAAAAGAAGCAGCTTCCAGCTGCTTTGGAGGCATGACATTCAGATGACGCACAGCCCCAAAGCTGCCGGAAGCTGCCTTGAGGCCACCAATGGCAGCCCAAAGCCCCTGGAAAAAGATTTAATCCACTCCTGCAGGCGGCTGGACTGTGATGGTTGCCCACTTTGAGAGCAGGCCATGCAGTTACCACGTTCCCTGGCCGATCACTGCCCTATCACAGCCAGATGCCACTCCTTGTTGCCTGTCTGCTTCAGGCCTTAATGTCTCCTCCTTTCCTAATCCCTGATATTTCTAGGATTTCCCTCTCCATATATGGTTGGAGTCTCTGCTGGACAATTTTGAGCATAACTTTGCTTGTATGGGAAATAGTCCTGTAGTTACTGCAATCTTTTGTGCTACTTTTTTGTAGATGGCAGTGGATATTGACTGTTTATTCTTTTGTCAAAATTACAGAGAATATAGTAGCGTTTAAGGACAGCAACCTAGTTAAGACTAGCAGTGGTTGCCACTGGATTACATAGAGGGAGACCTCGTTTTGGAAGATTCCTTCCCATTTTAGAATTTATCAGTTACTAAAAAAACAAAATATGGTTCCAGTTTGTTCACTGGTGAGAACACTTACAGGATAGGACAAACCTTTCTCCTTGTTGGTGGAACTACAGGGAATCCTACAATATGGGCTGGAAAAACTGTGGATCCTTTATTTACTAAATATGGGCTAATTCAGGGATTCCCAACTTGGGGTGCGAAATGGAATTTCAGGGGGTGCGAGAAAGAGCGGCTGGAGTCCATGAGTGGCGAGTCCTAAGTCATCACTCAATGTTTTCTGAACAAATCAGCATCTAACTGCTCAATTGAGATTTGCACTTTATGCAGAGTTAAATTTTTTTTTTAAAGTTCTATTTCTTCACTGTGTAGTTCAAAAATTAGAAATTTAGAGTTCTTCATCTTGTAGGGGGTACAAACATTAATCAAACATTTCTCAGGGGTGTGGGGCATAGAAAAGGTTGGGAACCAGTGGGCGAACTAGGCCACAGGGATCAGGACTGCTTACCAACCAGACCTCAGGTTCCTCTTGCTGTCAATCCCTTGGCTCTTATCAAGTGTGGACAAGTGGTAAGACAAGTAGACTGCTTCCCAAGACTTGGGAGAGGAAAGCAGCAGTAGGATAAATGGCAGATTCAAAGAACTGTGGCACCATTCTGAGCTGTCTGGGAATCCTTGCGGAAGGACAAAGAACACTCACCTCAGGAGACAATGTAAGTTCCTTATTTCTACAGATCATACTACACCCACATTGAAAATCCCTAACAATGTAAGTTCCTTATTTCCACAGATCATACTACACCCACACTGAAAATGCCTAACAATGTAAGTTCCTTATTTCCACTATTATACTACACCCATGCGGAAAAAAGTCACTGGATTTAGTAGTGTGTAGAACCCAGCCTTCTGAAAATGACACTTTCATTTTACCATGAAGAAAAAAAAGTGAGTAACTGATTAAAACCCATCAACATTCCATACTAATGAGTTTTCATCATGGTTTTATTTAACAGGTAAATATTGCAGCTCTCATGTTCTTGTGGTGTGCTCTTCTCCAGATTGGCATTCAGGACAAAGTATTCTGAAATGTATGGGTATACATGGGTGCAAAAACAAGTTGTTGTAATAAGAAGTTACCATCCCTGTCATATCTGTAGTGTCAACTGATTATGGAAGTCCACAATAGTTCATTGATAGATAATGTAAGATGCACAGCAGCTCATTCCATTGCCTGTTGGTCCTCACTATTGAGACTGTCAGGTCACAACGCTGTAGTCAGACACTACAGTGCATAAAATTCTTTCTACATTACTCTACAGGGACCTTTGTCAAAGACTAGATTTAGCAGTCTCCTAGCTCTCCCTATATCCTTCCCTAAATCTCATTTGTTTGGCATGCTTTTCTACAATTTCCTGAATCCACTGCTTAATCTGCCCTTCAATTGCCCTCTTCCTGCACATAGCTCACCATTTACTAATGCTTCTGTCCAACCCTGGCGTTTTTCTGGTTGTTAGGTTCTTTGTACAGAACCTCCTTCCACTGGGTGTGTGGAAGGTTTTAACCACATTGTGACAACAAAGATACAAAACCTAACACAACACATATTGCCAAGATGACTTAGAATCTACCGTACATTCCATGCGTCCCCTCATTTTTCATATCTTTCCGATACACAGGATACTTCTTCACTCATTTCTGGTGGCAGCAGCTGTGTTAAGACTACTGCATCCTAAACAGTCTTGTGGCTCCTCAGAGTAAATGGATTTCGTTTACATTACCTTCTGTGGACTGCAGCCCACTAACACATCTGATGAAATGGTCTACAGCCCATGAAAGATTATGCCTCACTTGTTAGTTTCTAGTGAATCCTGACAAATGTTATACCTAACTAGTAAAGTGTCTCTCTCTCCAGCCACCTGTTCATCATTCAGATATAAAAGATGGGAGTTTCTCCTTTGACTGTAAAATATTCGACTGAACCATGGGCAAGCCATGTAGGACTTGCGCCTGCAGCATTATAGAATTAGTGACAGCCTGCATTTTTTTCACCATTAATCTTCTGGGGTTCAGTGTGATTTCATATTGAGAATTTTTATCCACATGGTAAAACTGTTTACCAGTGCTACATAATTTTGTTAAGGGACAGAAAGATTTGAGTTGTGTCCAGGAATGAGTACAAGAGTGAGGTAAATTACTCCAGTCCTAGTTTATTGTCAATTTCCAAGATCCTACTTGCCTCAGAATTAGGCTATATTTTAACATGTGGCACTAGTATTGGAATAGGTTATGCCCACACTGCTTTGACTTACTAAGCTTTCCAAGAGCAGAGTACTTTCCTAACTATCAGTGTGTGCATGTGCCTTCAACTCACCTGTTGACTTCGATCCCATTAATTTCATAGGGTTCTCTTAGGCAAGAAGTACTCCAAGGTCGTTTGCCAGTTTCTTCCTCTGAAATATAACTTATAATACCTGCATTTGACCCTCAATAGGAACCTGGGATTACTGGAAAGCATATCCTTACTGGCAAAAGACAATGCAGTACAAAGCCCTAGGGATAAAGCTGAAATTCTTTCTAGTTCAGTGCTGAAGTTAGAATACTGCTACCCGAAACTCACATTGTGTTAGTTGGTGAAATTTAAATATACACAATCAAGTGCCTGTTCAAATAATTAAAATACCATCTTGATTAGAAAATGTGTGCTACTATATTACCAAGATTTACTTTCCAATTGCAGCTAAAAGATCTTTATCATGTCATAAAGACCCATGCAGCCACCCTGTGTCCAAAAGAACTACAGGCTTGTCTTCTTAAAACCAGCAAACACCCACACTGGGGATTACAACTCCCTTTTAAAACTTAAAAAGATTTTTAGAAATAAAGTTTTAGATAACTGATACAGCAGTGCTTTTTCAGATTAACATATAATGTGTCCCTCAACTTTGTTCCCATATTATCAAGAATAAACCTGATACATATTTAAACAATGTGTTTGCAAACTGATCTGCAGTATTTCGCTGAAAGGCTGCTTTGAAGTCAGTAGCTCCTGAGAATAAAGATTTCTGTTACTATTACAAAGATCTTATGTATTATTACAGCCAGATACTTTTATTCACAAAAGCAATATAGGGTAACAGTCGATTTTAAATGTCTTCCACAAATACAATGCATTAAGTTCTCAAGACTGCTTTGTACAAAACTGTACCATAAGGAAATAATGTACACCACTCAGCATGACAACTGCACATCCATTTCATCATGTACAAAGATGAAAAACTTCTGATGTCTGTGGCGTACCATATGGCAATGGCAAGTTGTGTTCTTGGCAATGGTGCCCACCACAGAAAATTATTTCCTCTCCAGTACCCAGACCTGTTTTTTAATGGGTTTATTGACCTTTTATTTTTACTTTGGCATTTCCCGCACCTCTTAACTCTTTTTTGTTACACAACTGCTTTTATTTATTACTTATGGGTCTGCTGAAAATCATTTTTGGATTTGTAAAGTGAAAAGTAGAATAGAAATGTTCCAAATAAAATATGGCAAGAGAAACTGCATGTCGTCTTATACTCAATACGCAATATTCTACAAAAGTGAAATGTGAGATAAATTCTTTTATGACTACACCCACCACCATATAAACTACATTATTCCCTTTCCTACAGACTATCATAAACATTACTGCAATTATGTGTATGGGTCCAGTCTCCCTTATCCAGAATTCCAAAAGCCAAAATTTCTTTCACGGCTTGCTGCGATAGAAAGTTACTTTCTGATTGTCCAATGTACACAAACATTGCTTTATGCCCAAAATTTAAAATATTGTATAAATTATGTTTAGGCTGTGTATAAGGTGTATATGAAAGAAATGAATTTTGTGTTTAGACTTACGTCCCATCTCCAAGGTACATTATGTACATATGTGTGAATACAAGTATTTCAAAATTAAAACAAAAAACCAAAAACCCCAAAATCCAGAATATTTCTGGTCCCAGACTTTTTTGGTTAAGAGAGACTATTACTGTTTTAGAACAAACTTTTTCTCATATTTTTGACACCAGTTAGTCCTATCTGTCAGGAAAAGGTAACTCCAGAAACTTCTGTATTGTATCCCAGCTACCTATCTCTAGATTCTATCAAATACGCAACAAAGAGGTTTACAGTGATGCTTTGCTGTAGATCATGTCCTGTTTACAGATCTTTCAGACATCCATGGAAGTATATTTATAAAATGAAGAAACTTTAATGCAGAGTTCAAATTTAGCAGAGGTTCAGACCTACAGACTTTTACCTACAAATGGGTAAAAGAGAGAAGAAAAATACAATTCTCCTCCTCCTGCGGGCCACCACTAGATTCCAGCACACTAGCCTGCCCAGTAGAGCATTCCAGGTTGGAGCAAGCCTGCCCAAAGACACATTTGTAACTGAACTCGTTTTCATGCAGCTCCTAGGACAGTTTGGGCTCTTTCATCTCTGGTTTGAACCTAAAGCGGGATGATTTAAAAGGGCTGGCTCCTCTACTATTTTTCAGGAAGCTTTTGTTCCCAGATGTGACCAAATACATTATACATATTTATAAATTATGACAGAAAGCAGAATATTAGTTTTTAGCCCTGACTCTTGTTTTCATAGTAGTACTTTACTGTTCACTACTGCTTGATTCCCAAACACATTATGTGGCTTAAACCCTATCTGTAATCCTAGCTTTAGCAGACCCACTTCTCAACGGTTAAATGGACAACTGCACACCACACTTCCAACTGGTCTATTCTAATCAGGAGTACTAACAGGATGTATGCCAACACTTTTCAGGTTATCTGATGTGGGGACCAGCTATAATATCCAGTATGTGCCCACTGAGCTCAATTCTTTCCTGGAAACTTGCCAAGGACCAGCAGTCACTGGCTCAATGACCAGCAATAGTTCAGGCATCACTTTTTGAGTAGCACTGATGTAGGCCTCTGTTCTATCATGAACCTACTATTCTACTTCAATGCAACCTGTACAGAATGCTGTATCTACACAACTTGACAAAGCACAATGAAACACCACAATACAAGTCTTTAATGATGAGTTGCATTTTCCCATTTGAAGTTGTTCTGTTTAAAAGGAGAACTCTAGATAGTGTATGAATTTAATCTAAATGTGCAACAGTATTTTTCTGGGGTACAAGATTGATGTATATTTTGAAATTTTCATTACATGCCATAAATGGCTTCTGTTGTGGATAAACACTGCATGCATTTCTTGTAACATTTTACATGATTAGGGACACCAGAAAACTACACTTGATGTTTAACTCTGAATTCCTGGATAGCAAGTTTGTTTTTGGCATACAAGTTTGAGTTTTTTATTCAAATCAAGGCTGATATAGATGTAGCATGCCATAGCAATCATTACTGCAACTTGTTTAGATGTTTGATAGTAGTGATTTAATGGAATGAGCCATGATCAATGGAATTCCCCTCAAATCAGATGCAATTCAATACGAGCTTTATGTGACCTGCCATTTATGTACAAATACTGACACCGTGAAATCTGACTATGGCTTCAAAGTGTTGACAGCAACAGATCTAAATTAAACTGCACAAGCCCAACTAAATGTCATATTTTGTCAGATACAAAAGTACTTAGAACGATTTGTAACCAAACTTTTAATCCAAAGATCTCCAAGAGTTTACAGTGACATGACAACTTATGCACAAGGAGGATGTTTTTTAATCAACAATGTACCCTTATGCATCTACCTTTACCCATTCACTTGTTCATATTTTGGTCTGCGCAACAAAGACTATTATGCAGCTCATTAACATTTTTAACTAAACTAGCTCTCCACGCAGAAGTACAAAACTTAATCTACATTTTACAGAATAGAAGACAGCTCTGACTAAACTGTTATAAAATCAGAATTGTAAAACATTTTTAGAAAAGTCTAGCTACAAGGCTTTCACAGTCCCTTTGCTTACTACTGGTTTCAATCTGTCCACTATTCTGGCAAACTAATTAAGCCTCCAAGTCTCACCCTGCATAGATTGCCCAGCTGTGATTGTGGCAAATGCTCATGTCCATGTGTTGTGAAATTGCTTTCAAGTTTAGATCCTGTGAAGATTCCTAAAAGATTAGTAACATTTGCCACTGCATGGCTTTTGAGGTTTTATTTGGTAGGTCTATGCAAGGTGATTAACATCAATGGAAATCAAAAGTTATGCCTAAGGGTACACTGTAAAATTACACATTTTATTACACTTCATATGACCTGCTTAGAACCATGTAAAGATTCACAACTGTTACATTTGTCACCTGTTACAAAAGACAAGAAAAACAGAATTTGACAGCTAAAACATTTTAAAAATACACCAAGCTCATGTAGTCTCAAAGAAAACAATGTTCTGTACATACTCTTCTCTTCTGATTCAATGTGACTTCCTGTACAAGTCTCTTTCTGATGTCTTACTTCCTGTCATTTGACCTAGAGCGGCTACACAGAACATAAAGATTCTCAGTTGAACAATGCATGCTGAATTCCTTAACATAGTTTAGTATTATATAAACAGTCACGCAATTTGAATTCAAGTTTAACTGATATCTGAAAATTAATCCTGACCACTATCATCCATACACAACTGAAGGATTTTTAATTACTACATTAATGAAATTTAATTTACAGAAACAGCTTAGTCTACACAATAAGTTTCACAGTTGTCTTACTACCAGGCTAGAAACTATGTTCTTACCTACGAGATCTGGAAAATGAACGGGAAGGCTTATGATTTCTTTCCCTTGACAGTGATCGCTCTCTCCTCCTATCTCTGGAAAGGGACCTATAAGACAAGTATTCAGAATTACAGCAGAATGCTTACTAGTCCTCATGAACCAGGATTAAAATTTCTATTTTGTGACCTGTAACGGTTTAAAAAATAGTTTAATGTATTGAGGATTGATCTATAAGTTGTGCCTAAACATCAGTATGCCTCCACAATGAAAAATGCTCCCCAAAAATGGGGCTAACCAATTGACAATTAGAGAATGTCATTTCTGTTTCACATGATTTACCAAAAATTAGCATAGGACTTTTTTTGCCTCGATACTTTACTTACCAATAGCAAAAAGCAACACATTTTTATAAAAAAAACCTACACATATCAAGTGGCTGGAATTTGGGAGTGTTTACAACTGTGCAGATGAAAATGCCACAGAACGCCTACATAGCATGCTTAGATCTATGTGGCTTCTGCTAAAATAAATAAATAAATAAAGGCACTCAGCATAAGAAAATATCCTGTCCTGGTGCACCAAAACAAGATTACACTGTTTTTGGAAGAAAAAAAAATTAGTGTAATACAAATAGTGTTACAAGCCAGTATACATTGAAAAATACAACCATGTTCTTTCTATCCAATTCAGCTTACCTTAAATATTTTAAATAAATTCCCTATTAAACAGTTTTGGTTCATACATGTAGGTTTTGCTTTGTACCTGAATGATCCAGAGTTTAAATGCATTAGTAAAGTCCATTTTGTTACAAACATTTTACATAAAGTTATTGTTTTGTTATTTAAAAGAAACTCAAGTGCAAGGTATCTTCATTTATTGCAATACTCAATGCAAGAAAAGCTCTAGATATAGTTAAGGTGAATTCTAATTAGGTTGTGATTCAAAAACATTGTATAGCAACTCATGCCAATTTCTATAGAACTCAAATTCAACATCAACAGTTACCTGCTGCGGCTACGGGAGAAGCTTCTCCTCCGTGGAGATCTACAATCAAAAACAGCATAGTGAATATTCTTATCATTTTAACACTACTGGTGTGAGGCCAATTCCCAACTTGTCAAGTCACTGTTGGGCCCAGTGAATGTGCCAAGACAAATAGCACCCATCGTCCAGCAAAATGGAGAGATTAGGGCATTAAAAAACGCAGCGTCATCAGTGTTTCCAACCATGAGTTTGCTTTAACTAATTCCATGTCATAGCAAACCTGTCCAATGCAGCACTTCCATCTCAACTAAATCCACTGCCTAGAACACTATACCAAAGTCCCACAAGTAGTTCCAAAATTAGTATAAACCAGTATTTTGGAACCCATGCAAGATTGAATCCTTAACAGGACGTAAGGTATCAGGTGAGAGACTAATGCACACAGTGACAAAGCTATTAAAGCTGAATTATTGGTGAATGTAAATTTTAATTGTCATAGTGTGTTTAGTCTAGAAGAATCTTAGCTTGCCCAATTCATCCCAAAAAATAATTGTTTTAAGTTCTGATACTGTTAGTAAAACAGTTTAAAGGTGAAAGGAACTGGCAGATTTTTGCAAGAGAAAACTAAGTAAGCAATTAAGTGTAGTTGCTGTCTTGCATGCAAATATATTGTTTAGTTACTTTTATTAAGTTTCCTTGGCACCTTTAAAAGTTTTGTTCAAGCAACATATGTATGTTACCACGAAATTATGCACAGCCAGCCTTTGATTGAGAAAAAATAATTACTTATAAGCCGCTTACTCCTTATTTTAACCAGCAGTAAACTGTATAAGCAGGAAAAACTTACTAGTTTTTGGTTTCAACAAGCTAGAAATGGTGAGGTGAGGCTGCCGGACTGACTGCCAAGAAGAATTTGCTGAAAAGGTTTTGCCAGATGTTGCGTTGTATTTAGTTGGTTGGCGAAGGGGGTGTTGTGGATTTTTCCTGCTTTTTTGTTAGCCGAAGGCTGCTGCTGTAGTTGTTGTGAAGACATTTGGTAAATAAACAGCTGAGCTGATTGGCCGGGAATGTGTGGGCGGTCGAGGTGGCTGCTGCCGATTTGGTTAAGGTTGGAGAGAAGGCTGAGAGAAAACAGCATGCTCGGGAACCAAAGGGCGGTGCAACCTGACGACTGGCCATGCCTGGGTCATGTGAAACGACACCAGCCAAGCTGAATGGGGCGCGCTGGTCACATGACGCTGAAAGGGCTAGTTGACTGGCTAATGCAGACTCAGAGGGTGGTGAGAAGAGACATGATGGTGACTCTGTAACGGGTTCATTTTTATTAATAGATGGACCAAAAAGCATAAAAAAATGAAAAACAAGCCATCAGTACAACCATCTATTAGCTAACAAATACTCCTATTGTGTTCTACAGTGAAAGGGGATATGTCTCACTCTATCTTGTATGGACTTCACCTGTACCAGGCTAAGATTTCTGCCCTTGCAGAAATTTGGATTTAAATATTGTACTGAATATTTAACACCCAACAAACCTTTCTGGGTAGTTGAATGTGTACCAGGTAAAAACTGCTTTATTTTGAAGTTTAGTATTGCAGAACTACAACGGAGTCATATTTCAACAGTTTATTACTGTCAAACCTAGCTAGGCAACTGCTGATTGCTTTGGCATGCTTAAAACAGTTGCCTGTCTGGCATCACTTGTGTTAAATCAGAAAAACTTGAGTGAAAAAAGCCAAGCTGCTGAATGTAATGTTTACCAACAATGGAGTAAAGAAAAGCAAAAATCAAGTTGGAGTACTGGGAAGAAAAAAGAAGCAACTAGAAGATGAATAGACTTCAGAAGGAAAGATGATAATCCATGTTAGAGGGAACTATTAACTGGTATAGACACCTAAGGATAAAAGTCAGCGTTCAACAGTGTATCCCTCTAACACATACTTTAATGCCTTAGAATTTGGTGATGCAGTATTGCCACACATCCGTATGCCTTTTAAAAGCCTATTATACCAAAAAGGTAATACTGCCAAAATCTCTATTCAAGTTTTTTGATCCTACATACCTGCGGCGAGGTGGAGGACTTCTCCTACGATAGTCATCTCGAGGACGTCTACCCCATGAGGGAGGTGGACCACGGTTTCGACTACGTTTTTCACCATTGGATAGTTCCACCCTGACACGACACCCACAAAGAGTCCTGAGAGATAAAGATAATTACTGTTAGAGCAAATAACCAGTATGAATCATGTAACAACTATAAAAACCTTTCAACTAAATGTGAAGTATTTACACATTAAACCAAATCTCTATGTGTTAGGAGTGCTTATTTATTTGATTTCTATCCCACCTTCCTCTCAGATGGGGACACAAAGAGGCTTTCAAGGCAAATTTGAAACAAAGGAGCTGAACCTCTCTGAACTCAGCAGAACGAATATCTGAACAAACACTCATAAGAATGGTCTACAAAACTTAATTTGAAGACTCAATTATACCTACGAGTGATAAATGTAGAAAAGAGTTCCTAAGTAGCATTTTAGCTTAGCACAACTGCAAGTTCTGGACCCTCTAGTACAGGGGTAGGCAACCTTTTCCCTTTAAGGGCCGAGGGACTTCAGCTCCCAGAAGCCTCAGCCATGTTGGCCAATAGTCCCATGTTGGCCAATAGCTCCTGGGATTCTGGGAGGTGAAGTCCCTCGGCCCTTAAAGGGGAAAGGTTGCCTACCCCTGCTCTAGTATATCTTTAAGAAATGTCAAAGTTCCCTGCATGCATGCATTTTAACAAGATACCAGCCCTATTTCAGTGCTTTTCAACAATGCAGCTGAATTGCTCTTGGGTATCAATATAAAAAATACAAAACAAGACTTTTCAATCTAAGTAACCTTCAACAACCCAACTAAGTAAAAGTGCTTTTACCTCCCATCTAGTTCTCTCACTGCGTCAGCAGCATCACGTGGGTCTTCAAATTCCACAAAGGCAAAACCAGGGGGATTCCTAGCAACCCACACACTGCGCAGCGGTCCATAGTAGCCAAAAGCTCTTTCCAGTTCAGTTTTGTTGCCATTGTTCCCAAGGTTACCTACATAAACCTTGCAGTCCAGTGGACACGAGTCACGATGCATCTCTGTAGCATATTCAAAGAGAGAGATGGGGAAAAAAATGTTTAGCTTCCATTCTTAGCACGTATTAAGACACAGTAGGGGAAATGGAGTATACATACAAGGAACTTACAACAAAAGTTAGTTTTTTGTGGGTTCTTCAGGCTGTGAGGCCGTGTTTTAGAAGAATGTATTCCAGACGTTTCACTTTCATCTGTAGCTGGCATCTTCAGTTTCTTCTAGAACACACCCTCACAGCATAAAAAACCCACAAAAACCTATGGATGCCAGCCGTGAAAGCCTTCGGAACCACCAGTTCGTTTATACACCCTCAAGACATTTAAGAACCGTTTGCAGCAATTGGATAAAGAATTGTCTTTTCCTCCGCTTACAAAGCGAGATGTTATGTTTTTGATTTTTTATATATATATATATATATATATAATTTACTTCATATTTTCAAGGGCCTATGTTTTCAGGTTCCCCAAGAAAACATCCCATCGTAAGACCAGGCGGAGAACTATAGCTGGGCCGATGAGGAAAATGAAAGCTGGTAATTAATGTCGATTTGTAAGCGAGAGGCCTCCTACGCCCTTTACCTCACCCTTAGGCTAGGCATAAAAGAATAACAAGGCCCCTCCTGCCCTATTTGTTAACCTTCCCTCCCATCCCCGGAACCATCTCCTTGATGGAAGGCCTGACGTTCCTCCCGACCATACAAAATGGCGGCGGTTCTTTGTCCGCCGTCTCTCAGCCGCAAGGCCCGCCATCTCGCCCGAGCCCTTCCCTCACCGGCTTCTGGGCCAGGAGTGCGAAGGACTTTCGCCAACTACTGCTGCTTTCTTCCTCCTTCGCCTTCTCCTCTGCTTTGTCCCTCAGCCACTTAAGCCTCGCTCGGCCGTTCCTCCTTTCCCGCCAAGACTGGGGTTTTCTAACCGCTCTCGCTCTTTCGCACTGGACAAAATGGCGGACGGAGCCGCTACGCCCTAGGTTTATATAGGTTCGGCCCACTGGGGCACGTGATGACTATATTAACCAATTAGAAACAGTTGCTCCAGTGATTGACGTTCCTCGGCTTCGTACTCCCCCCAGAAACGCGCCTGCGCAAACAGCGCCTCCCTTTCTCTTCTGTTCGCAGAGCTGGATCCCACAAGATGTAGGCCGAGGCCCGATTACCATGGCAACCGGGGAAGGAGCGGGAAGACTTCGGATGCATCCGCACTGCAGAAATAATCCGGTTTGACACCGCTTTGGTCCAAAACACACTGCAGAAATAATCCAGTTTGAGACTGCGTTAACTGTCCTGGCTCAGTGCTAGAGAATCCTGGGAATTGTAGTTTATTGTGGCACGAGAGCTCTCTGACAGTGAAGGCTTAATGTCTCACAGAACTGCAGTTCCCAGAATTCTCTAGCATTGAGCCAGGGCAGTTAAAACGGTCTCAAACTGGATTATTTCTGCAATGTGTTTTGGACCTCTAACTGCCATGGCTGAAGGGCTATGGAATTCTGGGAATGATAGTTGGTTTTGGGGCCACAAGCAACTACCTTTCCCACAATTCCATAGCCTTGAACCATGCCAGTCAAACCGGATTATTTCTGCAGTGTAGATGGAGCTCAGTTTTATGGCGGAAGCGACTGCTCACAATTCCTTCTTTTTCTGACACACGAAGACTAATGTGATTTTGCTCCACCTCAGATTTCCCTCCCTGACGCAATCATTTTTGGAGAGCCAAATTTAGTAATAATGTGTTTGCTGTTGTTGTGTGCCTTCAAGTCATTTCAGACTCTAAGGCGATCCTATCATGGGGTTTTATTGGCAAGGTTTCTTCGAAGGGGGTTTACCATTGCCATCCTCTGAGGCTGAGAGAGTGTGACTTGCCCAAGGTCATCCAGTGGGTTTCCATGGCCGAGCCGGATTCAAATCCTAATCTCCTAGCTCAAATCATTACACCTAAATAAAAGTCTACCAACAACTATTGGCCAAGATTTCTAAATGGAACATCCATATTCAGAAGCAGTCTATCAAGTTATGGCGACTCTAAGGAGAACTTATCATGGGGTTTTCTTGGCAAGATTTCTTCAGAGGGGGTTTGCTATTGCCATCCTCTGAGGCTGAGACAGCGTAGATGTATATAAAAGCCCCTCGATAATGTCATAGTTTTGGGGATGTCTCTATTTAACGAGAATCAGTGTGGCGTAGTGGTTTGAGCCTTGGTCTACAACAGGAGACCAGGGTTCAAATCCCTACTCTGCTATGAAACCCACTGGGTGACCTTGGGCAAGTCACAATCTCTCAGCCTCAGAGGATGCCAGTGCCAAACTCCCTCTGCACAAAATCTTGCCAAAAAAAAAACTGCAGTAGGTTGCCAGAAGTCAGATACGACTTCAAGGCACACAACAACAAAACTCTATTTTAATAGCTCATTACGCATCTCCCAGTTGAGTTTCTTTGCAATTTCATCAAGCCCCCGGAGTGGATTGTAGGCAAGCAACCCTTAAGAGATGTCTTAAGGGTCCCTCCTGAGAGAAAGGTGCCATAAAAATGAAATAAATAAATAAGAGAGGCCTAAAGGCTGTAGTGTTTAAACACTAGTTTTGGATTGACTCAGGGTGACCAGATGTCTCCACCGTAAAGGAGAAGGCACCACAAAATTGAGGACTTCCAAGAAAAATGGTGGACATGACCAAATAAAAGCTATAAGAAAACACTCCTAGAAATATAAATCCATGCTTCTTAGGACATTATCACACGGGGGAAATCTGCTGGTTAATCCACACAAATCCCAAACAAAAATTGGATTTGTGCCTCGTGTGAAGTCGCATAGAAACTGGACAGAAAGTGGATAGAAACTAGTGTTATCCGAGATCTTT
>CM034706.1:209087305-209130044 GCA_020142125.1 Phrynosoma platyrhinos
ATGACCAAGGCAAAATTATGATTCTGTTATCATACAACAAGAGCACAAAAAGACAAAAGAAGGGCGGGATATAAATAAATATAATAATAATATTTATTTATATCTCGTCCTTCTCCCAAGACTGGGACTCAGGCAACTTACAACATTAAAAACATTATTATTATTATTATCATCATTATTATTATCCCACCCTTCTTCCAGGACTGGAACTCAGCGCAACTTACAGCATTAAAAACATTATTATTATTATTATTATTATACCGCCCGTCTTCCAGGACTGGGACTCAGGGTGGCTTACAACATTAAAAAATAACACATTATTATTATCAATATTGATATCCTGCCCTTCTCCCAGGACTGGGAGTCAGGGTGGCTTACAACATTAATAAATAGTACAATTAAAAACATGCAAAATACTACATTAATACAGAATTAAACTGCTACAGTAATTAAAACAGATTGCATACTAAAATATCAAATACTTTAAAAAGATATTTATAAAAACCTCTCTGAAGAAACTTGCCAAGAAAAACCCCATGATAGGTTCACCGCCTTAGGGTTGCCATAAGTCAGAAATGACTCGGAGGCACACAACAAGAATAACAAAACTGATGTTGCTTCTTCTCAAAACTTTTTTGGGATAGATAATAGGACTTAGGCATCATAGGGGGGTTGCAGACTGCCAGAAATAGTGCAGATTGAGTCCACTTTTAGGGTTAGGTTTAGTGCTAGGGAATCATGAGAACTGTATTTTATTGTGGCACCAGAGCTCTCTGACAGAGAAGGCTCAGTGTCTCAGAAAAAAAAAATTCCCATGATTCCCTAGCACTAACCCTAACCTTAAACGTGGACTCAATTTGCACTATTTCTGGCAGTCTGCAACCCCCCCATGGTGGTTTGAGTGTTGGACTGTATCTCTGGAGCCCAGGGTTTGAATCTCTCAGCCTCAGAGGAAAGCAGCGGCAAACGCCCTCCGAGGAAATCTTGCCACAGAATCATCACGTTGTTGTGTGCCTTCAAGTCCTTTCCGACATGCAGTGAATCTATTATTGGGGTTTTCTTGGCAAGTTTCTTCAGAGGGTTTTTTTACCATTGCCCTTCTCTGAGGCTGAGAGAGCGTGACTTACCCAAGAACACCCAGTGGGTTTCCATGCATACAAAAAATATATATATCCAAGATATTTGGTGGGGCCTTAGAGCTCTGTGGCTGAGAACTCTACATTGTTGTTGTATGCCTTCAAGTCGTTTCTGACTTATGGCGACCTTAAGACAAACCTATCATGAGATTTTCTTGGCAAGTTTCTTCAGACTGGAGTTGCCATCCTCTGAGGCTGAGAAAGTGTGACTTGCCCAAGGTCACCCAGTGGGTTTCCATGGCTAAGCTGGGATTTGAACCCTGGTCTACTGGCAGGGTTTTGTCCAAACACTAAAACCACTACATCATGGTAGCTCCCAGGTTTCCCTTAGGATTGCCATAGGTCAGAAGCCTGAAGACACACAAAATAACAACAAATAAAAATAGGCCAGTCTCATTCATGATTTCCCGCCTGACTCACACATACAATGGTAAGTCCAACTGACTTCATTTGGAAGTAACTCCCCAATGTGCATAGGATTGCAGCTGTAGGCTGCATTTAGACTGCAGAATTGATGCAGTTTGGCAACACTTTAAACTGCCATAGCTCAATCCTCAGTCCTCGGATTTGAGAGATTTAGCCTTCTCTGACAGAAAGCTCTGGTGCTTAGCCAAACTACAGATCACAGGATCTGTAGGATGGAGCCATGACAGTCAAAACCGGTGTCAAACAGTATTAATTCTGCAGTGCAGATACACCCTTAGCCTCCTGTGTGTTTTGTCTGTCAGCGTGCATGGGAGAAAACTTTGCCTTCAATTCACACAGTGATAACTTTTTTTGTTATGTGTCATCATGGTTGTTGTCATCAACTTTATTGTATTAATAGAAACCTCTTGCTTTTGAAAAGGAACTAGTTGCTCTGCATTACAAAGAGAAATTATGCTATGTGATGTATTTTTTTTCCCAAAAAGGAGTGAGCCCTTTTAAAACGATTGGGTTCGAAGTACAGTTAGCCCTTCACATTTGTGGCTTTGACTTTTTGGGATTTGATTATTTGTGGGTTTGATTAATATGTTCTCTTTAGGAATCTCTAGGTCAGGGGTCCTCAAACTACAGTCCGGCCCGCCGAGGCCTTTTAACCAGCCCGCGCCCCACCTGGCGTGTTTTTTTGGCCACCTGGCTTGTTCCTGGTTTGAGGGAACTGGCTTCAGGAAACTCCCACCGCCGCCTGGGAGAGTTGAGGGGGGTCGAGAGTGGGTCCCCGTCCACTCCCCAGAAGCCACTCTCCCGCCCCCAGAAGCCACTCTCCTGCATGGGGACCCCCTCTCGATCCCCCTCGACTCCCAGACAGCAGCGGTGGACAGGTGGACCCCGGTGCTGCCGCCGAGGTGCAAGGACGAGGAGGCCGCCAGGACCGGACCGGCCAGCCCTGGGGTGCCTAGGTGCAGGTGGGGGACTCCCTGGAGTGGGGGGGCGCCGAGGAAGGGCGGCTGCGGCGGGGGCTGCTGGTCGACGTGGCGGGGCCCAGCAAGGCTGCATGGGGGTGCCCCGTGTGCTCCTCGAAGCCCCCGTCACCCCCCGGCCCGAGCAGCTTCTCCCCAGGGGCGGTGTAGTGGAGGAGTCCGGAGAGAGAGTGGTGGAGGGCGGCGAGAGGGCCAGCCTCCTTGTGCGGCGGCAGTGGGGGCTGTGGCTGGAAGGGCGCGTAGAGGCTGCCCACGGAGGCGGCCAGGCCTCACTCCTCACTGTGAAGGAGCGTGAAGCTGCCGCTCACGTTGCCTGGCTGTGGATGATGGGAGTGGGAGTAGTGGTGGTGGTGGTGCGGAAACTTGTCCAGGGTAATCCAGTGCCTTGGAGTCATTTCTGTAGCGACCCCTATCATGGGGGTTTTCTTGGCAAGTTTTTTCAGAGGAGAGTTGCCATGGGTATCTTTTGAGGTTGAGAGAGTGTGACTTGCTCAAGGTCATGGTTCCCCCCCTTCCCTCCAGCCCTCCAATGGTCTGAGGGATGGCGAACCAACCCCCGGCTCAAAAAGTTTGGGGACCCCTCCAACGCAACTGCTGGTAATTGACCACAGAGTTGCCCTGGAGGACTTAGAGATTACTAGAGAAAACATCTCTAGGCATTTGTAGGTCCTCCAGCATGATCTGTGGTCAACTTCTGGCAGATGTTGCATTGAAGGACTTGGAGATTCCTAGAGGGGGGTTCTCTCAGGTAAAAAGAATAGTGTTTTTTTATTTGTGGTTTTTCCACATTCACGGGGGTTCTTCACCCCTCCAGCGAATGTGAAGGGACCACTGTATAAGCTACTTCATAAAAACCACAGTTTGAAAAAGTCTGTCTATAATGTTTTGGGTTACTTTGAGGAAAACATCCAGTTAAATTTTGTTGTTGTGTGCCTTCAAGTTGTTTCTGACTTTCGGTGACCCTAAGGCAAACCTATCACAGAGTGTTCTCGGGCTGAGAGTGTGTGACTCACCCAGGGTCACCTAGAGGGTTTCCATAAATCAAGTAGTAGGAAATCAAACCCTGATCTCCAAAATTTTAGTCCAACATTCAAAACACTAAGCTACTCTGGCCCTCCCAGTTAGATTAGGAAGATTTTAAAAACAGTTACACATCATGCATTCACTTGTAACTTAACCCAGTAGTAAGCAAGAGATTGGTTTGTTGCAGGAGGTGCATGATAACAGCTTGAGACGTTATTCTTCCATTTTTGAAGAAAAACTAATTCATAGGTGGCAATTTTTGTAAGTTTTGTTCAAAACTTTTTGACATACCTCCGAAAAATGAACTTGTATAGGATTGAGTTATAAAGCTAGCAATGCTTTGAATCAAGTTACATTGAAATAAATAGGGCATATAGCTTGTTTCTGTGTACTTAACATGTTTAATATGTTGGTAGGATTCTAAAGACCAGAACTGAAAATATGGAGACTTAATATGTGTTAATATAACCTGTAGATGTAATTTGGAGGCATAACTGTTATCACATTTCTTTCCTTGTTCATAATTTAAGAACATAACAGGAAGCTTGACTTGTGCAATACATTTTGTAACACTGTGGTCTTCTACTCTTGCTTTAGTGTTTAGTGTGCTTTACTGCTTGTGATCATGCTGCATTTTTGCATTGCTTTGCTTTGTTTATTCTGAATCCTTTGTTTAAATCATTATATGAATGTTTATTTAGAGGGAAATATGATGAGAATTAACTATTATGAATGTTTATTTAGAGGAAAATATGATGAGAATTAACTATTTTACTCAACCCCCTTAGAAACCATGGCAATGACTGGTCCAGCACCTTGCTCATCTATGAGCAACCATACCAAGGAGCGAGTTACAATGACAAAAGTGACATTAGAAAATTTCTACAGCAATCTGATTGCACAGCATGAAGAACGGGAAATGAGGTAAAAATCCCAGCTGCATGAATATTGAAAAAGTGCTGTTTTTGTGATTTCATTTTAAAAAAGCAGGTGCACCAAATGTACTGATTTATCTTATCCTTGTTGACAATTAATTGTAGCACCTTTAAGTCTTCCAAATGCCCTTAAAATGCCTTTTGGTTATAAAACTATACTGCTCTTAGACTACTTTACTGTCTTTTGATAGTTCATTTCAGTAAAGGCTGGTGTGTTACAGTTGCTTGATGAAAAATTAGAAGCATTTTTAAAGAATAAAATTTATTTTCTTTATCTAGTTTATTATTACTTTTGATTTCAGTATCTCCAGTATAAATACAGTTTACATTGCGAAATACTTGGCTCACTTGAGCACGATAATCAAAGCCAGCTTTTCCAAACATGTTTTATTGCCTTTCTAGGACTTCAGTCTTTAAAATCTTGTATTTTATATTTATTTCAAAGGTGTATCAATTATGTTTATTACAAGTAGTGACCATCAATTTTTTAAAAATGCATAAAAGCAAATATTCCAGTACAGATTTATTTTTGATTTGGGATATTTAATACATACATTACTCTTTAGTCTAAATGACTTTAACAACAGCAAAAATAAGAAAATGATGTAATAAAAGTATTAGAGAAGAATCATATTCAGTTTTAAAATGAAAATTAAAATGATATTAGTAAAAAAAGACTGTAAGAAAAAGGTTTTCACATGGTGTCACAAAGTTCAGCTGTTACTTTGAACCAAAAGTAAGAGTTATGAGTAGCTTTTAGAATATAATTGCTAGGATTTCTTTTCTTGCAAATAGAAGAAAAAATATAATTATGTTGTTGCTGATATGACCCGTCTTTGGAGGAGCTGTAGCCCCTTACTGCCAGACTATCAGTTGAAGATCAATATTACCTCAGTAGGGTTATTTTTGGCTTTAAAAGTTAGATCATATCTCCTAGATCAGGGAGAGGCAGTGTGCTCCCCATTTGGACCAGTACTCCAGCTGATCTTTTGTCTACTGAAGAACCTTATTTTAAAAGAGTGAGGTGGCTGGGAGTGCTTCAGTTGAAGTACTGGCCTCCAGACAAGGCTTACCTTTATTTCCTGAATGTTTGTGGCTCCATGTGAACACAGATGTTCTAAGGAAATAAAGACAGCAGTCACCTGGTGGCCAAGTTAAGAAGGAATGCCACTCTTTGTTAATGCATGGTTTGAAGATGGCCAGTAGGGGAATAGTGGAGGAATTGGAAGTGAGCAGAATAAGTGAGAAGAGCAAAAGGATGAGCATAGCTGTCGAGCAGGGGTAGGCAACCTTTTTGAGCCGGGGGCCAGGTTGCTGTCCCTCAGACAATTGGGGGGCCAAAGCACCAAAAATAAATAAATAAATAAATATAAAGTTAAATATTTATTTAAAAAATTTGAAAAATTAAAAAATATGCATGCATACTCTCTCAGCCCCAGAAAAGCCATGGCAAAACCCCTGTGGAGATTTTGCCAAGAAAACCCCAAGAACAAGTAATAACAACAATAATCAATATCATCATGGCGGGTGGCGGCGGCGGCAGCGGCGGCAGGACCATCCTGGGGCTGGTCCAAAGGCCTTGGGGGGCCGCATCCGGCCCCCGGGCCTTAGGTTGCCTACCCCTGCTGTAGAGGGTAATGGGTCTGATTAGAACAGGCTTAATGGTGTTAGAGTAAGACCTTGGAGGGCTACTGCACCCCACAAAAATTTCAGAACATTGTTGCCACCAAATGCATGGGTCACTACTTATTTTAATAAAAGGCACTTCTGGGCCAGAGGTGGCTCAGGAGGGGCCAGAAATGTACTGAAATATTCCAAGAGGGTATGTAGGACATTTTGCCCATCCCTAGATTAGGATACTCTCCATTCCCCATTATTTATGCTCACCAGTCTACCTTTGCGTGACCTAGATGTTTTGTTATATCCACCACAGCAGGTTGTGAATGGACACATATTGTTGGAAAGGGTTTAGAGACTTCTGGTTAGATGCTTGTTCACTAGGGGGACAATGTATATGAGCTAGATGTAACTATGAAATGTTAATTTAAAATGGAAAACAAGTCATTGAGTAAGCATGAAAAAGAATTACTTCAAAAACACATAGCTGAACCCTGAACCTTAGCCTTTTCATAAGATAAATTTGTTAATTCTCTAGAATTTGTTAACCCCACCCAGTATTCCAGACTTGGAAATAGTAATTGAAGTCACATGTTCCTGCCCTTTCTTTCCTACCCAAGCACGAGCTATCTGTTCACCCATCCCTTCCTTCCTTTCAGTAATTATTGTTGCCACTATGGCACATGTCTGGTAAGAAAGAGCACTGTGGCACTTAAAGGGCCATGTGATACAGCATATAAAATAGTAATTTTACTGTAGCCCTTTTTCCTTTCGTGAGTAAAATATGTTGATCTCCTGCTGGCGTTTTTTGCCTTTAAAAAGCCAGGATAGGCAGTTGACATATGCTGCAGTTCTCTTTTCAGATGGGAAAAGAAAGTTATTGAGGCTGTATATTTAGGCTCTTAATGCTGTCTGTTTTTTAAAGTAGTTATTACTCATTGTGGGCAAGTTGGTGCATGGCAGACTGCAGTATTACGGGCTGATGCAGACTGGTACTATAGGCTGGCCTCGGGGTGGACTTGGGGCAGGGCAATCGCACACTGGCCGCCCCAACTCTGCCCTGATGCTGTGCATCTGTCCGCATGGTGCACGCCGTCAAGATGCCCTCCTGGTGTAGCGTGCATGCACGCTGCTCCAAAAGGCCGCAAGAGAGCTGCAGCAGTGGCTCTAAAGGTGGTCTTTTGCCGCTCTTTGGGGGGGTGGCAAAAAGGAGGATTGGCGCAGCAGAGTGTGGTTGCCGCGGCCCCATTCCCTTGCCCCAAACGGTCTGTCTGCATCGGCCCTACATCATTTCTACCTTAGAGGAGCCATTTCCAGGGTCTTCCCAAGGGATTCTTGCGGCTAAAGTTGGAAGTTTAATGAGCTTTTCAATGAGGAGTAGTAATTGAGAAAATGCTTTCCTAAAGATAGCTTGTTCACCACTTCCCATTTTCTCCTGCAGTGTGCAGCCATGTTAGATGTGCTAGGATACACTTCCAGTTTATACAGAATAATAGTTTGGCCTAGCATGCATAATTAATGCAATGCAATAAAGATTATGTTTTAGAAACGTTTGCAAATTGTAGAGACCCTGGGAAGTGTTTCCTGAAGCAACAGTTAATTAATTTATTGACTTCAGGGAATGGAAGTCATTGACAAACTGTTCCTCAGGTGGATGAAACTTACTCCTTTTAAGTTCCCCTTAAAATTTTATCCAGCTCTATGTTTATTTCTATATGCTTCTTAATTTCCTTAGAATTGTGATTAAAATCTTAGTATCTCATTTTTTTCTTAAGTAGAAATTCTCAAATACCTGCTTTCATTTATTAATGATGGTTAGTTTTTGTTTTTATATCCAGTTCTGTCTAAACATGCTTCAGAAATGTGGTTTTTCTTGTCTTCAGTTTAGTCTAAGCTGTTTCAGAAGTACAAGAGCCTCACCATGACCCCCTCTGTGCTCTAGTGTGTAACGGCTGCATGATGTAACCAAGATAAAGCTTTGTGCAGACAGAGGACAAAGATGTAGCCCTTGTTATTGCAGCTGAATTAGTTTGTTCTAAAGTAGCTCTGGGCTGGAAATCTCAGAAGTCTTTTCAGTTATGGATTGGTAAAAAGTACGTGTACAAATGTCAGGTTTATTAAGCATGCAGATACAGGGCCTTTGCAGACTGCCAGAAATAGTGCAAATTGAGTCCACTTTAACTGCTCTGACTTAGTGCTAGGGAAACATGGAAACTGTAGTTTATTGTGGCACCAGAGCTCTCTGACAGAGAAAGCTCCATGTCTCAGAAAAAAATACAGTTCCCATAATTCCCTAGCACTGAGCCAGGACAGTTAAAGTGTACTCAATTTGCACTATTTTTAGCAATCTGCAAAGGCCCATAGGAAGAGAGGAACATGGTACCTTTTTTAACAGAAACAAAATGTTGATTATACATTCTGAAAAATCGTGGTATTGCTTTAGATACCAATTAATCTTTTTAATTACATCTTTGTTCTTCTGTTATGGTTATTAATGTAGAATTAGTGCAGAATTATAACTTTTTCTACTATACATTGCATCATCCACTCTGTGCCAAGATGCAGTTGTGTTGTGCATTGTGGATTAGGTCTGTTACGCACTTCCCTAGTTTTTTTAGCTTCCTTCTACATGTTTTTTAACTTCACAAGTCCACCTTAAACCAAAATAGCAAGGTGATTGTTGGATGACTTAAAGTAGATTTGATACCTTTATAAAAATTGTCCATTTTATACTAATTGCGTTGTTCTCTGCCCATTCTACTCTTATATATGCTTCAAGTTAATTATACCTCTCTTTTTTTCACCTCTGTTATAATACAAAAGCCAAATTATTTGAATGTAACTAACAAATGATGCGGTGGCTTAATGGTTAAGACACCAATTTTCACAATCAGAAGGTTGGGAGTTCAAGGCTCAAGTGCTGCATGACGGGTTGAGCTCCTGTCACTAGTCCCAGCTTCTGCCAACCTAGCAGTTCGAAAGCATGCAAGTGCAAGTAGATAAATATGTACCACTTCGGTGGGAAGGTAACAGCATTAATTACAGTCATTCTGGCCACATGACCACTGAAATAGTCCTTGGACAACGCTAGCTCATTGGCTTAGTAATGGAGATGGGCACTGTCTCCAACAGTTGGTTATGACTAGACATTCATGTCAAGGGTTACCTTTAGCTTTAACAAATGCAGCATAAAATGTGGTATGCATAAATATGCCAGTCATTTCACAGAAGTTGAAAGCGTTTATCCTCATTGGTATGTATATTGAGAATGGGGATGTAGCACCCACAATTATAGCACCCAATCTTTTCTGTACTGTTTTATTTGATGTGAACATACAGAGACTTCTCCATTGACAGAATCTTTTCTATGTTTTTCAGACAAAAGAAACTAGAAAAGGTGATGGAAGAAGAAGGCTTAAAAGATGAAGAGGTATTGCATGTATTTTAAAATGTTTTGTTTTGCAATGGTGTCTTATCAAAAACTATTCTCATAAACATTTACTGTGAATGATTAGTTGTTGTTGAATATGTGTTTATTTTTATTTTTACTTTTAAAAATATTAGAAAAGAATGAGAAGGTCAGCACATGCCCGAAAGGAAACAGAGTTTCTGCGCCTAAAAAGGACAAGACTTGGATTGGAAGATTTTGAGTCTTTAAAAGTAATAGGCAGAGGAGCATTTGGAGAGGTAAGAGTTCAAACTGATTTGGGAAAAAAATCTCACTGAAAACACATAGACATCAAACTTCTGCCCTTCTAGACTACTGATCATATATTCAGCTACAGCAAAAGCACTGTCTTATCCTCACATAAAAAGCAGAAAATATCCCTCTACATAATTTGCTTTCAGTGTATGCTATGTTTGCACTTTTGAAAATTTAATAATCCTCTTAAGCAAACAGACATCTGGGCATTCTTGATCTCTTATTAAGTAGAATCCAAGAGGGTGGTTTTGTTGATAGATTTCCTTATGTCAGCAAAACCAGGAGGTAGGTGATCCCCTTTCTTGCTCCTCCCCCCAAATATAATGCTAAACTTCAGAAGGGTTAAGGCACCATCTGGAGTCAATATTTTGCCTGTTGTACAGCCAGTGTGGTGTAGTGATTTGAGCTTTGGAACATGACTTTGGAGACCAGGGTTCAAATCCCTGCTCAGCCAAGGAAATCCACTGGGTGACTTTGGACAAGCCACTCTCTCAGCCTCAGGGGAAGGTAAACACTACTCTGAGCAAATGTTGTCAAGAAAACCCTGTGACAGAGTCACTGTAAGTCAGAAATAACTTGAAGGCACACAAAAACAAAAAAGAGGGGGGAGAGGGAGATGAAGTTCGGTTGCACTGGTAGTAGAGTGCCAAGCCCAGAGCTGTGGAGTCAATATGCCAAACCTTTTACTCCAACTCCAGTTCTTATTCCTTATTTTCCTATTATTGATTCCAGCTCTATCATAATGGCAAATGTATAGTAAGTAGTAATAGCAAATTTACTGCAATAAAATGGGAGCATAGGACAGTTAGATTGATAGAACATAAATTATATTTACTGAAAATTTATGAACAATTTCCCTCTGAATTCCTATGAGAGTAAATATGCAACAAGCTAGATATGTAATAAAAATTTCAAAAGGCAAGCTATAAAATATGTTTACCATGTATTGTTATATTGTTTCATTTTTTTTAAAGATAGAGTCAGAGCTGGTACATTTCTACCCACTCTGATTCCACCCATAATTGCTTCCAACTCTGGTTCTGCAACCCTGGCCAGAGCAACATTTGTGTTACGCCATAACATACAGTTTGACAAATGATGTGTAGTTTTATCATCATATTTGTTAATTTCCCATATTCTGCATGTAATTGTATTTATTTACATGTTGTATTTATTTCAGGGACTTAACATCAGTATCCTGATGGCTCCTCTGCAAGTCACATAACAATAATCTTGGTTTTCCCAAACTTTTAATTGACATGATTTACTGTTTTTGCCAGTCCCCCGACACTGCATTGCTTTAGCTATCTATAACAAGACAGCTGAGGCCGGTTATGCCAGACTAATGTAAGGCTGAAGGGTCTATAATTCAGTTGTCCTGCAAAGAGCAATGATGTTCATTTCCACCACCACCCCTGTGCCCCCAGTATATGCTCCTTACATTACAAGCAAAATAGTTGAAAGGGATATTAATGCATGCATTGTTTCTAAACCACTTCTAGGTGCGGCTTGTTCAGAAAAAGGACACTGGGCACGTATATGCAATGAAAATCTTGCGTAAAGCAGACATGCTTGAAAAAGAGCAGGTAAATACAGATTATAAATGGTAATGCTAGCACATTCTTATTCTTGATGATTAACTAACATGGAGTTATTTCTTTTTGTTAGAACCTTTAATTTGATAATATAATAAATTGAGTTTTTAATTTTATGGAAAGAATTGGAATTACAGGGGAAGATAATCTTCTGAGTAAAAAAACCATCTTGGGAGCTGCTAGGAAAAAATGGCAACCAATTTCATGCCAAGGATTACCAGATCTCAGACTGCATAATCCTTTATGAGAAGAGGCAGTCCTTTATATATGGACCCAGTTTACTCAGGGCTTTAAAAATGCCTTTGCAATTTGAATTATACCTAGTGGTAGGCACGCTACCAGTAAGCAAGTGGATGCATATGTGTCACTGCATTTTAAACATTATACTAAATGTCTAATCATGCTACATGCCATATGGGCCACTTAATTGAGTGGCTGTGCCTAATGAGAAAGTTTTGCCAGTCTTTCATTAAAATAAGTACTGTTCATACTTGAGTGAATGGGGCAAAAGAGCCACTTTCCTCCATTTTGACTTTCTTGAGTACAAGTAATGGGTAGTGCCAGTGTTGCTGACCTTGCAAGCCTTGTTCAGCTAAAATAAAATAACATCATAATCTCTGTTTAAAAATGAGCTACTAGCTAGTCCCTGGGGATCTAACCAATATATGAAAATGCATCTTTCATTACAAACTTGGTTTAAAACAAAAAGAAAATTTTATTTAAAATAACCTTATTTTCCTGCGTATAAAACTACTTTTTAACCTGCAAAATCTGTGGTTAAAGTGGGGGGGGTCGTCTTATGCGCCGGGTATAAGGATAAGGAGGATAGAGGTGCTAAAACTATATTTTGACTGGAAAAATGGGGGGTCGTCTTATACGCCGGAAAATACGGTATGTTTATCTCTTTACAGGTTGGCCATATTCGAGCAGAACGTGACATTCTAGTGGAGGCAGACAGTTTGTGGGTTGTAAAAATGTTCTATAGCTTTCAAGATAAGCTAAACCTCTATCTAATTATGGAGTTCCTGCCTGGAGGTAACTGTTTTAAATAATAGGCTACTCCTTTTATTCAGAAACTGCTATCAAATATTACTTGTGCATATGACTACTTCAATCTGGGTGCATGCATTCTGATTGTGAACTTAGGTGACTTGTTCATTACAAAGTAAACCTTTTCATAATCTGTGATCAACAGTCTGTATGGGGCACAAATGTAGCCCCTAAAAATTCACTACATGAGCAGGGAGAAGTAATAAACTGGATTTCTCTGTCTATAATATAGGCTGGAATTCACCACTGCAGTTATGAATGCATATCCTAGAGCAGGGGTAGGCAAGGTTTTTTTACCTGGGGCCAGTCCAGGGATCCCCTGGTCTTCTGCAGGCAGGTGGTGGTGGTGGTGGTGAAATGGCCCCCCGCGCTCTTGCACACATGTGCAGTACACCGGAAGTACTGCACATGCGCAAGTGAGCCGCGGCCACCATTTTGGAAAACACTACTGTGCATGCGCAAACGAGTTGCGGCTGCCATTTTGGAAAACAAAATGGTGGCAGCACGGCGGCGACAGGAGGACCCGTCTGGAGCTGGTCCAAAGGCCTCGGGGGGCTGCACCCGGCCCCCGGGCTGTAGGTTGCCGACCCCTGTCCTAGAGTTACCCATTCATAACTCATTTGTATTTTCAGTCTGTACATATTAAATAATTTAGGGAATACTTAGGGATTGTAAAGGTAATTTAGGGAATACTTAGGGATTGTAAAAGGTCCTCAAATCCTCTTTTGCTGGGCATCTGCTGCTATGAGCTACAAGGATCTCTTCTCTTATTGATCAGAAAACAGTAGACTGATGCTCTCAACACTTTCCTGCAAGGAGGGCTTGGCACAGGGATCCTACTTCTGGCTGTCCCATAGGGAATGGGGTAGGAACATCACTGCTGTGTTCCAATTGATAGGAGAACAAACCACTGTTGCTTGCAGCAGCTGCTGCCCATTAAGTCAGGATTTGAGGGTGGGCGGGCTGAGAGATGCTATTTAGTTACATAACTAAGTTGTTACTTTGCTATATTTTAGAAAAGAGAAGCAGAACTGTTCATGTAAATGTCCTGACAGCATTATTGCTCAGTAATTACTTTTTCAGAATCATCATCACTAATCTTCCATTTTCTAGTCTTTTACTTAGAAGTAACAAAAATAAGGTGAGGTTTCTCCTGCAGATGTTTGGATAAAATTGTTATTTGTTGAAACTGCAATTATTAGGGTTGCTAAAATGGTTGAAGGAAACATTCTAATAGAACTGGTGAAATATAAGTGTATATTGATGACATTTTAATATTAAAGGATCGTAATTGTAGAAACCTTAGTGGTAATTGGAAGATTCTTAGTTGTAATTGGAAGGTGTTTTTTTAAAACAGTATTTAATTTTGGCATAAGTCATCCTGAATAAATCTGTGTGAACTGGTCTCCCCCTATCTGTTGTCCTCTAGGATGTGTTGAGTATAACTCCTATCATCCTAAGCAAGCATAGATGTTGTTCAGGAATAATGGTCTAAATCCAGTTATTAGTTCCAAATAGAATAAACCCACTCAGTCAATTGGATTGACATAATTGTTAATTTACCATTTATTAATTGATTCTTCAAACCTACTCCAGCTGAGATTAGCAGTTGCATGTAAGATAATTAGTTGTAATCCAACACATCTAAAGGATGCCAGTTTGAGAACTGTTGGCGTAAATGATGATAATGATATTTATTTGTATCCTGCTTTTCCCCCAAAATTGGAACTCAAAGTGGTTTACAGTCTAAAAGCACATTACAATTAAAAACTCACAAAAGTGACAATTGAAATGGAATTATACTATTACAATATTAAAACAGGTCATTTGTTTAAAAATAGAATACAATTTAAAAAGATAAAAGGACTTAAAAACCACATAATTTAAAATAATACAACACTCCCAGGATGTTCTTTGAAAACTTTCTGCTGGCAGAAAGTCAGCAAAGAGAGGACCATTCTGGTCTCCCTGGGAAGGGAGTCCCACAGTCTAGACAGCCACCAAGAAAGCCCTGTCTCATGTCCCCACCAACTGTGCTTGCAATGGTGGTGGGACTGAAAGAAGGGCCTCTCTTGAGGATTTTAGAGCTTGGGCCAATTTGTACAGGGAGATGCTCAGGAACTGACTTTTTAGAGACTCACATTATTTGTAATGAGAGCAAAATGTACTTTAGGAATACATGAAATTGCTTTGGGGGGGGAAAGGTAATACACAGAACACATTAAGTGGATCTTAGAATTTAGGCTGAGCTAAAATCTTCTAAGAGTTATACTATAAAAGAGGTGAATGTAACCTGTTATACTATAAAAGAGGTGAATGTAACCTGCTTTTTTTCTTGTCGTCTGTACATATAGGGGATATGATGACATTATTGATGAAAAAAGATACTTTAACAGAAGAAGAGACTCAGTTTTATATAGCAGAGACTGTGCTAGCTATTGATTCAATTCACCAGCTGGGTTTTATTCATCGTGATATCAAGCCAGATAATCTTCTTTTGGACAGTAAGGTATAAGTATTTTCAGGCTAGCATTTTCTAGTATTACTGGCTAGAAGTATGACATTACTATTTTCTTTGGAAATTCTTTAAGAGCTTGAAATGGAAAAATATGGCTAAGCAATCTGCTTCATAGGTTGAATGATCTCTCACTGAGAAAGACCTCATTGTAATAAAACAATACAAATAATCTATGACCAGGAAAGGCATATTTCTGCAAACGTACAATCCCTAGGAGGCTCCTCTGGCACCGTGTACCTTCCCCTAGCTCTAGGGAGAGAATTTGCAGACTTTCAGATGTGGCTACTCTGAAGATTTAGTACATGAATCAGAATTCAGGTTTTAGGTGTTGAACAGGACCCGTGGCAGTTCCATTCTTTTGGGCTGTGAGTTAAATGTTCTCATGTGTCTTACATATTAAATATATAGCTCCATTCAGACATAACGTACAACATCAACCAGCTTTCTTTCTGTTCTATTGTATCCACTGGGTGATCTTTATAGGGTTGTTCCTAATATGTTTCTACTAAGAGTTGCTAAGCAGTTATCAATTCACCATTTTCATTTTTCTAAAGTTCTGCAGAAGATCTACTTTTATTCACACATGTAGGCTTAAGTTAATTTTCTCAGTATAAATTTTCCATTAATAAATAACAGTATAAAGAAACATTGATGTATGCAAGGAAGTACAAAGGGAGCCTCAATGTTCCATTTGATTGTAGGAAAAGCTCAACTGCAGTCATCACAGTGATGGTCCTCTGTGCAGTGCAGCTTGCACATTACACCATTCAGCCATGTATGTTAATTGCAGATAGAAGAATTAAGCTTTTATTTTTGAACTAGCCTGTACATTAAGAGCAAATCTGTAAAATCTGGTTGCAATGAATGCATTTTATTTAATTCACTCTTCTCTATGGGACTTGTGGGAAGTCAGAGCCTTTACAGACTGCCAGAAATAATGCAGATTGAGGCCACTTTAACTGCCCTGGCTCAGTGCTAAGGAATCATGGGAACTGTAGTTTATTGTGGCACCAGAGCTCTCTGACAGAGAAGGCTCAATGTCTTAGTAAAAAAAAAATACAATTCCCATGATTCCCTAACACTGAGCCAGGACAGTTAAAGTGGCCTCAATCTGCATTATTTCTGGCAGTCTGTAAAGTCTTTGGGTCTTCATATTTTACTTTTGTGAATGAATGGTTCCGGGGACATTCAGCTTCCCTTGAAATAGTCTGTAAACATGTAGCTTTTTGTTTGTAGTGCATTAAGAGTTAATAAGGAATTAACCGTGTTTTTCTTTTACATCTGACTTGGTGGACAGTAAATTAATCCATAATTTATCTGAAGTGTTTATTTCTTTTTGTTTTATATCTCCTATTTGTTTTTGTCTTGTTTTCCATGACATCTAGGGCCATGTGAAGCTATCAGACTTTGGTCTCTGCACTGGACTAAAAAAAGCACATAGAACAGAGTTTTATAGAAACCTGAGCCACAATCTTCCTAGTGACTTTAGTAAGTAGTGTTAATATCATTATTTACATTTTCATGAAAACTTACTATCTCAGCAAAAGTTGAGAAAATCACCAGTTCCCATAATTGTCCAGAATCCTCTCTGCAAGAGGATTTTCTGTTCTCTCAGCTATTTAATATTGAGCTTTGCTGGAGAAATGTATTTTATTTTATTTCTCCGCTTATTTTTTTAAATTTTGTGTCTTTATTCTGTGCTTCAGTCAGATATGGTTTACGTTAGATTAAACAGTTTTGAAAGAACAGTTCATACCCTCCTGGTTTATATCTTAGAAACGTGAAACATGAGGAAAAAAGAATACAGAAAGAAAAGGAAAATAATCAAATATAGGCACTAGTTATTAAATTTACATAGTTCCAGAGCTTGAATTATTGAGTTTGAAAATAAATTTGATTATGTTAAGCGTTAGAAATTAGGAGATTAATTTACTGCTACTAATACTAGCATCTGAAATAATTTAATTAGTTGGTTAATTTTAACTAATGTAATTTCTAGAAGAGACCATGGGATTTACAGAGAATGATGAGGTGGTCCCTGTTGACCCCTAGGAGTGCATTTTATTATCGGTACACTCTTGGTACCTGTGCAGTTAAGTATTATCACTTACCTACATCTGTTCTCTTTATCCTACCATCCCCACCCACATTTATACTGTTCACTTAACTGCAGACACCTTGATGAGGTGCAGCAATAAGTTATTAGCTGCAAAGATCGATCAGTGAATTGGAGAGAAACAATTCTTAATCAGAAATACTTTGAGTGTCTCTGCGTATATGTAGAATTTTTTTTTGCATAACTGAATCATTACATCCTCTGTGCCTCCTCACTTCAGTTAGTTAGCATGATCCGCAAAGTTCAGCACTTAAATACTTGTTTTCTCATTTGATTTGCTAGCACTTATTTCTGAGTATATTTTGTTAAAAGATTTTGAGTAGATTTTGTTTTTTAAAAACCTTAGGCAGGGATTGGAGGGCATAAATTTAATGAGCTGTGCCTTTTGGCTCCAACTTTATAGAACTCTTCTGAAAGTGTGAAGAAGAGTGTGGGTGAAAAATAGAAAGGGAGGGGAGGGGAGGGGGGAAATTGCAGGAGATAAGAAAAAATGTACACTCATTTATCTAAGTGTTTTGCACTGTGTGAATAATAACATACACACTAAATGATTGCAGAGGGGTCCATTGTATCTTCCAGCAACTAATAATGTAAAATAATAATATTGAATTTTATATTATATAATTATACACAATAGAAACCAGAATAGAATTGATTGAGAATGAAAACTGGAGTATCACACTTCTTCCTCCCCTCCCCTCTGAAAGACTCCACTAGCTTTGTTGGAGGCCAGTGGCAGGGTGAAGGTGGGGCAAGATACCAGCTTTTCAGGCCCAAAAGGCTTGACTTTCTAAAAGGTCAGGTCTGCTTCAAGGACATACCAATAAATCATTTTGTCTCCATCACCCAATTCCATCCCTCTATTTTAGGAATTTTCTTCCTTTCTTCAATTACTCTCCAATCTCAGTTTGTCAGTTGCTTCTCAGCTCTTCTTCTATTGGGTTTCTAGAAGTTTGACTGTCTGTCTCTCCCCCTGCTCCCAAGGACAGCCATAATATACCAGGCAAATTAGGTTGTCTACCATCAAATTCATGTCATGCCTTGTTTCCAATCCTAATCCTCCTGGGATCACCCTGACATACTGTCTTAACTGAATCTACTAGTTAGAGCTAGTTTATTCCTTCTCCCATTCTGTGCCACATTTATGCTGCCGGTTCACTCTGCCACTGTGATTCATTTTATCTGTTCGTTGTTTTATTGTGTGTTACTGTTTTAACCTTTGTTGTTTAATATCATTTTAAGGGGTGCATGGATTTTGGGGATTGTATATTTATTCTGTTTTATTGTTGTAAGCCTCCCCGATTGCATCGACAGAGGGGTGGGATATAAATAAATTTATTATTATTATTGTTTTTATTACCAGAGGGAGAGCCATTTTTCCTTATGAATTCTATTCTAAAAAAAAATTAATTTGTAAATTGCTGGCTTAATGAATTAGTTCACTAGTTATTTCCACATTCTGCAGAATTCTTCTGTCTGGTTTGAATAAACACAGTTAAGGGAAGGAAAAAGGATTCTGATAGAGCTGGTCTCTCAGCAGAGCTAGTGGGTGGTCATTTTCCTCTGCCAACAACTGAACTGTAAGGAAAATCTTGACTGAGAAGCTTGCTTAGATTGAAAAGAGCAGTTCACTGTGTACCATCACTTATGAACTATGGCAGGTTTTTTTTAAAAGTTTTCCTTTTTATCATGCTGTGCCCTCTTGCCTTCATCTTTTCATCATTTTTGTTTCTTCTGCTAACTGAAAACAGTACAGTTAAGAAATATTTGCCCTTGGTTGTGAACATTCCTAGGTACCACTTTCAAAACTCCTTAGTTTATGAGCAAGAGATAATAAGATAATTGATCTACCCAAGTTTCTCGTTTTGAAATGTATATATGTCTAAGCAAGTGTGGATGCTACTTTGCCATTACAACAGTCAGAGCATTGGGAAGTGGAAGTCTTGGGTCATGCTGTTAAGGGCCAGGATCCAATTGGTTCTGGCAGAGTACTTACTTTACTGACAGCAAAAAGGAAAGGAAGGATAAATTGGCAGGAGGGGAAAGCTGCTGGTTCCAGGCCACCTATTTTCCCAGTGCAGGCCAGGGATGAGGGTTGGATTCTCCTTGGAGCTAAGTTGTTCTGGGGACAGCTTGGCTTGTCACCTGTCTCATGACCCAGGCAATTGTCCAAGCTCCCCCTGGCACCTTCACTTTGAGACCAGTCCTTCCAGAAGCCTTGTCTTGGAAAAATAGGCAGCTTGGAACCAGCAGCCTTTTCCTCTTGCATGCACTGGCAGTGTTGCTCTATCTTGCCTATGCAAGCTTAGAGAAAATGTGTAATGAATATTACATGTACGCTATGGAACAATAGGATTCCAGCCAAAATTCTCTAGGGTTATATCTGTTTAGATACGAGACTTCTGCTGGCTCCTAGTATTATTATTATTATTATTATTATTATTATTATTATTATTATTATTATTATTATTATTATTATTTATAGTCCGCCCCTCTGCGCAGCTATAAACCTGCAGGGCGGGTTACAGCATTTAAAACAGACAAAGTTAAAAACATCCCCTCTTTCCACAATCCAACCCTCCTATCCCCTTAAAAGAGAATTAAACTTAAGTAAAAATGCATCAATACAATAAAACAATAAAAAAGGGGCAAATAGCAAAAGGGACAAGATAAAAACTCATCTCTCTAGGGCAGAAGTTATTCCGGGAAGGCCTGCCGGAAGAGATCCTGTTCACACTTGTTTGGACAAAAGTTCTATAGGGCAAAGTGGGACTTTCTTTGTAGTAAAGATGCTCAGGACTATAGGCATTTAGAAGGAATGAAGGTATTTTTGGGTAAAAGAGTTTTCCAGTGGAATAGAAAGTAAATAGTGTCTGTAATTTTGACAACTTGAAAGCTCTGGGGGACTCTGGTCTGAAGATCATAAAATAGTACAATGAGGAAGAGAGTATGTATATGTGTACTGGAGACAGTGATGGAATATTTTTGTGGGGTGGCTGTGGAAGTCTTAGGGCTTAAGCAGACCAGGGCGTCCAGGATGCCCTGGTCCGGAGCGCCACGGGGCCATGGCAGCTGCACCGCGGCGCTCCTGCGGCGACCCTAAAAGGACCGCCAAATTGGCGCTTCTTTTAGAAGTCAGGGAAAGTGCCCCCTAAACGCGTCGGGCGCACTTTCCCTGACTCTTCCGCCGCAGCGCGTGAGGACGCTGCGGCGGGAGGTTGCCCTGGAAGCGCCGGCCGTGCGGAGGGCCGGCAGCTCCGAGGGCAACCTCAGGAAGAGGAAGGGGCGCCGCTCATGCGGCTGCCCCTCCTCTTCCAGGCCTCGGAGACGACTCTATTAGTCGTCTGCCGAGGCCCATAGTTTTGTATGCGCAAATATGTTTCTCATGGTTCTCCTGGAGCCTTCACCAGGTACTCCTGACACATTCTGTGTGTCAGTGTTGTAACTGAGCAGCACTAAAGGCAACTTTTATTTTTATCTGTTTTATCTATTGTTATATGTTCTTTCTGGGAGAAAATATACTTCACAAGAACTATATTGTTGGCAAAACAATTATTTTCCTGCGTATAAGACTACTTTTTAACCTGCAAAATCTGTGGTTAAAGTGGGGGGGTCATCTTATACGCCAGGTATAAGGATAGGGAGGATAGAGGTGCTAAAACTCTATATTTTGACTGGGGAAATGGGGGGGTCATCTTATAAGCCGGGTTGTCTTATACGCCGGAAAATACAGTATATATCAGTAACAGAAAGCAATTAAAATTGAAAGCAATTAAGAATATATATTCTGATTTTTGTTTTCAGCTTTTCAGAATATGAACTCTAAAAGGAAAGCAGAAACTTGGAAAAGAAACAGACGGCAATTGGTAGGTACAGCTCTTAAGAATAATATTGTAAGTTTGTTTTTAAACATTTTTGTCCTGCTTTCAAGACACAAAGTTTCTCAGAATACATTATAGGAGATTAGTCTCACAGACAAAGACAGTCCCCATGTTTAGTTTACAAAAGATATAGCACATGTGGTCCACAAGATTTTAAGAGGGGAAAACAAATTTGGGGACCAGCGTTAAGTTCTCTCACGATGACCTGCTTGAACAGAAACAATAGAGGTAGAGAAGGAACTTTCTGGACCTGGTCTCAAGAGAGCTAATGGAAAGGCCCTATGGTCCCATCTCTTTTTCATCTGCAACCTCTAAACAGAGATTGTGTGCTTTACATTTTGTGTTCAGAACCATGAAAATGCCATTGAACCAGACTCTAGAAGAGCAAGAGCAGTAGGAGCTATATTTTTGGTTTATCCTTCTGTGCCTTTGAAGGATTCAGGTGCACCATCTTCTCCCCTCTTGAAAGAACATGTTTTCAAGCTTGTTCATTGCTGTTACATAACAAAAATAGTTTGTGTTGGATAAATTATGTTGGAGATTGACCAATTTCTTCAGTGTTAAAATATTTCTGAAGATATATAACATATGTTTTTGTTTGCAGGCCTTCTCAACTGTGGGAACTCCAGATTACATTGCCCCTGAAGTCTTCATGCAGACAGGCTACAATAAACTTTGTGACTGGTGGTCACTTGGAGTCATCATGTATGAGATGCTGATTGGTAGGAAAAAATCATGTCCAAAAATATGAAAAATGTATAGCTCTTTTGCCTTTTCTCAACTTTTAAATATTATGTAACATTAGATCAGATTGGGAAATGTTGGGGCTGTCCAGCTATTTTGTGCTTACTACAGTCCATGTTGGCTGGGAACTCTGGGATTTGAAGACTGAAAGTTCATCACACAACTGCATTAGGTCTAACTTCTTACCTTGATTTTCATTTGCAGTTGTAAAACATGAACCTAAAACAGTTTGAAATGGTGGGAGATGAGAGCTAGGTATAATTTTCATTGATCAGACTCCTGACTTTCATAACTTACTTCTTAGGTTACCCACCTTTCTGTTCAGAGACACCTCAAGAAACATACAAGAAAGTGATGAATTGGAAGGAGACACTAATATTCCCTCCAGAGGTTCCAATCTCTGAGAGAGCCAAAGATCTTATTCTGAGGTACCACATAAATAATTGCTCTCAATATATCCTTGGAACAAGACATAATGTTTTTACATTATTCTTGTTTTATATTGTATGTTTTAATTTTGTAACGGATTTAATAACTTTTTAAGGGGGGAGGGATTCAGATTTTACTTTTGTATGTTATATTTTATTGTTGTTAGCCACCCCGGTTGATCTCAAAGGGGTGGTATATAAATAAATAAATAAATAAATAAATAAATAAATAAATAAATAAATATTATTATTATTATTATTATTATTATTATTATTATTATTGTGTTTTCATTGTGCAGAATTACAAAATTTCTCAGTCTGTAGGAGTATGGGTTGTCATTTTATGAACTTTAAAAAAATAATTTGTGTTCTGTGCCTTGAAACTGTCACAGAAGCATGCTGTCATTCAGGATTATGAATGCTATGCTCCATTTACATGGCATACAGCAAAAGCAAAACTGTTTCCCCATTTCATGGTTCTTTTTTATTTTATTTTATTTTATTTTTAATTTGAGCCCACAGCCTATTAGAGACTGCCTAGACAAGGGAGATGCTTCAGTTTAGACATCCATAAAGAGCCCCATGACCATTACCTTCTCATTGACAAATAAATGAAGGATAATGCTAACATTGTGAGCCAGTGTGGTCTTGTAATTTGAGTGCTGGACTGGAATTCTGGGAGACCTGGGGGGCATCTATACTGTTAAAAATAATGCAGTTCGACTTCACTGTAACTGTCATGGCTCCATCCTAGGAATTGTAGCTTTGTACAGCATCCGCACTCCTTGGCAGAGAAGGTTAAATACCCAGTAAAAATCCCAGGGTTCCATAGGATGGTGCTACAACACTTAAAGTGGCATAAAACTACATTAAACTTCAGTGCAGATGCACCCATATATTCAAATCCATTCAGCCATGGAAACCTCCTGGATGACCTTGGGCAAGTCACACTCTTTCATCTTTAGAGGAAGGCAATAGTGAACTACTTCTGATTAAATTTTGCCCCCCCCCCAAAAAAAAACTATGATAAGGCCATTGTACATTGACTTGATGGTACATAAAAACAGCAGCAGCAGCAACAGCAACAACAAGGCTATTGATGACTATTACGGCTGCTAGCCTTTGAGGATTTTATATTACCTCCACTATCAAAAATAGTATTCTTTTCAGTACCATTTAGTAGGTACTGGAGACAACTGATTGGCCACCCTGAGAACAGACTGGAGAACTATCCGGGCCTTTGGTTGGAACCAGAGGGCTGTATTCTTCTACTGGGCTTCCAGGAATGTTGGAAGCACTGAAATTTCTTTAAGCTGTGTTCATGGATCTGCTACATGGAGTGAGAGATCCTTCAGCTAATGTTTTCTGTACCTTGCCAAGTGTCTGAGAAGGAGAAAAAAAGCTATTCTTTCTGATACTGAACTTCCTGCAGGGATCAGCAGAAATTCTTGCTGCTGCTAACGTTCCTGGAAGCCTACTGGAGATGATTGAGGGTATGGATGTACCCTGTGTTGCACTTTCCAGAAATACGGAAGAGATTAGCAATCTTTGATATACCTAGACGTCTACTGCAATGATTCTATGCATGTCCTACTGCTTTTCTATAAGGGGAACATAAACATTCCAGATGTATGAAAGAAAAGTAAAAGCAACTTTTGGAAATCTTCCAGGGTCATAGTGAGATCTTGTCCCTGCTTCCAGAATACTTGACAGAGTGGTTAAAGTCAGGGGTTACAACTCCAGATGTTGTTGGATTGCAACTCACCACTGGCATTGGTTTCACTAGGGCTACTTAATGTTGCAGTGCAACAACGTCTAGAGGACTGCACACTTCCTGCCCCTGGAATAAACAATAAATCCAGTAGTGATAGCAGTGATGATTACCAGATTCTCTTTTTTTAGGATTTGAAGCCTGCCCTAGAGACAACTCCACTTACTTAGAATTAAGAATTCCTCTATGATGCCAGAAATTCCATTTCCCACTCAGTAATTCACTGTTCTTTTTCTATTTTTGAATTTTCCATTTTGCTTCTTTTGCTGTATACAGGTTTTGCTGTGAATGGGAACATCGAATTGGTGCTCCAGGTGTTGAGGAAATTAAAACAAATCCCTTTTTTGAGGGGGTTGACTGGGAGCATATCAGGTAAAGTACTCTTTCTTCCAGGACACTACCAATGGAGTAATAGGAGAAGAGATTAGTCAGTGAGAGTTTATAAGCAAGACAGATTTGAGCTTCAAAAGCAGTCATGCAGTGTATTTGATACTGCACTCAGGATTCTTACTGGACAGTAAACTTTTTTCTTTTAATCAGAGAGAGACCAGCTGCAATATCTATAGAAATCAAAAGTATTGATGATACATCAAACTTTGATGAATTCCCGGAATCTGATATCCTTAAACCAGCAGGTAAATATTTTCTCTTCTGGCCTTTTTCAAATTTCATTTTTGTATGCAGTGTAACTTTCACTTTTCAAGCTCTGGCCATTTCATTGAAAATAGTCCAGTAGTCCACTTAGCCATGTTCTGCAAATCCCTATGTTATTACTTCCTTTCTAAAGTGGCTTTGTAAAGTTTTTGAGGAGGAGCTCTGTTTGCTTCAGTGTTATATACATAGGGTCAGTATATTTTTCATATTGTTCAGTATGCTTTTTAGTCTGATGGATTCAATTCAGAGAAAAGGTGAAGAGCAACACTGACGGATGCTGACTTCTTGCTTGTGAGTTTCCTGCATCTTAGTTTTGAGGATTACATCCCACATCACCTCTCCCCACACCAGGGACAGTACAGGAAGGTCCCCTGATCCTTAAGGGGAGCAGTTTTTTTGGATACTGAGTAGGTGGTTGCTTAGGGGAATAGAAAAGGTACCTTCTTCCAGTTCTATTAAGCATGCTTTTCTTGGGATCCAACCCACTAAGTTTAAGTGCAGTTAATTGTTAGATTGTGACCAAATCTCTTGAGGCCAAATTTTGAGTCCTTTTCCTGTTTGTGATCTTATTAAATAAGATGTTCTTGCTGTTAGTCTATTTCACAATTGCATTTTCAGGTTATAAAAATGTCATGAAGTAATCATACTTTTATTTTAGCCTGAAGCAATCTGGTTAATGATATAAAATATGAGGAAACATAAGCTAAGGGGTAGAAGCAAATCTAATTCATGTCTTTGTTATGTGCCAGATTTTATGACCTTTAACAGCATAGGAATGTTGTATCTGTTTTATATGTATCTGTCTTTGAGACATGTGCATGCCCAGGAAGATATAATTGGAGTGCATAATTTTCCCATTCCATTTAGCAAGTATAGAATATGCTCAACAAAACATATTTTTCTTAAGATATTTCATTATTAACCTGATGTCTGCATGATGCTTTTCATCAGTGACCACAAGTAACCATCCAGAGACAGACTACAAGAATAAAGACTGGGTCTTTATCAATTATACATACAAGCGTTTTGAAGGCCTGACAGCTCGAGGGGCAATACCATCCTACATGAAAGCTGGAAAGTAATGACTCACGGTGGAACTTCTGGACCTTCATTTTATTTTGTCAAAATACGTTTTCTTCTTCTGCACTTCAAAAGCTTTATCCGAGTGCTGTGAACTCTTCAGAAGAATGCTGGATACCATAATATACACTGTGTTTACATTACAGTGGATTTATCTATGGAAAATTTCCACATACTTGTTGTCTGCCTTTATTGCAGATTATATATCTTCTGGCTTCAGTTAAAATTCTTAAGACTGTTACTTCAACAAGAGGGAGGAGAGAATTAGCTTTTATTTAGTAACACCACAAAGCATAACATAACATTATTTTTCCTGTGTGATCTGTCTTACAAGTGCTTTGTGAAAGTATAGCACTATTTTAAGGGCTATGGTATTGTAGAAGAAACAGCAATAACTAGTAGGTAGTCAAAATTCTCAGCAATTTATCCTACAGGTGGGCAAATCCTGTATATTGCCTTAAAGATCACTGTAGTGTTTTATACTTTATTCAAAAGCTTTTTGGATATAGCATCTTTACAACCCAATGATAGCCTCAAAACCTGCTGCACTTTACTGTTGGTACTAATATAGTGAACTTAAAATATTAAGCTCCCCCCACCCTGCCCACATTACAGATTTGTGGAATATTTTCCTTTTTATAAGCGATGTTCAGAGTAATGTCAAGGGGTAATTTCCAAGTTGTTCTATGTAATTATCTTTCTGCAAAGGAACAGATCATTCATAGTAACTGTATAGGCTCACCATGACTAATACTGTAAGGAGGCCTTTAGTAAAGTTTTGATAGCAACAAGGGTAATAGCACTTCCTCTCTCTCCTCCCTGACTTCCAAATTTAACTAATCAGAGCCAGAAAGTTGCTACAGGCAGAGAATGGTAATGTGTAAGGTTTTTAACTATTAGGATATGATACTTGGACCTTCATGCTTCTAAAGCTTGGGAAACTGCGAGCTCTTAAGTGCCTTTATGATACTACCTGTAGAGAACTCCTATGGTAATGAACCTGATTGTTCAAACTTTCTGTATGGTGTAGTTGCACGCTCGACTGCTTGTTCCTTAGGTGGCCTTGATACTACCTTAAAGTCATTCAGATTATCCATCCGAATCCCTACTAAGTTTCTGCATAATAATACCATATGCCATTGCTGAATATTCATTCACTTGCTGTCCTTCGAAAGTAACCATCTTTGAACTATACATAATTATGTGTTTCAGGTGATAAGCTCCATGCAGAAGGGTTAGTTGTGTAGTAGGAAATCAAGAAGGAAAACCATAGGATGAGGTCTAAAATGATTTGGGCGCTTTCCACATACATCAGTGATCAGTTTATCAGGTGATTTTATTTTAAAGTTTTCCTTTGGTAGGCTGTGGCAGTTTTATTGTTATGCAACTAGGCTAAAAGCCACAGAGATTCTTAGATTTGGAGACTAGGACTCAGTTATTTTACTTAGGAGATGCTGGTCAAAAATTGTCGTATCCTCTGCCTCTAGAAAATTGGTGAAACTTGGAATGGTAATACAATTAGATACCTCAGTCATTCTCACTGAATATATATTTTATTCTAGTTTATTTCTATCCTCATCCCTTTGAAGTTCATGGGATAATTCCCCCAGAATATTAAATATTAGTAAAGAATTACATGTTTCTAAGTACTGCTTTTCATGAATCCCCTAAATGGTCTTATATGCAAGTCTAAAATATGTCCCCTATCTTTTTCTACTTGTCATTATTACCATCCCATCATTTTGTGTTGTCTATCTAGATACTTCCCTAATCTTGAGGGCCTATGACTTAAATCTGTTTTCTAGATGCAGAATTATATAGAAGCTTCAGTGCAAAAGATAATAAAATAATTTTGCATACAGCCTTTGTCCACAAAATGTATTTAGAAAAAGGGAATTAACTCTTGTTCCTTTTTTCATGAGCCTTTGTGCCTAATTTGCAGTTTTTACTGTGTTCCATTGACGTGTTCCATCCTTGGTGGGACTAGAGTTTTGCTTAGTTCCTAGATAATGATGGGTTTAAAGTTACATTTCTGATGCTTGCTGAAATATGTAGCATTCATAACTGGTGCATTTATAAAGCCTTAAAAAGTGTAGAAAACAAGATTACCTAGAGAACAAACCAGCAAATAACTTGCACAAAAGGGAAGAAAACATTGTTGCATTTCTCTTTAATGTTGTGTTCTGCATTATGATATAGCAAAGCATTTCTGTGCCACAATTTGACAGATCTTGAGTGTAAGTACTGTATGTCATGAGTAAATTGGATTATAGTACGAAGTGTGATTGCCTTATACTGTTAGGAATTTCTTGAAAATGTGCTGTGTGTGTTGTAGTGTAGAATGAATGGACCACAGTTACATACAAGTATAACCTTGAGTCCTTTAGCCTCAGCAGCAGCCAGGATCACATTCAATTTGCCAGATGTCATCATCTAGTATTCTTGATTGACCAGAATAGAAGTTACTCACAAATAAGGACATTATGTATTAGCAAACTAATAGAAATTAGATATATGTACACAGCAGCTTGAATTTGTAGGCCTGTGCTGCCACATGCAAGCATTATAATTTGGATTTATGTGGCTTTTTTTAGAACACTAAATAAGGGGTGTTTACCAGGCAGACCATATCTTTGGAGATGCGATGTTGATGCCCTCTTAACCGCAGTTAAGGGATAATTTTTCTCCTTCCTGACTTAACCATAGTTAAGCATTAGGTTGGTAGTGCCCTTAAGGTAAACTAGTTTCCATTCCAACTTTGATTTGAAAATCATTACCTAAATTTGAGTTAAAGCAGGAATTCTGATAAACTGTGTCAGTGTTAATTAATGCTTAACCACAGTTCAGGCAGGTTGGTGTGCAGAATCCATGGTTGGTTCTGAAACTTCTATTTGTTTGTTCTGTCATCTTGCCCTAGCCCATAGTAAATCATGTGAGAAAAGGTCACTGTCTTTCAAGGATGGCACACCTCATTTTCTGAAAAGCAATATTAGCTCTAGTAGCCAAACAATTATCCAGGATATTGCTTATGCAAGTATACATGTTCTGCTGTGTTATATTAAGTCGGTCAGGTATCTTTCCAATTTACCCCCTAAAAGCTGTAAACATATGGGTATTGGCTTGCACAGGAGGAAATAAAATTTCTTTACTCATAATAATATAAGTATGCTGCCGGCCATGTGTCATTCCTAGCAGTGTTGCACTTTTAGATACAAATTATGTGCCTGAGGTCTGCCTTATTTTGGCAGGTGAAAATGTACTTTTTAAAATCTGAATGCAGCTGGTTACTAATGGAGTGTAAAACTTGGTGTACTTTGTACGTGATTCTTTGGTTTTTGTGTGAAGACCAACTCATTATGGAACAATCTTTGCATTCTGACAATTTTAAATTTCTCTTCAATAAATGTAGTTTTGCTAATGGCTTGGAAGTTCTTTTAACTGAACAAAAAAAGTATTTACAGATTACAGAGAAGTAAACTTAAAAGTGTGTGCACTAAGAACTATCTTGTTTAAGTGAGACTAGAAGAAATAATGATTTACAAGTATTTCATTTGCAATATTTAAGTCATTGCAAAAAATAAACACAAAATAAATACCTAGTTAGACAGAGGCAAAAGAAAAAGGATACAAGATGTTGGATGAAAGGAAATACTGGGCTTGTGCAGAAGTCTTGCCTCAAATCCTCAGCACAGCCACAGATATCCTTGTTAATTTTGCAAAGATGTTCACATTAATCCATATCCATGCTGTAAGCAGACCTACACTGTTTTAGTAACAAATATCCTAGAGGAATCTTCACATTATAGAAGTAGGGAGGGAAATCAGATCAAAAACACTTTAACTCTTACATTAACAGTAACTACAGAAAGTATAATCTTGTAAACACTGAATATTTAACTTAATATAAAATGAAAAACATTGATTTGCACTTTTAGGGCAGATAATGGAAGAAATACAGCTGCGATATTTCCCCTGAAATAGAAATACTCATCTTGCCCTCAATTCCAGTAGACATAGGCCTAAAATACGCCACAGAAATAATCCAGTTTGAGAGTGATTTAACTGTCCAGGCTGTGCTAGGGAATCCTGGGAATTGCAGTTTATTGTGGTACCAGAGCTTTCTGACAAAGGTGGCTAAATGTCTCACAAAACTACAGTTCCCAGAATTCCCTAGCATTGAGCCAGGGCAGTTAAAGCTGAATCAACTGGATTATTTCTACAGTGTGTTTTGGACCTTAGTCTTGCTGGGGGCGGGGGGGGGGGGCTTTAGCATTATGTAAGTAAATATATTGTCTTCAAGAAAGCAACATGTATGCAGCGTTGGACCTGTATGCACTATTTTTTCTGCAGATTAAGCTCATAACTATTAAGGAAAGTATAGTCTTACAAAGGTGTTCTCAACCTGCCAGTCATCTTGACTGTATCAAATAATGTCAAGTTTGTCTTTCTGTGGAACAGTTACTCATTCTTTGGAGTACTTCATGTTTAAAGTTCAATCACTTATATGAAAACCTTTATTCTTTTAATCCTGTTTTAAGAACTGCTTCACATTTATAGCGGATCCACTGAAATCAATTTCAGCAGGACAATTCAAACTATTATGTTTGTTGTGTCAATACTACTGTCTGCTGCAACACATATACAATGTGAAGGGCAAGTGTATGTTTTCAAACATGCAGTAAGCCAGGTTAGGATAATATAGCTGTCTATATCTGTTTAGAAATATACCCCTGAATTCATATATTTGCTTTTGGAGATGCCAGTGTAACCATGGCAAACATAATTGCTGAGTAAATCTTTTTAAAGCTATATTGAACATTCATTGCTCCTCCTAAGTTTAAGTTAAAGATGTTAATGAAGTTCTCAGAACTATTTTTACTAAGGAGAAGCATGTTAAACAAGTTTAAAAACTGGCTTAACTTTGTGTTGGTGATTAGCTTTGAAGTAAATGTTTAAATTGTGTTTTGAGGACAATTGTGCCAATCAGGATATTGTACTTAATCTGGTTTTATTTTTTAATTTGACACTGAAAGGGTTCATACACAGTTTTCTTTACATCTTTAAATGCTGAGTGCCTGTAAGTGTGCAAGTCATCCTACCAGACATAGCTGTCTGTTTTCAAAAGACCAAAGGGATTGAAGACCATCTCAGTTTGAGTTATGGTGTGGCTTTTTTCTTTGTTGTTGTTTATTCTACTTCAAAAACATTAATTCTGTAGGCACTTTTGTGAAATATTGGATGACTAAAACCACAACCTGATTTGAATAATGCTAAATACAGTTGAACCTCCATATTCACAGCTTCAACCATCCACTACTTGAAAATATTTTTAATATACATACAAATTCCAAAAAAAACTTATTATATATATATTTTATATATATTATACCATTTTATACAAGGGATGCAATTTTACTATGTCATTATATTTAATGGGTCTTGAGCATCCACAGATTTTGGTATCCATAGGGTGTGTGTGTGTCTTCTATGACCAAGCGGACACCAAGGGCCCATTCTGCATGGTTCTTACAATAAACGAATAGTTGAAAAGTTGCAATACTATGCATATGTTCACAAGAGAAAGCATACAGTGGGCTTTGCTTCTTAAGTAAACATATAGGACTGCATTGTAAATCTGTTTATCTTAAGTCAGCAGTGTGACAAACCAAGGTATTTTTATATTTTTTAAAAACAAAGTGAAAATATTAATTGAAATGGGCCATGGAGCTCTTTGAAAGTAATAGTTGCCTGGGGCAATTCATTCCCAGAAAATGTAAAATTGCTTTTTTCGGACTCTAAAAAACTATTTCCTGTATCTGGCAGAATCAAACAGTTTCAGGTGTGACCTTAAACAGATGTTCTTTTGAGTCTACAAAATAGATGTGCTTGGCGGCAATTTTTGCAATTAAATTCAAGCAGGGATGATTGCAAATTCCTCAGCATATTCTCAACACTAGACATTCATGTTTTAGCATTATACTTTAGTTGCTGAACTTTTAAAGCTGTTTTTTTCCCATATTAAGATTCATCATTTGAATATCTTGTCAGAAAATGGAATTTCTCTAATGGGCAAGAAGGCAGTAACTCCTGCATTTGTAAACCTATCAATGTCATGAAAATTTGGGGGTGCTATGGTTTCTGTTACCTCTCTTAGACAAATCCAAATAACAGGAAAACCTGACTGCTCCCAAATATGGCTTAGTCTATTAACATATTATGACCTAATTATGTCTGCATGCTTTAAAAAGAGGCTGGACAGTTACCTGCTGGGGATGCTTTAACTAAGGGGTCGGCAACCTTCACATACCTGGGGCCAGTCGCTGGTCCCCAGGTCTTCCGCCAGGCTTGGGGGGGGAACGGCGGCATGCGCACTCACACACATGCGCAGCCCCCCCCACCGCGACGCCACACATGTCGCGGCCGCCATCTTGTTTGCCAAAATGGCAGCTGCAACTTGTTTGCGCATGCGCAGCAGTAGTGCGCATGTGCAAATGAGTCACGGACGCCATTTTGGCAAACAAAATGGCGGCGGCAGGAGCACGTGGTGGTGGTGGTGGGTGGTTGGCGGGGGTCGGCAGGCCAGGTGCGGGCTATAGGATGCCGACCCCTGCTTTAACTGGAGATCTTGTATGATCAGGAGGTGGGATTCAGTAGCCCATAAGGCACCTTCCAACTCTTGACTTTTTAACAAAAATCCTTTGTAGAGAATGCAATGGCATCATCAGCTTTTAGAGCTGCCTGCAATTATGCAATGGGTTGGCATTAACTAGCGTAAACTGGTAGTGTGATTTCTGAAGAGATGCTATAGAACAGTCAGGCCAAACATTCAGCAAGGCCATCTGGTTTGATCTTTATCCTATTGGATGCATTTTCCACTGTGCTTACCCATTTAAAACATTTTGTACATGGTAAGCTAATATAGTAGCAAGAGATGTGCCCAGCTTTTCCCCACAGAATTTTTATGGGGGATATTTCCCTACATGCTTTCAAAATAAAACTGGTATGAACCATGCCGTGTGACCTTGCCGAAGCAATTCAGATCTTCAGCACTGCCTTACAAGTGGGAGGAAGCAACACAGAAGTAAATTGTTTCCTTTGATAATGTGACACCCTTCAAGCAAGTTCAGCTGCATGTGAGCTGTGTAACAACATAGATGGAAGAAGTACCAAGGCTATGCAGGTGAAAAAACAGAATTCTTAAGTAACGTATTGGCATCACCAACCTTCATGGTAGTGTGACTCTTGGAGGATCAAGGAGTCAGTTTCTTAGCAAGAGAAGAGAGCTTCTTGGTCCACAAACCCTATAGAATTCAGCAGGTACTGTAGCCTTAATATAGTATCACTTAACTGCAGGACTTTTAGAAGAAAGGGAAAACTACAAATGCAATATGTCAATACAGATTTTTGTACATCTCTATATCAAGAGTACTTTGTGAATTTCAACAATTTAACACTTTCTGCCCAAATTTACTAGCCATTTTATATAAAATATTTCATATATATATTACAGGCATGCATGGACACGAATAACTTTGCCCTGAGTTGAAAATGCAGCATTTTGTGGTGGTGCAGATTGGCATTTGGCTTCTTGAGAGCTATTTTGTCCACCCTAAAGAGACAACTTAGTATGTTCCCTGGAAGTTTGTGCAGGAAAAGATCCCAATGTGTTGAGCTCAAAATCTCTTGCATGTAAACCTGAATTTAAGAGACTGTGTACTCCTGTATCTGCATTTTCACTGCCTTTTCAGCATCTTCCTGAGATTAAGAAGTTAAGGGAGCTGGCTTATCAGGTGCTGAAGGAGTGAAGTTAGGGGTAGGAAAAAACAAAACAAACTTCTGGACTGCTTTTACTAATACATACCGTTTGATTGGATACAACCTCACTGAAAAGAACCACAGGGATGGATCAGGAGTAAAACTCAATGAAGCTCGACATGGCCTTGGATAGAGAGGGTAAGCTCCAGCCCATGAACCTAATCTTGCAAGAGGTCCCAAGAATACCCATTCTCCCCCAAAATCTCTAATTGCCTATTTTGGAGATATCCCTCCCTACTGAAATTCCCAATGGAGCCTGAGATAGCAAGAGCATGACTCTGCCTTTTTGTGGACAGAGGGGGAAATGATGTCAGGAAGCAGATAGGGCTAATGATGTCAGAAGTGGAAGGGCCAGTAGGGAGCCCACACTTCTACATGGGTTGGACCCAGGGTGAAATTCAGCTCCTGAGAGGCAATCCTTGGGACTCTTTCCAGCAATTCTCTTTACCTGCTGAAAAACTGTCCAGAGCATTGGATGATGTGCTCTTCAAGGGTATTCAGGTCTGAAAGGACAAGGAGGAATCAGTGAACACTGCTTCTAGAAAGAATCTTTCCATTCATGGAATGGCCAATCTGGATCCAATATATCATCTTGGTTCCTGCTGATAGCAAATACACCACAGTATAGCTGAGTTGCTCGCGTTGTCAAGGGTGAGGTCTAAACTGTGTCCTCTGCATCTTTGGAGAAATGCGGCAGGGTGCTCAAAAGCAGATAAAATAATACTAGTCCGCTCTGCTTGAAGACTCTGTCTTTAGACAGCACAGCCACCCAAGAGTAAAATAGCTGGTAAAATAGCTGATAAGAGATCCAGTTATAAGAAGACTGGTGGCAAGATGCCCTATTTAGTCCTTACATAGTGCATCAACCAAATTGGTCTGGGACACCTTTGCATTTAACTAAAGTATTAATCTGGTAGAACGTTAGGATCCATTTGAGAAAATGGGGCATTTAATCTGTCAAGTTCATCTACCTGGGGAGGGTGATGGAGCACAATCTGCTGATCTTCTGGTGCATCTTCACCCACCACCACAAGGTTTGTTAGGGATTTGCTTCTAACACACTGGAAATCAACATGGCGACTCTTTCCCTCTTCCTTTTCCCAAGACATCTGGATGAATGGGCGTTGCACATAGTTGTAGATAACCTCTGAGCGCCCTCCAGCCCGCCTCTTCACTTTCTCTTTACAGGTGGGATAGCCTGAAACACAGTTATTTTGGCATCATTATCACTGGCCAGTTTTGATCTCTGTAAGCAGCCCTATTATGTATTCAGGAAAGTAAGAGAATGTCTATCATCTCTATCTGTAGACTTAAAAGCCTCTTATGTATATCAGCTGGAATTATGTGTCACCTACTTAACTATGTAACTAGCTAAGTAGTATCTTTCAGTCCAACCCCCAGTCCTCCCTCATCTTCACTTAGCAGGCAGCAGGCATTATAAACAAGGATCTATTTCTCTGTTGCTTGGGAAGCAGTTGACTGACATTCTCACCCTGTGACTGGTGTGACAGGCAGAAGCAGAGTCCCTGTTGCAATTCCCCTTCGCATCAAAGACTGTGAGAGCGGGTGGGAATATCAGTCAGCTGCTTCCCAGTACAGGGAACAGACCCTGGTTGCTTGCAGCAGCTGCTGCCCAGGAAGTGGGGATTGGGAGACTTTCACAGTCTCTACTTATTCTTTAAACTAGTGAATATGCAGGGATTGCGAATACAAACCAATCCGAAATGCATAACTCTAGATCAGGGGTAGGCAACCTTTTCGAGCCGGGGGCCGGGTTACTGTCCCTCAGACAATGGGGGGGGGAGGGGCGAAGCACCAAAAATAAATAAATATATATTTTTAAAAAAATATGCATGCACACTCTCTCAGCCCCAGAAAAGTCATGACAAAACCCTTGTGGAGATTTCTCCAAGAAAACCCCAAGAAAAAGTAATAACAACAATAATTAATATCATCATGGCGGTGGCGGTGGCGGTGGCGGCAGGAGCGGCCTGGGGCTGGTCCAAAGGCCTGGGGGGGCACATCTGGCCCCCGGGCCTTAGGTTGCCTACCCCTGCTCTAGATTATACATGTGCTTTAGTGAATCCTGGACATCATTTATCAGCTTCTCTTTGGCTTGTAAACAAAATTATAATAAAACCACAATACAACAGACCACACTTCAAAAGCTTGAGGATATGGAGCAAGGACTAATTTTAGTAGGCAGCTTCCTATGAGAAAAGGTGGTCCTTTTTAATGCCCTGGTTTCTAGCTGTTTAGGATACACTGGGCCTCGGTATGGCAGATCCATTAAATAAGAGGCAGCTGTGTTCTCATTTTACAAAGGAATTAATCCTCATAATACAGACGTTTAACTTCTCAAGGCCCAGCTTTTGAATAGCAATAGCAGCTACATTTCTATACCACTTACTGAACTAAGCAGTTTACAATGTGTAAGCCAATTGCCCCCAACAAGCTGGGTACTCATTTTAGTGACCACAGAAGGATGCCAGGCTGAGCCGACTCTGGAGCCCTTGGCTGGAATTGAACTCACAATCTTACGGCTGTGAGTGGCTGCAGTACTGTCATTTAACCACTGTGCCACCGAAGCTGCTTAGTGAAGGAGTTCAGTTCTCTAAAATGATTCATGAAAGGCACTCAGTTTTTAGTGAAAAGGAAGGACTGGTGTGATATACTCATGCCAACAAGCAACAAGCTTTGAACACAGGACTTACTGGTAACTCTCTCTAGAGCTAATTCCTCAGGAAAGGGGGTTGTGAGCTAAGGACTTCCAGATGTTTTCTCCAACAACTCTAGCCATGGGAAGGATGATGGAAACTGCTGTCTAAAGACACCTTTTGCCCATCCCTGGTCTAAAAGGAAACTGCTGGTGGTTTCTTCTTAAAAGCTATTAATTACTTTCTAACATGTATACTTGCCTTCAATACCAATTCGAATGTTTTTCAGGCCACGTTCTTTCAGGACAGCTTTTGCCACATCCCGATTCTCAATGTACTTGAAAAATCTGTAGAGCTTATTGCTATAAAGAACTTGGGGGGGGGGGGAAGAAGAGTAATCATTAATAATGTGCAAAAAATTACACCTTATTCAATCAAAAGCATGCAGAAAAGAATTCTGAAAGATCTGCAGAAGTGAGAATAGGAATAAAAAATTTTGTAATTCAAGGGAGAGAAATGAAAAACAGGTATGCATTGTAAAATTTGGCAGTGCACAAAGGTTTTGTGTTTTAGAATAATTACTACATATAAAACATCCAGTCATTTCTGGCCACACACCTTATTTCAACATTTAGACAAGCAAAAAATTCTAATTGTAGGATGTATATTGCATCCAGGAAAAACAATGGCGGAATCAAAGAGCAACATTTTTGTGCCTAGGTCACAAATCAGCACAAATCACATTACTCTACTGAAATTAATGGGATGAAGTGTCCTTATGCATTTTGTTCATTTGTGGGTATGTACTGACACAGAATCCTACACTTGGGGAACAGTAAATGACACGGGTTTGAGAGGAAGGATGTAGGATTGTTCGTCACTAAATTAAAGTGAGGATTTTACTTTTAAAAATGAATAAAACAGGTTGAAACTAACTGAGCAGTAGCAAGATGATACTATAGTTCCAGAGCATCCACTGACCACTCCCCAGTTACCTAATCGTCTTAAAAATAACTTTTTGGCCAAGAGGCTACATGTGCGTATAGGCCTGCAAAATGGACTGCTTTTAGCACATAATTTAAACTCTAAGTAGTTTTGAGAGAAAAGTAGGATATAAATAAATACCACATTTTATTGTATTCCATTTTATCTTATCACCATTCCACTTTCCCCACCCCCTAGTCTGGGACCCAAGTCAGCTTACAATATAGCTAAAAACATAATACAGCCAAAATCAGTCATAACAGTAAAAAAAAATAATTACATAAAACTTGTTATTATGTGTGGCAGATTGCCGTTCTACAACCAGGATCATGAAAAACTTTTTGAACTAATATTAATGGAAGATATAAAATTTCCTCGAACACTCTCATCTGATGCAAAATCATTGCTTTCAGGTCTGCTGATAAAAGATCCAAATAAACGGTAAATCAAAAAAAAAATAAAACTTGTTATTAAAAACAGCATTGAATATAACAATATAGACACATTTAAATCCTTCTGTAATAACCAGTTAATGGCAAAAGGCCTGCCTAAATAAAAAGATAGTTGCCTTCCAGCAGAAACAGAGCAAAGGGACCAATCTAGCCTCTCCTGGGAGGGCATTTCACATTCTGGGAGCATCTACCAAGAAGGACCTTTCAAATGTGCCTTTGATGGTGTTGGACCAAGGGAAAGTCTTTCCCAAAAGATCTCAAAACTTGAGGAGCAGACACATATGGGGAGACGAGATCCTTCAGATAGATAGTCTGGGCCCAAGGTGTATAGGGCTTTATTGGTTAAAACAGTGCTACCCAAACTTTGGCCCTCCAGATGCCTTGGACTTTTAGTTCCCAGAACTCCTGATTTTTGACCCAACTCTCTGGGTCTTCTAGATGTTGATCTGGAGGACCAAAGTTTGGGAATGAGTGGGTTACAATCTTAACTTTAAACTGAAGTTTCTAAACAGTTTCTAATAGCAGCCTCATATGCAGTGTGTTACAATAATCCAAATGGGATGTGCCAAATCTGACATCTCAAGGAAAGGGCACAGCTGGAGCATTGGGTTTAACAGTGAGAATGCATTCCTGGCCATTGCTAAAACCTCCCATGCATAGTATACTAAAATAAATAGCGACAGCTTCCTGGAAATCAGCCTGTACAAGGCAAAAAAGAAAAACTTTCTTTATAAAAGTGAAAGATTCCTATGAAAATCTGTATCCTTAAGTACTGGAACAAAACAAGATTTTTTAGACATTATAAAGACCATGTGGTCAAATATCAGTTTCTTTTCTGCTAAAAATTATCCCTTATCTGGTTGTAATTTTAGTTTGTATTTCTGGTTGTTCATAAGACAATATACAATCTAGTATATTTTTGTTATTCAAATGCCTTTCTCTCACACACAAACAGATCACCTACTTTGTGAGTATTCTTCTCCCATTGGAGGTGGGTAGTCTTCATCCCAGTCCACTATGTCTTCTTCAGTTAATACCACAATGTGACATTCACGTTCTCCTTTCTTGGCACTACCCACCATTATAGGTAGAATTAACTCTTCTAGATAGCTGTCAAACTGCTTGTGAGCCCCATCATTAGACAATTCATGCAATAATGCACCTGGCAGGAAACAAGTCATGCATGAGTCCTTCTGCACAGAAATGGACATTATCAACCTCACTATGTAAATTCAAAGTGTCATCCCAACAACAGGATCTATAGATCAGACAGGTGGAGCCTTGACATGTCTTTCCTTTAAATTTCACTACACTTACTTAAATCTTGACACTTGATTGTGTTGAAGTCAAAGTTGATGCAAAGATAGTCACACGTATCTCTGAGATCAGGAATAGAAATCCCATCAGGACAGTTAATGATTCCAGTTTTGTAATAATCCTGAAAGTATAAATAGTAAAGCATGTCAGAAAGGAACACTTCTAGAAAATGGCCACACAGCCCGAAAAGCCCACAAAAAACTATAGTAAAGCATGGCTTTTTTGTATTACTATTGTACTTATTTATGTCACTTGTATATATATATTTTTTTCCTTCAAAGAGATCAGTATGGCATACCAAGGGCTCCTGGGCAATTTCTAATCCAATTATTCCCAACATCATAGCCTCCAGATGTGATTGTACTACATCTACACTTTCCATTACTTTTTTTACCATAGCTCTCAGAATCCCCTAGCCAACATTTTCCCAAACTCTAAACCAAGATGAGAATCATGCAACACTCCAGATATTGTGGAACTATAACTCCCATCACTCTTCACATTTTCTCTATTGGTTGGGTCTGATGAGAGTTGGAATCCAACAATATCTGGAGAAATACATTATTCCAATCCTTGTTCTGAACTTTCTCAGGTTCTGAAAGTTGCGTCAAACTCTCCCCAAACACCATGAATGGCAAACATGATAGAGGAGAAAAACAGAAGATATTCACACAGTAAGATATGATACACACTAAATGCACCATCTTTGAAGTAGGCAGTGGGAAGGAAATGAGGTCTATCTAAAGTCTGCAAATAGAGCAGAAAATGCTTATTTCAGAAGTTCAAAATTCTTTTGAACTTGAAAGGAAGAATAAAGATGGAAGAAATGGGAGGAACCATGCTACTTCTCCAACTTTGTGGGCTTCCTCACCAGCACAGTCCGGAAGACAGTGGAACTGATTCCTTCTGCAATTTCATATTCCCCCTTCTCATTTGGCCGAGTAAAGTTATATTCTCGTCCTGGTCCAAACATTCTGAAAGAGAACAAAGTAGCTTAAGATATCTCTAAAGAACAACTAATCCAGACAAATGCAAACCATATTTAAGCATACTGCAGTTATCTATATGCATTGCTCATTTATTACATTAATAAATCATATATCAAAGATTTTAGTGTTGTGTGTCACAGATTAAAACAGCCAAGTATTAAAGAGAGAGAGAGAAACAGAGGTTGCAATAAAAACCAATAATTTTAAAAAACTAGGGCCGGGATGTATTTATTAATCAAGGAACGCTTCTCTATAAAGAAAGGACTTCAGTAGAGACCAAAAACTGAGAGGTATAGGCCCATGCTTAAATCTTAATTCAGGGGTAGGCAACCTTTTTTTGTCCTGGATCGGTCCCCCGAAGTCCTCCTCTCCGCCGGGCCAAGGGGGAGAGAATGGCGGCACACGCACTCACGCGTGTGCGCGCACCCCCACCACCGTGTGCGACCCCCCGCCCACACACAGCCACAGCCGCTGCAGCGCATGTCACTGGCACCATTTTGATTTCCAAAATGGCTGCCGTTATGCGTTTGCGCATGCGTAGGAGTATTGCACATGCGCAAATGTGTCGCGGCTGCCATTTTGGAAATCAAAATGGTGGCCGTGGCGTGCGCAGCCCGCACGGAGGCCAAAACGCACGGTGGTGGCGACAGGGGTCCGCCTGGGCCAGTAAATCCAGCGACCTGGGCCGGAACTGGCCTGGGGGGCGTAGGTTGCCGGCCCCTGTCTTAATTGAAGTAGCATTAGATGGGAGCCCAACTCTTGGGAGTTTCCCAAGTGGATTTCATGCCCATGTGGAACTACCAGAAGTGCCTTTCAAGAAGAATTCAGCGATCACACAGGGTGACAAGTATGCCTTTTAGTTAAAGTGGTTGAAGGCATTTGTCCTCACTTTTGTCCTCACTTTTGAGGTCCTTTGATCAGGAGACAGATAGCATTTTCTGCTACCAGAAGAAAGGCACAAAGCTCTCAAAGGACAAATTCAGGCCTAATAATCTTGGCCCAGTAAACCACAGTTTATCATTCCAAAAATTAATTGTCCATCTCCTTTCCCCTGCCCTTCCCACCATTTAGCTTCAAGACTCACAACTTTGTTTCCAAAGCTATGGTTTCTGCTGCTAACAAACAAGAATATGAAACCTGGATTTGATCACTAGACATGACTTAAAAACATGGTTTTAACATGGTTAAAAACATGCTTATATTGGCTTATATTGACTCTTTGATTAGAACAACTAGATACCGGGGTTCCTAATCCAGATTAAGAATTTGGCCTAGGGAGGGGTGTTAACAGTCTGCCATGCTAGATTGCTGCCAAAAATTCTTCCACTGATGTTTGCTTTAGTTTTTAGAACATTACAAATGGGACAAGCACCAGTGTCCAAAGAAATTTCAACATATAAACAACTTAAAGCGGTGCCTTCCATTCCTAGCTGACTTTTGCAAAATAGCATAGCCATTCTAAACATGTTTTTAAAATAATGTCTTTGTTACATCTCCTTTGATTCTAAGATTACACCTACCAAGACACTACACAATCTATGGGATAAATGTAAATTGTATGTTCATGTCTGGCTTATAATCCATAGGAGGCAGAAACTGGGGTACCCCCAATAACATTCACAGAAGAAACCAATGACACATCTCAAGGGGCTCAACTGATGGATGTTTTTGTTGGCTAAAAAAAGCCCAATTAAAACATTAACCAATTGAGCCCCTTGAGATGTATCTCTGGTTTCTTCTGTGGTTATAATCTGGTTTATCAGCTTTAACACAGTTACTCTGAATTAAATCCTATTATTTTCAAGAAGGCCCATTTCCAAGCAAAAGAGAACAATCCTAACATGTTATCCAAATTCTAGAGTGTCATCATGCACAATGTGTTTAGGATGGTTATTCTAAAATCAGGTAATGAGAATCAGGTAATGTAAAACCAGAGCTTAGAAAAGTTACTTTTGGACTACAACTCCTAGAATTCTCCCAACCAGTATGGCCACTGATTATGCTGCCTGGGCTACTTGTGGACCTGAAGTCTAGATTACTAACTTTTCCTCATTCAGTATAAAAGAAAAGATCTTAGCTATATACTGAACTGGATCCGTAGCAGTACTTAGAAGACTCCTGGAGAGGGGTGTCTTCACTTTCTTCTTCCCCATGCAGCCCAATATGATTTCTGAAAAGCTGCTTTGGAGACATTGTGGAGCTGCAGAATCTCTCTCTCTACCTACCTACCTACCTACCATGAATGAAGTCAACAACCCTCTATTTGCATCCTAAAGCTAGTCTACAAGTTTTGTAAAGTAGTAACATTTCTTACCTTCCCAACATTGTCTCAGGATGAGCTGTAAAAATCTGGGGATTTACAACAAATCTAGTGCCATCTACAACAAGAGTCACTTTCTCTGGTGCTTGGACTTGTGGACTATTGTTCACGCTGTTACCAAATTGCTCCTGGGTCATATAATAGTCTTGATTTCTTTTACTCCCTGCTTGGAAGAAAATGCCTTGAGCTTCTTCAGGAGTATTTGAGCATTGTGGGCTTCCTGGGTGAGAAGAATATCTGTGCTCTGTGTCTAAATGCAGCAGACACAAGCAGCAGTTGAAAAACTGACATGATTAAATTACATTAAAAAAAAAAAGACCAACCTTCACCTATAATTTAAAATAAATATTAAAACAGGTAACAGTATGACATTGAGAGAAGAGACACTGTGCTGATTTAGTAAATCACAAAGAACTGGGGGGAAAAATCCTTGGCATATTTGTACATAGCAGCTGAATTACCCACGTAAGCATATGATCAGATCAAGCAGATGCATGTGTTTATAGGTCCAAATGCACACACTACTGACATGATAAGTCACAGTATTATCC
>CM034706.1:209139863-209171834 GCA_020142125.1 Phrynosoma platyrhinos
ATGGAGGGAGGGCTCTTCCTCTTACTCCAGAAAAGTAAGAAGAGGGAAAAAAACAAAGAAACATATACATATACTGACATATAAAAAGCATACCATAAAAGATCACACAGTGCAAAATACAATACAATACCATATAGTGTCCACCATATAAATACATTTCACTTACATCTCCCACTTATCCCAACCACAACTCCCTACACTCCTATACACCCCTAAACACATTCCTATACACAGATTAAGAGGTGACATGATAGCCCTGTTTAAATATTTGAAGGGGTGTCATATTGAGAATGGAGCAAACTTGTTTTCTACTGCTCCAGAGAATAGGATCTGGAGCAATGGATTCAAACTACAGGAAAAGAGATTCCACTTAAACATTAGGAGGAACTTTCTGACAGTGGAATATGATGTCCTGGAGTAGTGGTGGGGTCTCCTTCTTTGGAGATTTTTAAACAGAGGCTGGATGGTGATCTGTTGGGAGTGCTTTATTGTGTATTCCTGCATGGTAGTGGGTTGGACTGGATGGCCCTTGTGGCCTCTTCCAATTCTATGATTTTGTGATTTGATTCTGTGTGCATATGTGCACACAGTTCTTCAGACATCCATTTGTTCTTGATTAATTAACAAGGAGAAATGACCTGCTTGTCTCTAAGGCTACAAATACAAATGCAAATTAGAATTGTGCAAATTTGTATTCACTGAGTAAACAAAAATATGCCCTTTCTTAACTATGCAAAAGATCATCTCCTACAAGGCAACAATACCTCATACAAATGCTAACCTGAAGTAATTGCCATGAAGGAAATTATATATTAATTCCATGGACTACTAATCATGTGCAGGATTTGTTGTTGTTGTTGTGTGCCTTCAAGTCATTTCCACTTATGGTGACCGTAAGGTGAACCTATCATGGGGTTTTCTTGGCAAGATTTCTTCAGAGGAAGTTTGCCATTGCCTTCCTCTGAGGCTAAAAGAGTGTGACTTGTCCAAGGTCACCCAGTGGGTTTTATGGCTGAGCTGGAAATCAAACCCTGGTCTCCAGAGTCATAGTCCAACACTCAAACTACAACACCATACTGGCTCTCATCCTTATGCAACATACAGCCATACAATTTCACTGTCCATAAAGGTGATGGAGACCCATGTATATATTTCTACACCCATTGTGCTTAATCAGCCCCTATGAAATTCATGCCATTGGCAAATTAATCTTGGGTGATTGTGAACCCACCTAGATTGCATGCAATTGTGAGATGCTTGAGGAGAAAGGAAATAACAAATCTGGAACAAGTGGATTTTGGTCCATGTTAATGTGTGGAGTAGTGACTTTAATCAGCAGCAATGGCTGAATGAAAAACAAACCAGGAGTAGATGCCACGACAAATTAATTTATCAGGTTGGTTAAATAGATCTGATTGGCATCCATCTTCCTAAATTAATTAGCTTATATCAGATGGCTGAAGGACCAGTTTTAAAAGAACAACACAGATGATGTTATTTCATGCAATCTTGAGACCACAAGAGGGTTGTTACTCTAAAGGCTGGCCTTTCCAAATACTCTTTAAAGATAAAAGACCAAAGGGAGAGCAGGGTTTGGGCTTGAAATTGCCCATGACTAGTCAGCACATGGACAGCAGACAGAGCAGGCAGACAGGTCACAATTTATCTCATTAGGGCTGTGAGGTGCTGCATTTGTAGGGAAAGTATACATTTCATTTCAGTTTCAACAGAAAACAATGACATTTAATTGAAATTGCATTGAAATTGAAATTGTTTCAACATTTCTCCTTTGTACTTAAAACTAGCATTTTTTTTTAAACAGATCTCTGTCCTCTTCTGTCTTCTGTTTTGGTGATGAATTTTCTCTTTTGGAGCAACATATAAATAGCCAGTGTGAGAGAGCTCATTTGCTTGAATTTTATTGTTGTTATGTGCCTCCAAATCAACTCAGATCTACAGTAACCATACCATGGGTTTTCTTGACAAGATTTATCAAGAGAAGAGGTTTCCTATTCCCTTTTTTTAAGGCTGGGAGAATGTGACTTACTGAAGGACACGCAGTGCGTTTCCACATCTGAACATGGATTTTAATCTTGGCCTCCCAGAGCCCTGGTCCAAGACTTAAACCACTACACCATTCTGCTTTTCCTGGCTTTTATTAGCAGTGTTCTAATTTTTCTCTGATTGTCAGGTGTAATCAGTTAATCATTCACCCTTTTTGCTAGATTTTCTTGTATTTATACTATCAAACACTATTTATCTTATCAGACACTGACAGAGTATCAAAAGCATTGATTGGAATCCTCTTGGTGACTTACACTAGTGCAACGCTCCACAATGCCAGCACAAGACACTTTTTGGAGTAATGTCTAGTAGAAAGCAACTTTCACTGATAGATAAAACTCTCTTGCTGGTGCCTGAGCAGCTTGAAAGCCAACAGTGCATCTTTTTTTCTTGATAGAGATGACTTTCTATGCCTTTCCTTCAGTCTCCATGCTGTTAAGAACCATTTTACCTCTGCCACTATGCTGCAGGGTATATTGTTACCAGAGACAGAAAAAGTTAATTTTAAAAGTGGCAATGTGTTAATATAATGTGTTAAAGTTAATATAAAAGTGGTAAGGTTGAGTCAGTGTGACATTGGACTATGACTCTGGAGGGCAGGGTTTGAGTCCCCGCTGAGTCATGAAAACCCCACTGAGTGACCTTGGGCAAGTCACACTCTCTCAGACTCAGAGGATGACAATGCCAAACTCCCTCTGAAGAAATTTGCCAAGAAAACTCTACGATAGATTCACCATAGGGTTGCCATAAGTAAAAACAAACTGAAGGCAAACAACACACAATGTGTTTAGTTAATCAAAACTAAACCAAGAAAAAAAAACCCTAACTCAATTTAATTTATGTTAGAAGGAAGATTTAACAGTTAAAAATTCTGTTAAATTGGCATTTAAATTTAAATTAAATGGCTGTAGTGAAAACCATAGCAAAATAAAGCTGGAAAGTGACAGACATTATTTTACTCCCACCTCCCCACCTCTTGCTTGTCCCTGTTTTGAGCTAGAGAAAGAAGAGAACAGCTGCATGATTTTATAAAACCAACAAAAATATTTCTCATTCTCCACACCCCATCCTCCAAAAATATTTTGCTTCCCCTTTCTCCCACTTTGCTATAACCCTACCCTTTCCTCAGTTTACTGATTCCCAAGTGGGAATCATGGGAACTGTAGTTTATTGTGGCACCAGAGCTCTCTGACAGAGAAGGCTCAATGTCTCAGAAAAAAAAATACAGTTCCCATGATTCCCTAGCACTAACCCTAACCCTAAAAGTGGACTCAATTTGCACTATTTCTGGCAGTCTGCAACCCCCCTACAAAATAAACACCCTATGGATGCAAAGAATACTATCCTATTCCAAACTGCCCCTATTATTTGCTAATTTTAATTTTAATTTTAGAATGAACTAAACTAAAGTATTTTTGATCTGGTGACCTAAATGTTGCCATTTTCCAACCATGGGAGCCTAGCAAAAGTAAGAGGTGGTTTTGTAAAAAGCTATAAAAATAGGTTTTGGGTCACTAGTACTGTCTCTTAATTAACTGTGGAATTAAGGATGAAATCCCAACTGAAATTAATCACTTTTGTTAAATAAAAAAATGCCCCTTTTCATTATAAAATGTCCACGTTGATTGATAACTTATTTGATTTTAAATTGTTAGCTTCTATTTATATCACATTGGCACTGGTAATTACACTGGCCAAGAGGATCACATTTTGAGAGTATCTACCTATTTGATATATGGAAATGAATCTAAATTAAGTATTGATTGATTCACTGTTCTGTCCCTTCAATCTAAGACATTTCTAGGGCAACTTTCATCAAAACTAGCAATAACCAGTAAAACAAAAAGAGAGAATACCAGCAACATTAAAGAATTTTCTATCAAAATGACCAGGGAAATTAAAGGTCTTTATGAGGGGTAGGCAACCTTCACATTGGAGGAAGATCAAGTAAATTACATTCTAGACATTTATGAGGCTGGATTGCATAAATTGATAGATAAGAAATACAATTTCCTTCTACTTTATAGTTCCTCTGTATGGGGAATGGGAGCAGATGGAGCAGAAATCAGCATTGTTTCTGTGGTTATGGGGGGAGAGAGCACAAACTGGAAGAAGAGAAAGAGAAAGCAGGAGGTTTTTTGCTTGTGGCAAATCATGTTTTACTTTCAGCAAGTGGCAACAAGCAGTACTGATGCACTTTGGAGGAATTTGAACCTTCTTGGGGGGGGGAGTCTTTGGAGGCTGGGGGTGCAATAATGGTCTAATGGGCTGCATGGGGCCCATGAGTGCACTTTGCTCACCACTGCTCTTTAGGAAGATGCCCTTGGTTTGAAAGGTGGTCTGACCCAAGATCCATAAGAAGGGAGGGCCAGAAGGGCAGCAGATGGAGCCAGCAAGCACACAAGTCCTCTGGCTACAGTCTCCCTCACTAAAGATGACAGGATGTGTGGTATAACCTTTTACAGTCTGCTCTCAATATCCACAGATGCTTTTTATCCACTGATTCGAGCATCCACAGATTGAAAATATTAAAAGAGAGAGAGAGAGAGATAAATTCCAAAAAAACAAGCCTTGATTTTGCCATTTTATATAGGAGAAACAATTTTACTATGCCATTGTATTTAATGAGACTTGAGCATTCACAGATTTTGGTATCCACAGTGGGTCCTGGAGCCAAACACCAGCAGATATCAAGGGCCTACTGTAAATTCTAACAATTTAGAAATATGCTCCCATACATACAAATTAGCACAAGCAAATTGTATGCCTGTCTATTTTGCCCTCTTTTTGCAGGTGATTAATTTTTCCTACCTCCCTGCTCCAATCCGTCAGTGGCCACACTAGCCACCTATCCAGAGCTTTGCCATTGGGGATGCCCCAAGACCCTCATGTTGATGTGCCTCTCCTGATGTTAGGGGGTTGGCCTTTGCTTTGGTTTGATGCAAAGTCCTAGCCCGGAGAGCAACTATTTGGGATGCCCCAAGTGGGTAGGAAGAAAATCAACTCATGTGAGATGTGGTGCTGGAGAAGAAGAGAGTCAGTGGGGTGTAGTGGTTTGAGTACTGGATTGCGACTTTGGAGACCAGGGTTTGATTTCCTGCTTGTTAGGCATGAAATCCACTGGGTGACCTTGAGCAAGTCACATGCTTTCAGCCTCAGGGGAAGGCAATGCAAAATGTCCTCTGAACTAATCTTGCCAAGAAAACCCCAGGATAGGGTTGCCAGAAGTCAGGAATGACTTGAAGGCACACAACAACAACAAGCTGGAGAAGAGTGTTGAGGATACCTTGGATGGCCAAGAAGACAAACAAATGGGTTCTTGAATGGATCAAGCCTGAATTCTCTCTGGAAGCCAAGATTATCAAATTGAGGCTGTCATGCTTTGGTCACATCATGAGAAGGCAAGAATTGCTAGAAAAGACAATAATGCTAGGAAAGGTGGAGGGAAGTAGAAAGAGAGGAAGGCTGCATGCTAGATGGATGGACTTTATTAAGAAGGTCATGGGCTTGAATTTGCAAGACCTGAGCAGAGCAGTGGAGGTCAGGGGGACTTGGAGCAAGGTGACCAGATGTCCTCACCGCAAAGGAAGACAAGGCAGCTCAACATGTAGGACATTCAAGAAAAAATGCAGGACATTGCCAAATGAAAGCTACAAACACTCCTATAAATGTAAATCCATGCTTCTTAGTCCTGCTCCAAATGGAGGACATTTTGAAATCCCTCCTAACAGAAGACTGAAATGTAGGACATGTCCTGGAAAAGATGTCTCATCCACAGGGTCACCATGAGTTGAAGGCAGTTAACAACAGCAACAAACCCACTTCATGGACAAAATGGCATGTCATTGTTGGGGTATAATGTCATTGTGTTTGAATTTATTTTTGTGAGTTAACTGTATAAAGAAAGAAATGGGTGTCTGGAGTATTTATCATTGGGAGCTGAACATTTATGAAAACTGAATGTCTTTTATATGAGCTTGTCCTTTATTCTTGGAAAGAATAAAAATATTAACAACAAACCCTCCTCATCTATGGACGGACCATAATGTTATAGTAGTTAGGGTATAATGTCATTGTGTTTGAATTTATTTTTGAGTTAACTGTATAAAAAAGAAATGGATGTCTGGAGTATTTATTATTGGGAGCTGAACATTTATGAAAACTGAGTCTTTTCTATGACCTTGTTTTTTATTCTTGGAAAGAAGAAAAATATTAACAACAATAAACCCTCCTCATCCATGGACGAACGATAATGTTGTAGCAGTTAGGATATAATGTCATTATGCTTGAATTTATTTTTGTGAGTTAACTGTATAAAAAAGAAATGGATGTCTGGAGTATTTATCATTGGGAGCTGAACGTTTACGAAAACTGAGTCTTTTCTATGACTTTGCCTTTTATTCTTGGAAAGCTGATAATAAAAAATACTAACCACAGCCAGCCTTCTCTGCCCAGTCTCCCTCCTCAGGGCAGTTTTAATAAACAAACGAAGAGGAAGAAGTGCTTCTCTCTCTCTTTCTCTCGCCTTGCAGCGGCTGCTGTTTGACAGGACCGAACTCCAGCAACTTTCGGGTCGCTCTGCTTTCATTTTCGTTTTGCCGGAAGGACAGTCACCCGAAAAGGCCGCATTGCTCTGCCTTGGCTCCTGAGGCGAGCGAAGGAGGAGGCTGCAGCTGCTTTGGGGGGGCTGGGGGAGAAGCTTGCTCTGCACCCCAAGGATCCCAGGCAGCCCCCCTGCCCTCAGAGCCTCCACCTGTAATGCAGGTAAGCGCCCTTGGCAGACCCTCCGACTGGCGCCTTCCAGAGCCTCCCCTGACGCCTCTCCCTGCACTGACCGCCCTGCCCTTGGCGCCAACTCACCTTCATTCCTTCCTTGCTCCTCACACACAGCCTCCCATCTGTTCCCACCACACAGGTGTAGCCCTGCCACCTTTTTACCTCCACCAGGGGTAGGCAACCTTTCCCCTTTAAGGGCCAAGGGACTTCAGCTCCCAGAAGCCTCAGCCATGTTGGCCAATAGTCCCATGTTGGCCAATAGCTCCTGGGATTCTGGGAGCTGAAGTCCCTGGGCCCTTAAAGGGGAAAGGTTGCCAACCCCTGCACCCTGCTCCTTTCTGCTTCGACCTCATTTATTTAGTTTTGTTTGGTTCAGAAAACCCACCCACCCTCTCTCACACACACCATGGAAACCTACTACTGGGTGACCTTGGATGAGCCACACTCTCTCAGCCTCTCAGAGGATGGCCATGTGGCAAGCCCCCTCTGAGAAATTCCTACTACGGTTTAAACCGGTTTGAAGCATTTTAAATGATACTGGTTCACACTTGGACCAAATCGCTGAAGTGGTTTGGAGAGGAGGGGGGGCCATGCGCTAGACCCATTTATTGTGCGTCTTTTTGACACTGATTTTTTAATACTACTACTAAAATTTATTTGTATCCTGCCTCACTGTAAAATACAACCGGGGTGGCTTACACGATAAAATGAACAATCCCATCCCCCAATAGCCCACCCCCGCTAAAATACAATTAACAATCAAGTTTTAAAACATGCTTAAAAATAACAGACTACAATAAATGACAAAAAATTACAAAAAAATTAAAATTAAAATTAAAATTAAACAAAATCCTGCATCTTTTTCGATAAATCGATTCCGCGCAAGTGTGAATTGAATGTGGGTCGGAATCGATTTAAATTTGCCCTTCGGCCAGCTGAAGCAGGTCTATTTTGAATTGATACATTTGTCAGTGTGAACCACACGTGGGTTATTTTACAGCAAGAAAATGTGACCAGGGCAAATGTGGTGTGAACCATGCTCCACTGTTGAACCATTCCATTGATCTGGATCACAAACCAATTCATTTGTAAGTGGGAATGAGACAGAGGAAACCTTATGATAGATTCGCATTAGGTTTGCCACAAGTTGGAAATGCCTTGAAGGCGCACAACAACTGCAACAACAAAGTGATATTGAGCTGTTGAGCCCCCAGAGTTTTATAAAATCTAATTACAGGGTGTACCTCAGAGACATAGCCGTGTTAGTCTGGAATATCCATGACAAACCCCCCTGGCCAAGAAAACCCTATGATAGGGTTGCCTTAGGGCCACCATTAGTTGGAAACGACTTGAAGGTACACCACACACACATACACACACACACCTTGCATTTTCCAAATGCCCTGGATTTTCCATGGACTGTGTCAAACTTCCTTTGTTGTTGTTATGTGCCTCCAAGTCTTTTTGGACTTGTTGCGAACCTAAGGGGGACCTAGCATGGGGTTTTCTTGGCAAGGCTTCCTCAGAGGGTTTTTTGGTTTTTTTACCATGGCCATCCTCTGAGGCTGAGAGAGTGTAACTTGCCCAAGGTCACCAAGTGGGTTTCCATGGCCAAGCCGAGATTCAAACTCTGGTTACCCAGAGTCTAGTCCAGCACTCAAACCAGGCTGGCCCTCCAAACCTTCTTATATGGCTTTTTTCCCTAAATGTTTTTTGTTCCTTGTTTCACCAACAGACTCTGGAATTCCCCAAAGCTGCTCATTACAAAGGCTGGGAAAGTGACATAAGGAACTGGTTGTGAGAACAGCTTTGATAGCTTTTCAAAAAGGGAAAGTGCAAGGTTAGGCACACAAAAAGAAAAACATAATAAAGAAGAAAAACATAATAATAGTGCTAATCTGGTTTTCATTTAGCTAAGGCCAAACTTTGTGCTTGTCAACTTACTGGATATGTACAAACTTTAAAAGACATCGGAGTGAAGAAAATGCGTGGTGGACATCTTTCACTTTTATTTTCTCTCTTGCCTGGGGTTCAAAATAAATTTGAAGCATTTTTGTGCATGTAAGGGGCCAGCCCTGGTGTAATGGTTTGTGCGCTGGACTTGGACACTGGGAGACAAGGGTTTGAATCCTGGCTTGGCCATAGAAACCCACTGGGTGGCCTTGGGCAAGTCACACTCTCTCAGCCTCAGAGGATAGCAATGGCAAGCACCCTCTGAACAAATCTTACCAAGAAAATAGTTCACCTTAGGTTTGCCATGAGCTGGAAATGACTTGAAGGCACACAACAGCAACAACAAAGTCATGTTTAGCTGTTGAGCCCCCAGAGTTTTATAAAATCTAATTACAGAGTATACCTCAGAGACATAGCTGCATTAGTCTGGAATATCTGTATGCAAAGGGATTTTGTAGTACCTTTGAGATAACGTTCATATACTTCAGTTAATGAAGCAGATATGTTTCTGGAAGTGACTTCTTTAATAGACAGTTTGGTACCAGAGGCAGAAATAATATGGAAAGAATAGGAATAGGTTCTAACACCACAAAAAAGAAGAGCAGTTCACCGTGTTTCACCAAACTTTTTAATCTAAACCTAATATCTATGTGTGAAATTAGTTAACAAAAACCTTTTGAACCTCAAAGAGACCATTTGAAATATTCTTCCAAAATGCATCCATGGCTGATTTTCTTTCTTTCACCAGTAATGGATTCAGAAAGCTGCTACTGTTTACCTTAGCTACTGTAGGCTGGAGCAGAGCTAAAGCAGAATCCTGTTCTTCCACTCCTCAAGCTTTATTGTGTTATTTACTGCCAGCACACTGCTGCAACCTGGCACCCAAAATCTGGTTTTCCAGCCTTCCTTCACTATCCCCCCAGAACTGATGCTGCTTTTTTTTTTTTTTTAAAAAAAAAAAAGCTTCTAACTAGACAGAAAATGAAGAGGAAAAGTGGCAGCAGGATGAGAAAAGACTTTGTAGAAAGAAGCTTTTTCATCAGAGGCTTTGTTAATGTGGGTATAGCTGTATTTGAGGTTTATGCTACATTTATACCCTCTTATCTGTTATAAACACTATACATTTGTAAAACAGCAAAATTTAAAAGATCCACACAGTTCAGCTGTTTTTGCACAAGGAAATGATAAAAAAAAATTGACAAAGGTTTGAATCCTGGTTTAATCATGCTGACAGTAAAAACACTAGAATGTGGCAAACTGGATGTAAGTTAGGGCCTAAGCAGACTGCCAGAAATAGTGCACATTAAATTGAGGCACTGCCCTGGCTCAGTGCTAGGGAATCATGGGAACTGTAATTTATTGTGGCACCAGAGCTCTCTGACACAGAAGGCTCAGTGTCTCAGAAAAAAATACAATTCCCATGATTCCCTACACTGAGCCAGGGCAGTGCCTCAATTTAATGTGCACTATTTCTGGCAGTGTTATGACTACCATATGTCTAACTGATTTCTTTGCATCTCCTCTAAATATGGCAGTCTACTTTAAGTATGATTAAATGTAGCACCAACCCTCAGTTAGGATTATAATTATGCAAAAGATTTAAATTTAACTATACATATGAGATTTAACATATAAATTTCTGTTCTCTATTTCTCTTTTAAAGTACACCCTACTTCCTTAAATTAGCTGCTTTGGACCTCATTTTAAGAGAAAGGGAGGATATAAGTGCAATTAATTAGCAAGCTAGCTTTTGGGAACTATATATGAAAAATGATGAAATAATAATAATAATAATAATAATTCATTTCATTTATATGCCGCTTTTCTTCCTGGAGGGACCCAAAGCAACTCACAGATAAAACATCTAAAATCTCAATAAAATTCAAAACAGTTAAAACATCTACAATCAGTATGAAATCACATACAATATGCAAAAGTTAAAAACAAACTAAAAATCCAACTACACCATAAAAACCACCCTGCTATGCATTATATACAAAATGGCTGCCTGCATACAAATGTTTTCACTTGCTGACGAAAGGCCAGCAGGGAGGGGGCCAGCCTAGCTTCCCAAGGAAAGGCATTCCAGAGGGTGGGAGCAGCCACCAAGAAGGCTCTCTCTCATGTCCTTGCTAGGCGAGTCTGTGATCTTAGTGGGACCAAGAGAAAGCCTTCTGCAGGTCTAAGGGCTCTTGCAGGTTTGTATGAGGACATACGGTCTCTCACATAGTCTGGACCCAAGCCATGCTGAAATCTTTACCATATGATATCCTTTTATTGCATTAGGTTCCTCAATCAATCAAATCTTTTGATTTATTTATAAAATATTTCAAGATTACCTTTCAAGGCAGAAAGCTCTCCCAAAGTAGCTTACATAAGCATATGACACATAATAACACACTATTATAATTTAAAATAGTAGAGAGGAAGATCTCAACATTGAGCCACGTGTTCCAAAAGAGTAAGTAAGCTGCTCAAAAATATAGTTTAAATTCTGCATAGCCACTAATAAAACTATCTCAAGTTCTTTTGTAAAAGGCATCTCAACAACCATGGTTAACTATTATTTCACTTTAGTTGCTTAAAAGATCATGCAGTATCCCCCTGAGAAGGAGGGTCAATGTCTTATGATACTTTCCTGGGAGGTCAAAAACCCACTATGCACTTAAATGTATCCTATATAATACTGAAGACTATTACTACTAATGTTCATCATTGCATTGTCTGAATTAAAAGAAATGTAAATATGAATGTTAACAGCATTACTGTTGGCCCCAGATAGTTATTTTTCTCTATGAAATGGGAATGGGTAGGACAATTCTACTTAAGCAAAGTCTTCTTTCCAGCAAGCAGTTGCAGTAACATTTGTTCCCTGCTTGAAACTGAATTAGTTACTGGTACAAAGTTAAGTTACAAACTCCTCCCCCGCCCCTCAAAATTATCAACTGTATTTTTCAAGAGTTTCAGGATGAAATTGTGGCAGTGATAATAATAGACCCAAGGTGGTAACAGTGGAGCAAAAAATTCCAGTAGTATAGTTGTATTAGGTTTAACACTTGAGCAAGCAGTACTGCAAGAAGAGTTGACATGTACTGTTTTGCCCAGCTGGTTCACAATTAAAAACTTCATTGGATCTATCAGTTGCATTAATTTTAGAAATGTACATACTTCTGCTAGAGCAATGGACCTGGCCCAATGTCATCATTGAATTCAGGCCAATAATACAGCCACTCTGTAAATAAGTGCTTAAGTTGCTTAAGGTAACCATATTTGGGATTATCCCATTTTATCTTCAGCACAACTCTAGGATGATTATAGAATTATAGAGTTGGAATAAACCCCCAAGGACCATCCAGTCCAAACTCCTGCCATGCAGACATATTCAATCAAAGCATTCCTGGTCACCCAGCCTCTGTTTAAAAACCTCCAAAGAAGGAGACTCCACCATCCTCCAAGGCAACGTATTCCACTGTCAAACAGCTTACTGTCAGGAAGTTCTTACTAATGTTGAGCTGGAATCTCTTTTCCTGTAGCTTGAATCATTGCTCCATTTCCTAGTCTATGGAGCAGCAGAAAACAAGCTTGCTCCATCCTCAATGTGACATCTCTTCAGATATTTAAACAGGGCTATCATGTCATCATGTCACCCCTTAACCTTCTTTTTTCCAGGCTAAACATACCCAGCTCCCTAAGCCGCTCCTCATTTATCATGATTTCTAGACCTTTCGCCATTTTGGTTGCCCAGCTCTGGACACACTCCAGCTTTCAAAAGCCCTCTTGAATTATAGTTATTAAGCTCAGAGTAGGGACGTCCAAGGTCTATATGCATTCCTCATTGGATTTTGGAGAGCTGTAACCCACCACCGCCACATCCCCAATGTATAATATTTTTAAAAATGAATATAAAAAACTTATGGTTTACTTCATAGTTCAAAAATGACTTTTCTTGAGCCTTAAAGAGCCTAAGGGGCATTTAGCAAAATTGTGTTCATGTCCTTAGAGGGTGTGAGGACATTTTGAGTTTTAAAATTTTAAAATTGTTTTTCAAAATGGGGGTAAGGGCCCTTGGAGGCCTCCAAAATGGCAGCTGCATGTGGTACTTTCCCCAAACCCTGGCTAGAGACTCTGACTGGCCGAGAATCACCCATGGTTGTGTAGCTAAGTGGGATTTTAACCCTGGATCCATCCAGCACACTTTGTTACACCACACTGACTCTTCAGCTACATTTCTCTATGGTATTTCTTTTGTACTTTGATCAGATTTGCACTTGCTTCCCTTCTAGCAGAAAGTGACATATCATTTAAAGTGGATCACTACTGAAATGCAGAGGACTTCAAACAGGAAATCTATATAGCACTAATATACTTTTCCTTTCTTAAGGGTGAAGGAGCAACTTGTTCTTCAAGTCCTGTGGCAACAGCTGCATTGCCCCTGCAGTCCACTCTTGTGACACCATTACAACCATTCCATGGTGGACAAATTTGTGCCTTGCCTGGCCAACTAAGTGAGTAGAAGATTGTTATCTAAAAGGATGGACATGAGAGCACTTTTAAGTCTTTTAAGGGTTCTTTTTTTTTTTTTTAAGAGGAGGGGGCTGAAGTGTGTCTTCATACATTAGAGTGTCTTCATACATTAGCAAGCAGAAGTTCCCAGGTTTGTTTGGTCCTTGGCTTTGCCAATGAAAAGTAGCAAGTCATGGAAAAGTCCTCTGCTTTAGATGTTACACAGATACTGCCAGCCAGAGTGGACAACAGCAGGCTGATGGACATCAGTTATCTGATTTAAGGCAGCTTCCTGCAATCAACAGGAAGTTTTGAAATGGGATGGGAGCTGTTTCTTCAAAATAGTGGGATAGGAGAAAGGAGATCATTCATTTTTTCTTTGTTACCCCTTTCTATCTTTCCATCTTCCCCTCCTATTACCATTGTCATCGTTGGTGCTGCAGAAAAAGAAAATATTCCTTTTCTTGGACTTTTTGTTTTCCTAAAAAAGAAAGCTTACAGACTGAAATGTATTGTGACATTTAATGTCAGTATTAGTCTGGTTTGTTTCAGGAATCCAACCCTCTTTGTGGAACAAGGATGATGTGATTCACTGGTTAAGATGGGCAGAAAAAGAGTACTCACTCAGGGAATCGGAGGAAAGCAAGTTTGAAATGAATGGGAAAGCTCTTTGCATCCTCACCAAGGAGGATTTCAGACTCCGGGCTCCCAATTCAGGTTAGAGCTACTGTCCCTAATTCTCCACAGAAAAAGAAGGATCTTTTCCAAAATCATATTTCTTATAAGGAAAAAAATTAGGGTGCTTATTCTTAGATGTAACAGCGAGAGAGCATATGTCGAATGAACATGTAGAAACCTCAGCATGGCTCAGTTTGCTTCTATCAGCACATCATTCTTGAAGTTGCATTGAAATGTCACTAATGCCTTGAAGAATGGTGAAATAAACCCTCAAGCTGCAACCCTACAGACGCTTGCTTGGGACTGATAAATCTCACTGACAAAATGAGACTTATACCCTCTTCTAGCTAGAAGTTTCCTTTATGAGTCTCAGAACAGGGAGGATGATGAAAGAGGGCTGGAGAGACACAGACTTTCAGTGTTGGGTTGCAGCAGTGTGTCTGTAGAAAACAATAATATTTGAACTGGGAAAGAATGGGGTTCTCTTCTTGCTAACCCTACTGTAGTCACAACAGGCAAGGTAAACAGCAGCTGCCTCCATAGTTCTTTACTAAGGATGAACAGTAAAACAGAGAGCGTGGTTTTTTAAATAAATAAATAAATAAATAAATAATAAGCCTAGAGCAATATGCTTGACCACCAAAATGGAAATTAAAAAAAAAAAGTGGAGACTGGTGGTGGGGCCAAAGGCAGCCCTGGATGCATTTTGGAAGAAGCCTTCAAGTGGTCTTTAGAAGATTCAAAATGTTTTTCTTTATTGTGTAAGTCCTACCTGGCTTGATTGTTTCATTTCCCATGAACATATTTTTGAACAGTTTTGAATGAAAAATTTATTGAAACATGTTAAACTACTCTTGTTTCTGTGATGTAGGAAGCTATCCATATTTTTCCTATGTTATTTCTGCCTCTGGTATCAAATATTCTGTAAAAGAAATAATGCCAAAGAATACACCTGCCTCACTAAATGGGATATACATGTATATCCAACCTCTTTATCATAGAATTACACTGATGATGTAAGAGAACAGTGGGAAGAAACAGTTCAAAGTTGAGAATCTGTCCTAAACTTTGAGCCTTATATGAAAAAACAAAGCAGAAATGGATCTACAGAGTAACAGCTTTCTCTGTGCCTTACCACATGATGTCTTAGTGCTTCAATTCTCTTTCTGAAGGAGACAGTTGTAAAAGTGTATCTTTTGTCAAACTGACTTTTTCTACTAGACAAAAGATGTGCTTTTACAACAATCTCTTGGCAGGAAAAAATTGAAGTGCTGTGACATCAGGTGATAAGGGGTGGAGAACGCTCCAGCTCAGTTTCTCCTTTCTTTTCTCATATGATAAGGCTCTTTGAACCATTTCTTGAACAAATTCTATTCATTAGGAGAGCCTTGGGAAGGCAGCCTTAGGTAGTCCACAATGGCTCTTCTTAAAGACACCCCCTCTTTTAATTCTTTTGATCTCCACTCACCAGTCACTTTAATCTTGCCTTTACTATATTGGAAACTAGGCTTTTTGGATTTTTGGGATTGGAGGGTTAATTTTTAACTTTAATTTTTAATTTTTAATTTTAATTTTAATTTGTTGTTTTAAAATGTCTTGATTTAATATTGTTTTAAGGGGGGAGGGGGTATGTTGCATTGTATGTTTTATTGTGGACGGTCTGTTTTAAAATTGTAAGCCGCCTGGATTGGTTTACCATTGGGCGGGGTATAAATAAATTTTATTATTATATTATTATACCTAGTGATCCACTGAGAACAACAATAGTGATGGGTGTAGTTTCATTTTTAATGCTGGGCTGATCTTTTTCTTCACTAAAGTTCCCAAAAAATAACGTACTAGAATAATGGCCAGAATCCTGTTGGACAGTTAAGAATATGTAACTTACAGTTATGCATTCATAACTGCTGTGCATAACTGCAAAAGCCTCATAAACGCCAATTATGAGTAAGCAGCTACTGGGATTGATGGGAGTCTGTTCCCTTTTTGATTTAGAAGCAGCTGCCTGATGCCTGTCACACTGAAGATTGCTTATAGGATGGGGTGGGAATGTCAAGCAGCAACTTCTTGATCAACAGGGGAACAGACTCCCATTGATCTCAGTGGCTGATTACCAGTAAGCAGGATTTGCAGGAGTCTGGTTGGAACCCACTACTTAGCACCCTAGTTGCAGAGCTATATAGCACATAATGGTCATGTAGAATTCTACTGCCTGGCACTGGATGGAGTAAATTGGTTCCTTCAGAATAGCTATAAAAATACACTAAATGTCCAAAGGGCCATTGTAATGCATGATATCAAGTCTGATTGATTATTCCCAAAGTGTTCTTTAGGGACCATCCCAAATGAACAACAGAAGAGTGTTGCCTTTCTAAATAGTTATTTATATAATACTAAGAATTCTACATTTAGTCATATATGTAGCCCCCTTCCCCAAGATGTTTTCAGTGGCTTCAGTTCCCTATCTCCATAGAAATAGATTGTTCTTCTGAACTGTCCTCTGTATAGGCAATTCCATATTTTTAAACCAAGGCTCATAGAGCAGTGTGCTAGTTCCCAACATGGTGCATTATTGGAGGGAACCAATTACTCCCCAGTGCTCCTTTGGTCTCCTTTTTGATAATATATCTCCCAAAATGGTACTTCTATGGAGCAGGAAATTATAACACTGGAGACAGGAGTTAAACCATTTTAAGTGAGCTGACTACACTGTAGGGTTTAATGAGAGATATCAGTTTCCCACTTAGGCTGAGTCTACACTTGCCAGAATGCTCTGGGCTGTTGGAGTATTCTGGTCCAAAAATCCCTCCAAATTCATCCCTTATCTACTCTCTTTTGCTGCGGGTTTGTGCGTCTTGCAGCGAACAATGAGCAGTTGTCTCCCCACGCAGCCCTGTCCATCACTTGCCACTACTTCTGGGGTCAGAACAAGACACCCAAAAATGATATTGATGCTGGGCACCTTGTTCTGACCTCAAAGCGATTTGCACCCACAGCAGCAAGGCTGGGTGGCTTGAAGGAACCCAGAGTGAAAAGGCAGCTGCTATCGTCGCTACAGAGAGAGCTGAAAACCCACAGCAAAAGGTGAGTTATTTAAATATGGGTTATGGGTGGGAGCCCTGAATTGGGTGCAGGTGTTGTGAAGATAGCCCAGACCTGATTTGGGGTTTTGGCCCTGTGTCATGCAGAAGGACGCAGTGAACGCAAGGGGAATTTGGGGTAAAATAACCCTTGTAGACAAGGCCCAAGTCAGTGTCAGGAAAATGATATTCTGGTTTCCAAAAATTTTTTAGAAATCCCCCAGGCTGGATTCATCCTTATTGAAGAGAGTGGCAGACAGGAGTTTCCTTGAAAAATGAAGTGAAAGCACAAAATGCCACCTAGTTTTCCACACAGTGCTTACATTGATAGCCAAAAGCTACAGGTAATATTAGTGTGAAAGGTGTGAAGGAAGTGAGATGGATCTTTCTTTGTTTCTTTTCTTTCAGGAGATGTTTTGTATGAGTTACTCCAATACATTAAGACCCAGAGAAGAGCCCTTGTTTATAGCCCCTTTTTAAATCCTCCCTTTCAGGATTCGGTACTTTCACAGACTCAAGGCACTGCAGAAGGTAAGTGCTGTGGTTTCATCAAGATAAATTACTTACAGCTTGAATTCCAAAGGCTGTGTTCTTGTGTTCAGCCACGCTGGGAGGGCATCATTATCCAGCACATGTTTATCTCATTCTTCCAGGTAGGATTGCTAAGTCAAGAATGTCCTAGGCCCTGAGAGTTCAGCATGAAAACCTGAGACCTAGGGAAAGCCCCATTGGGATATCAGTGGGTAAACCTGTGGTGATGTTTCAAAGGTAATGTTACAAGAGGCGGCTCCAAGTGATATCATCAAGCATGATACATCAGCCACAGTTGCACAGAGTATGCCAGTCAAACAAAAAGCTCTATGTGTAAAAAATGAAGATATACACACACAACACAACACACACACAGTTTTCATAGCAATGTTCTTACTATAAGATTCCTCATCCTCACCCTGAGGACTAGAGAAGAGGGGTCAGGCCCTGACATCTGGGAACCCTACTTCTATGTACAATCTCTGGCATTTCATTTTGACCAGTATTTATAAAATACATGCTATTGTATTTATACCTTAATTATGTTATTCATTAAAATAGCCTATATCATAAGATGTCAGGGCAGTATACAGACAGAAGGGAAACATCCTGGAGGAAAGTCACTGTCAGGAGCAGAATGTGCAGAAGGGATTCAGAAGCCCTCCAACTAAGCAGTCACTTCCTACATCTTCAAGAGGATGGCAGCATTGAAGATGCCCAAACAAGAAACCAGCAACAAGGGATACTGCATGCCAAGGAAGGAGTCAAGGTATCTGGCAGCCCCAACAAGAATAAAAAGCAAAATGGTGCTGGTTGTCAGAGGCTTGTCTCTTAGGGATATAGAGGTACCTGTGTGCCAGCTGGACAAGGTGCTACCAGCTACCAGCTCATGCTACCAGCTTCTTTCTTTCAGGGCCAAAGCAGAGTCAGCCTGGGATTGTGGCGAATGGAGAGCCTACTCCCAAAGTGGGCCCTGGTGGTGGTCCCAAATGGGCCGCTGGCAGGAACAGATTAAATCTGCTCCTTTCGCCAACTGCTTTGGGCTGCCTTAGGTGGCCTTGGAACAGTGTCCAGCTATTTTGAGGGTGTGCATCATCTGAATGCCATGCCCCTGAAGAAGCTGGAAGCTGCTCTGTTTGGCCTGTCTGTTTTGGGCATCAGTTAGTTTCAAAGTTGTTACGAAATCCGTTTACATAGTAATTGGTAAATTAATAGGTAAGAAGTGACCATGTAGTGCTAGAATTTGCAATTGTGGGACAAGGTAAAGAGGAATATAGTTGAACATGGACCTTGGATTTCAAGAAAACTTATTTTAATAAGTTCAGAGAATTACTGGGTGGAACTCCATGGTTAGACATGATAAAGGAAAAAGGACACCCAGCAAGGTTGGATGTCTTTAAGAAGGAGTTGCAAAAAGTGCCATCATTAATAGAAGAAATGGGAACATCTTAAAAAAAGAAAAGAAACACCAATCTGGGTGCACAGCAATCTCGAGGAAGTGAAAAGAAAAAGGTCTGCATGTATGGAAGGAAAGACAAATTAGCAAGGAAAAGTACAGATGTGTAGAGCAAGCTTGCAGGAATAGAAGAAAGAAGGCTAAAGCTCAAAATGAGCTGAGACTCACTAGGCAAGCAAAGAGCAACAAAAAAGGTTTTTACAGATACATTCGAGGCAAGAGAATGACCAAGGAGTGGGTCTGTTGTTCAGTAAGGATGGGTCTGTTGTTCAGTAAGGATGGCAAAATACTTACTGATCATAGTGGAAAGGCAGACTCAGAACTACCATTTTGTTTTATTCCTCCTCACCACCACCACCCCCAAAAAGAGAGAAATGTGTGCTTCCATGCAGCAGCAGAAACCTTGGCAAGGGATCTAGATTGTAAATCAAGATTGATAGACAATCACCTGGCTAACCCAAATGAGTTCAAATCTGCAAGGCAGGCAAACTGCATCCCAGAGGATTAAAGGAACTTGCTGATGTACTCTGAATCCCTTGCCATCATTTTTGAGAAATCTTGGACAACAGGTGAGGTGCCAGAAGGCTGGAGAAGGGCAAACATGATCTTTCTCTTCAAACAAGGCAAAAAAAAAAGATTCAGGAAACTACAGACCAGTCACTCTGACCTTAATACCTGAGAAAAATATTAGAAGAGGTTATATAGGATTCTGTCTTCAGTTATCTTGGTGACAATGCAGTGATCAGGAGGAGCCAGCATGGGTTTGTCAAGAACAAATTCTGCCTAATTAATCTTATATCCTTTTTGGAACAGGTCAGTAGTCTAGTAGGCAGTGGGAATGCTGTGGATGTCATTTATTTGGGTTTTAGCAAAGCATTTGATAAGGTTCCCCATAATGTTTTGATCAGCAAATTGATTAAATGTGGAGTAGATGGGAACACAGTCAGATGGATCCATAATTGGTTGGAAAATTGTGCTCAAAGAGTTATAATCAATGATTGCACTTCAAACTGGAAGGAGGTTGCAAGTGGAGTGCCTCAGGATTCTGTCCTAGGGCCACTGCTCCTCAATATTTTTTATCAATTACTTAGCTGATGGGGTAGAAGAAATCCTTATCAAGTTTGTAGATGACACAAAACTGGGGAGGGTGGCTAACACATTGCAAGATAAGAACAGAATTCAAAAGGACCTAGATAAGCTAGAAAATTGAGCCGAAATTAATAAAATAAAATTCAATAGAGACAAATGAAAAATTCTACATTTAGGCCACAAAAATCAAATGCACGGGTATTGTATGAGGATACATGGCTAATCAGTACTGCATACAAAAAGGATCTTGGGATTATTGTTGATAAATTGAACATCAGCCAGCAGTGTGATGCTGCAGCAAAAAAGGTGAACACTGTTTTAGCCTACATTAATAGAATCATTAATAGAAGTTGAGAGAAGTGATAGTCCCACAATATTCTGTGTTGGTCAGGCCTCATCTTGAGTGCTGTGTTCAGTCAAATATGCCTCATGTTAAGATAGATATAGACAAGTTGGAGCAGGTTCAAAGAAAGGCAGTGATAAGAGGTGTGGAGAACAAAAGAGGAAAGGCTGAAGGAGATGGGCATATTCAGCTTGGTGAAGAAAACACTGAGGGGTGGCATAACTGCACCCTTTAAATACCCCAAAGGCTGTCACAGAGAGTAGGGGCAGGCTTGTTCTCTGATGCCTCAAAGGGTAGGACCAGATCTAATGGTTACAGGAGTAGATTTTTATTGAACATTAGAAAGAACTTCTTGACAGTAAGAGCAGTTTGTCAATGGAGCCAATTGCCCTAGAGAGATTATGGCGTCTCCTTCCCTGGACATCTTCAAAAACAGGCTGGACAGCTACCGGCTGGGGATCCTTTAGTTAGAGCAGTGGCGTACCCCAAATTGGTGTCACCCAGTGTGTGTGTGTGTGGGCTTCTGGGGGTGGGCCTTCCAGCCATGTGCATTGCATGGGAGTGCGGATGCACATGTGTGCACCAGACAATCACACACATGGCCCTGCAGCAGTCCAGAAAGCCCCGTGGTGGCCAGAAGAGAGACCAGAAAGCCCCACAGCAGCTGGGAGAGTGGGCTGAAGGCCCTGGGGGGATGGGGCACCAACCGGGTGTCATACCTCTTCTGGGTGTCATCCTATTTCTGGGGTGTCACCTGGTGCAGTCCACACACACACCCTGTGATGCTACTGAGTTGGAGATCCTGCATTGAGCAGGCGGTTGGTCTCAGTGGCCCATGAAGTCCCTTCCAAATCTATGACTCTATGACTAACTTTTCCCAGTTGTGCTGATAATGTATTGAAAAAAGTGGCCTGATCTCAGAAACATGAAGTGCAGGTTAGAAGCTCTCTCAGCTGATGTCCATGCTCTTCTTACAGAATGTTTGATTGTCACTAATGGTCATCAAAGGCACACAGAGCAATCCATATCTCCCTCAAAGACGTTCTACAGCTCTGGGGCATTCTCTCTTTCTCAGCACAACACTGGGATCTGTTACAGGGCAGATGTTTGTTCTTTTCCTGCAACATCACCAGATCCAGTTAGTGGTAAGATTGCAGGTAAGTATGCTTTCTCAGAGACTTTTAGCTCTGTTGTAATTTTGCACTCACAGATTATAGTGAGAGCTGCATTTAAGTTGCATCAGACTACTGTAGTGCACTCTACATGGGGCAATCCCTGAAGATCACTCACAAATAAAAGCTAGTGCAAAATGCAGCAGTGAGATTGCTGACTGAAATACCATTTAGAAAACACATAACACTGGTCTTAAAGGAGCTGCACTAGATGCAAATGTGCTCCTGGTCTCAATTCAAGGTGGTGGATATAGCATTCAAAGCTGTAAATGACTTGGGATCTTAATATCTGATCTGCTGAAGGGCATTCCTCCATATTCCACCAGAGAAAGTTAAAGATCATATGGGGCATGGAAGAGGGCCTTCTTTGTTCTGTTGGGGGTGTTCTGGTGCTTTTCTCCAGAACTGAACCTGAACTTCTGGTCTGTTCTGATTTATGGGAGAGGATGAATTCTGCAGTGTATTCCTTGGGTTTGCCTTCTCCAGCTGCAATTGAACCCTCATTTCCTCTTAAAAGTGATACAGAAGAATGGAGCTAACTTACATAAGTGCAACTGCACAACTATTTTAACATCTTATCCTATACTACTGACTCTTAGATTGCAGGTTACTCTGGGATTATGTCTATCAGCTCCTCTGTGACAGCCGATATGAACCATTTATCAAATGGGAAGACAAAGAAGCCAAGATCTTTCGAGTTATTGATCCTAATGGACTTGCTAGACTTTGGGGAAATCACAAGGTACCTAATAAATTTGTTGTATGAGATACAGTAGGGATGGGCAAACTGCTCCTCTTGATGGCTTCACACTGCAGTTTTCATGGTTCTTTGAGGCTTGCAGTCAAACACCATCTGAAGGATGTTCCCCATCACTAACTTTTTTGGATATTTAAGACTTCGAAAAAAGTGTTGGTTGTTTGGACCCCCTCTAATTCAAGGTGAAATCAGTAGATGAGCTTGTACAGAAGGGGATATTCTATAGTACCTTGGGTTTTTACTCAGTCAATATAGTAAATTATAAATAGCATTTGTAAAGTCATCTTAAGGCAGGGGTAGGCAACCTTTCCCCTATAAGGGCCAAGGGACTTCAGCTCCCAGAAGCCTCAGCCATGTTGGCCAATAGTCCCATGTTGGTCAATAGCTCCTGGGATTCTGGGAGCTGAAGTCCCTCGGCCCTTAAAGGGGAAAGGTTGCCTACCCATCTTAAGGTAATGTTTCTGAATTCTGGATCTTAAGGTTCTCCAATGTCCATTGCCTACTCCTGGCTTACTCCTGCTGAATTTAAAATTTTGCATCTGGATTTCATGGTGCTCTCTAGCTCATCCAATCCAAACCATTCAAATTATGTTCAAGGGAATTAGCTGTCAGGTGTAAAACGATTATCTTTTGAATTTTCAGAACCGTAAGAACATGACATATGAGAAGATGTCAAGAGCCCTGAGACATTACTATAAACTCAACATCATTAAAAAGGAGCCTGGACAGAAACTCTTATTCAGGTTTGGAAAATAAAATTGGGTGAATCCGTTGGGAAGGGTTGCTGGAGAACAGCATGACATCAGAGTCAGATGTAGGTGTTGTATGCTTTGGTATGCTCTGGGGCCACATAGCAAGTGCTTAGCTTCATAATGGCTAAGGATGGAGGGCTATCCTTGGACCTCAAATTTATTGTCCATCATACAAGCAAATATGCATCTTAATTTCCCAGATGGCAGAACTCAGGTGATTAAAAAAAAAATTTCCCCCCCAGATTCCTGAAAACCCCTGGAGAAATAAAACATGACAAAACTACTAAGTTTGAACAGCTAGACAATGAAGATGAAGAAGGGGAAGACTGGAAAGACAACAGGCTGGAAATCTCACCATAAACATTTGCCATGCAAAGGTTTAAAACAATCAAATGAAGGGAATTAATGTCTCAGCAGTGTGTTTAAGTTGTAGTTCTCTGTAACTCAAATGGATGAAATTAACCACCGCACTTTTACTGCTGTTGCACCTGCCCATCTTTTAATTACTGTTAAATTATAAGAACTCTTCAAATACATAGCAGTGAGCTGTATTGAAAACAAAATCCTCAGAACCAGCTGCTTATCATTCCCCATATCTGGAATGGAACACGTGCTTTAGTGCTTTGCTACAGCAGAAAGAAGTAAAACTGACTCTACAGGTAGGCTGGGGAGAGATGTATTCTTTGTTTTTAAGAATGGATGAAACTATAAAATAAATTAATCGGGAAGTGTGACTCAAAGGGTATGTTGGACTTTTGTTTATTGCCTTTTTTAATGCTTTATATACCCCTAGGATGATAATTAATTACATTTTTTTATCCACAGGCTGGATTCTGAGAGGCAAAGACTTACTGAAGGCTATCCAGCAAGGGCTCACCTGTCCTAGGTTTAACTCATTCTCAGATAATAGTGGCTCATTTCAGAATGAAAAAAGTTGCTGCTGATTTCATCTGTATCTTGTCAAGGCAGGTTACAAAGATTAAAACAGTTAAAAGCAACTTACAAAGCAAATACATTAAAAGCCATTGTTAAAAAGGAATTAAACTATCCATGGAATTAAACCTATTTAAAATGAAACATATTGACAATGATAAAAAATCAATAAAACAGAACACTCTTAAAAGCCTGTCAGAATAGAAAAAAAATTCCACTTGCTGCTAGGACAGCAAGGAGGAACCCAACCTAGCTTCCCTGGGGGAGTCCCAAAGACTGGGAGTAAAATGCTACCAAGAATTTCCTCCCCCATGTTCCTAGCAAACTTGCCTGGGAAGGTGGGACTGAGAAAAAGGCCTCCCTCAAAGATCCCAGGGTCCTTTAAAAAGCCTGGACTTGAGCTGTTCCATTTTATAGGCAATAAACAACACTTTGTATTGGATGAGATTAGTAGGCAGTGAAGCTGCTGCTGCTGCAACAAGGGAGTTGTATGTTCCCTGCCCTGAACGCCAGTAAACAATCTGGCTGCAGCTCTTTGGACCATGTGTAGTTTTTGAGTATTTTTCAAAGGCAACCACATATCAAATGTGTTATAGTAATCAAGGCATGCGTCACTGTGGCCTGATCAGACATTTCCAGGAACGGTGCACTGGTGCACTAGTTTTAACTGCAAATCTATTCCTGGTCACTGCAGAAATCTGGGTGTCCAGGCTCAGAGGTGAATCTAGTAGGCCCATACTATGAACCCATGTTTTCCAGGAGAGTGTTACTCCATCCAATACAGGCTAAATCCCTATCCCTGATTTGTCTTTCAACGATTTATCATTAAGTCCACTTTGACAAATGGCAACCCTATGAATGAGGAGCATTCATTAACCCCTCAACTGAATGGCAAGCAACAAATATGCATTGCTTTGTGTATTTTCATTCTTACTGCTTTTTACCTTAGGTTGTATCCAGACTCAGTAATACTTAGAACAGATTTCCTCTAACTTCTGACTACTGTAACTTTACTTTTAATGGGTCTACTCTTAATGTGACTCACTTGGCACACAAACATGACTGTTTGAAAGCTGCTATGGCATGATAAGGCTCTGGACCACTAAACACATGAGTACTGATTCCCATGATCCCTAGCAATTAGCCAGATACATATTACTGCAGGTGGCCAAAAATATTGTGATCTTGGAAGCTAAGCAGGATCAAGTCTGCTTAATAATTGGCTATATACCAAGGAATAGCAGATGCCGTGGCAATATTGAGAGGAAGACAATGGCAAACCACCCAAGGACTCCTCCTGTAAGAAAACTCTATGAAATTCATGGGGTTGCCATAAGTCAGGAGACTCAAAGGCACACTCACAGTGCCTGCATTACTGGAGGTAATATAAAGTCCTTATGACTAGTTGTCACTGAAATCACCATCCCCCATAAATTAATTTGATCCTTTTTTCAAGCTGTCCAAGTATACCCTGCAGTAGCAAATTTCAGTTATGAGCCATCTAAACAGAATCTCACACCATCCAGTTTCGTTGGATATTTTAATATTATGAAAGGGTGAGAAAAACATTTGCCTATTCACTTCCTACACATTATGCATACATGTTTCTAATATCATATCCCTCCTTACTTTTTTCCTACTTTACAAAGTTCCCAAACATTTCAAACTTTATTTAGGTATTGATAGCCTACTTTTCAAGGCAACAAAGTCTTCACAACAAAGCAGCTTACAATACAGGTAAATTAGTATAATTAGAACACTACCAGTAGCATTCTTACTAGCTGAAATTTCTGAGTAATTTTCAAGGGCTGCCTCACTCACATACAGTGGGCCACAGGAGTCCAAATGAGATGTAACTACTGCAGCTACTATGGCTGCAGATATGGAGATTCCTAATTTTGCCAGCCACAGTTAAATGAAAGGTCTTTTTTTCCCCCTAAAGGAATAAGTCCTATAAAAGAACACAACCACATTTGTGTGGCACTAAGCTGCAGTAAGGTTTCAGATCCAGTCTTTCCAAACTCTGAAATTCAAGAAGCCTTTTACAGACATTTTGCCTCTAATCTGTTTTATGATGGTTTGTGGGATGACAAACCACATAGATCAGATCATACTGAAATATTCTATAAAAAATGGATACACATCCATATATCACATTTCAGTTGTGACATCTTTCAGCCGTTAAGAACATGATTAACAGCAAGCTCATTTACTAGGTTCTTACAAGCATTATATGTGATATATAAAACAAGTATGATATATGTGATATATAAAACTCTTAGTCAATACTAGGCTTTGATGTTTTAAAAACATGGAGAAAGATTAACTCAACTTTCCTCTTACCATAAAAACTGCAAGTGAGGGCTCAGAAGTTTTTTCCAAGAACTGAGCAGAGCTGGAAACAGCAGGATCTTTTGAAGATGGGGTTGTCTTAAATCTATGTTGACTTGATGGTACATAACAGGAACAGAGCTTTGGATTGACATACTATTTGGCTAATGGAAGGAGGGGTTTCATGTCCAATTTTATGTTAAAACTCTCCTTTGCTCTACAACCCAAAACAATTTTGCTCACAGAAAACTAGAATTCATTTCCCTAGTATGCTATTTTAATATGTGCGGACTTTTTTTTTTATGGGAAGCAGAAATACATGTTACCCACCTGGAACCTGTGGTGATCTGTCCAGGAAAAGCTCTGCCATGCAATCAGCAGACCATGCAATTTTGCTGGAATCCATTGGATAAAAGTGATACTTACTGGCATCCAGGGACTATATTAGCAATATCATATTAGCAAAACATGCCTGAACTCTTCATACAGATTTGTACATGTTGTTTAATGGAGCTATACAGAATCCAGACAGATTTGACCAGTTTGGAACAACTAAGCTTGCAGCAGGTGTGCTGAGGTAAGAACATGTCTGGTATACATCCCACCAGCTTTGCATGGGTAGTCTACCTCATTCCCTTAAAATGTTTTGGAGTTCTCCATATAAAATGCCTTCCCAGATCACCCACTGCCATCAAGTAACTGATAGACCCAGGATGTATACATTTCCATGAAAGCACTGCTAAATACCATACTGATTCTAGTTGGAACAGCTGCTTACTGTTTACATGTAGACTATCTCTTATCACTTTAAACATGCAATTATTATTCAATGTAATACATCAGCTGTGCAACCAAGGAGACTCTTGAGCTTAAGAAAAAGCAGCACCACAATTTCAAAGTACTATGGCTAAATTACATTATGTAGGCAAGCATGAACTGTTACTCAAAGATAGAACCATGCTGCTTATTTGGAATAAGATACAGAGCTATTGTGATGTACTATAGTTAAAAAGAATTCAGACAGACTACTAGACAGTCTAGGTAGCCAACTGAAGCCATACAACAGGAGGTCACTCAGTTTGATACACAAAGATTAGCATGTGTAAATATAAAGGGATGATATGGGGTTTATTTGATACAAAGAGATGTATCATGCAATTACAACCGTTTGAAAAAGTTGCCCTTGATCTTTACTTTTTTATTATCCCTTTCGTTACAGTTAAATGAAATTCTTGAGTATCCAAATACAGCATAAGTATGTTTAGACTAGATGTCAACACATTTTACAAACATTTTATTGGCTGGATAGTGTACACAGTACTTACAGTTGTATCTATTAAAGACAAAATACACTTCAAAATGCAGCATAAAAAATTATAAACTTTTGAACTATGTACAAACTTTTCCTTACAGGTTCACAAATATCTATGCCCCCAGCCCAAGAAGTTTTACATGCAAAATATTTCAAAAAAGTTTTATATCACTTGGGGTTTCCAATTCAACCCTATTAAATATCACACTGCTTTACACAGGCTCAATGTTCTAGTGCTTTTTAGGTCAATAGAAGAATTTGTATCTTTTTCAAATTCACTACATGTATATCCTCAATTGTATCACTGTCTGAATGTTTACTTCCAATTACAAACTTGCATTTGGTATAGCTTCTACTTTAATTTTTATTCAGGAACCAATCATTTTGTGACATGTTGCAGTTTAGGTCACCCAATATTAACAAATATTTCAAAGTAAGTTTGACCTACACACATGAAGTCTAAATCACTGGTATAATAGACCCTATTTGGTCATTTTTACACCATTACAGAAAAATCTGACTACAGAAATTCTCTAGAGACCAAAAATTAAATAGCTGTCAGCATCATCTACATATAGGTATCACAAAAACAATTTAATTTTTAATGTGGGGAAAATAGCGTCAACTAGGTCGTTAAATTGTACATGTATTTATGATTTTATACACACAAAGAATTAGAGAACCTTGATACCCTCAATATCCCTGTTTGCAGTTATAAAACTAACAGCTGAAAAGGGGAACCATGGAAAACATCTGGAATCCAGACTATGCAGTATTTTCCCTTCACCATGCATATCACTATTTCAGAATGTATCAGTGCTTTTAAATATTTACAGCATTTCTGAAAAACAATAATCCCCCTTCAAAAGCGTTCACTGTTCCTTCACTAATACAGTTACTTAAAGCATAAGTTGGATATTTATTGTAAAATCTAGTGAGGAGAAGTGCTGTAAGATATTGAAGCAACCAGGTGAAGAATGCCACAATGGTGACCCAAAGGCACCTAGGATGCTGGAGTGAATTGAAAGGCTAGTAGAGATTAAATAAAAATTAGAAACACAACCTTTACGTAATTATATGGGTAGTTGATGCAAAATGGAACAATACTTTATTCACTCTTCCAGCTTAAGTTAGGACACTGGCACTCTAGATGACCCTAAACTGTTTAAAATTCTTCAGATTTTTATGGTGTTTTCATCAAACTCATTCTGTTGGCCTTCAGCTGTTGTCTAGACTTTTCACTTGCTAACACCAACCATCTTCTCTCTCAAGTCCTAGAACCATTGTCTATTTTAAGTACTGGAAAATGCATCTTGTGAAGGTGTTCTTCTCCAAGCCATGGCAAGGTCATGTGATGAATTAGCCCCCCCTCCCCAGATAGAGCTATTGTCAAACAATGATTTCTCTTTTGAACTTACAAGACCCCTCTTAAAAACATCCAGACAGCACCTCTGTCTTGTTACTGCTTTCATCATCTTTCAAGTGATGGGCCTCCTCCAATCACTTTTCTTAATGCTGGTAAATGATGCAGACTTAAACATAGGTCTATGAATAAGTAACAGTAGAACACAGTGGCAGCTGGATGACCTAAATGAGTAGTGCAAAAGTGAAAAAGGCAGCAAGGTGAGGTTTGCAAGAATGAATTCCAGATCCAAATTTTTGAATGATTAAACAAGTCTACAAAAAAGCAAAAGCAAACCTCATTCTACAACTTCTCATAGTGATTAAATACCTAGCTGGCAAAAACATGTGGGGCAGAGACAAGAGGGAGGGGACAAAGTGACTTTCACATCAGAAAATGACAGCTACAGAACTGTTAAGTGCCCAATTTACAAATATTAAATATCAAAGAGGAAAAGACAGTCCATATTAACTCTTGGATACACAGCTGTCTGAGCTACAGTGGGATATAACGAAAGGTAGGTTTGGGCAATTATGTAGGTCTAACATCTTGACTAATTCTCACAAAACTATGTCTTATCCTACCTTGAAGAAGACAAATGTGCCAAGGAAAGGACCACTTTGCCTATCTGCGAATAATCACAGCCTGCATTCACTCGCTTATGGAAAGAGCACGCCAGTAGTTCTGACAAGAACCACCATTTCACCTACTGCATGCATTATGAGCTCCAACACCAGCCTACTCTCCACCAACGACCACCCCCTAGGCAACCCCCAGATATCCTTCAGAATGTATGTGCATTACGTTTTACATTTTCCCCAGTCTTTTTGAGAGAAAAGATTTGGTTTTATTCAGGTGGCTATTTGATGACAAGGACTACGCAGTATTTCCTGAAAAATGTTCAAGGTTTTGTCAAAATTTTTATCTGAGTAGATGCTTCTGCACCAAGAAGCTGTGCTGTCAGAAGACACGAAGGCTAGAAGGTTTAGCTGAAACCAAAAAGGCTACATTGAGAAAACAAAACAATGCCAGCTCTGGCTGCTCCAAGCATTAGCATTTCCTCTGGGCTTGAAGAACCATGACTTCCAAATGCTGCAGCTAGCCCTATTTTGTGCCAGTTATTGCTGAGACAGTGGCAGTTTCAAGCTGGGCCACTGTTACTGTCAGAAACATTAAAGGTGTGTTGCAGCAGACTTTTCAGCTCCCTGGTCTGACCTGGGTGAGTAGAGAACAAATGTTCACAGCCGTTTCCACTGGCTGATACCGCTGCAGTTAAAAACCTAAAATGAACCACTCACTGAGTGTAGTATTTGTTCTGAAAAAGAACAGGCAGAGCAGATGGCAAATTTTCCCATTTAGAAGTCTGTTTGATAGGCAGGATAGGGAACAGTTGCAGAGACAAAAGGTATTTGTCCAGATGTTTAGCTGGCTGTTAGGATACTCTGATCATCTGTGTCATTGCTTCTTCATTTGCCTGGCCAGGATCCTGTATGGGGCAAAGGGAAGGTTTTGTTATTCACACAATCTTCATTATAGTAACTAAACACAAACAGCAGTTAGCCCTTTTGGGCAGACATCCAAGTTTAGTGCAAGAGGACAGGCAGGCAACCCATGGCTATGCAACCCATCCTCCTGTAGCCAAAAGGCTGCCAGCCACTTTCCCCTCCTACTCAGTTATGAACTGGGTGGCAAGAGACAGAGTGCCACCACTAATAGTGGCAGAGTAACAGCCATCTGGATCTAGACTGCTGGACAAGTGATAACGGTATTATCTTTCACCCTTAATGATCTCATCCCTGGATACTGTGTGCTCCTCCTAGCCCAGCAAACATCTGTTTCACATTCAGGGAGGAGCACAAGCTCTCTCTGCTGGGGTGAGGCAAGTTTTTCCCTTCGCCATCCCATGAAGAAGAGCCTTTGAAAGTGAGGATAGCAACAAGTACATTGGCAGGACCGAATTTTCAAAGCACTCCCTAATCTGGGCAAACAGGAAAAGGATGTCTCAACAGCCCTCCCTTGTATACAGTGATATGGGTGGGTGAGAAGAAAATATGTTTACATGCCCAATGGCTATACACATCTTCAGTCAACAAATCAGTGCTCTTGGGGGTAAAAAAGGCTGCCCATCCTTGTGCTATAAGAGCTGCAGAGGAAAATTTATCTCTTAAAGTGCCACACAATAAGCATCTTGTATTCCTGTATGGAATATGCCACCCATGCTATGTTCTTGCCTACTAAAAGAATCTGCAGAAATCTGCCTCTTTATCTGTGAATAAATGTAGAGTAGAGCACATTCAACCAGGATATATTCCTCCAATGGCCAACTGGCAATAGGAGGGTAGCAACCTGGTCCCAGGAAGCTGACTCCCTTTATTTTGCTGTTCCCAATTCCTCATTTAGTATTCTTTGCCTATATGTTAACAATAGCGTCACAAACAGAAGTGGGTCTCACTGCATTTCATTCTGTCAGCTGCAATCTCCTGACCCCTTTCATTCTGACACGTCCAGAGGAGGTTCTTCCTTTGGATTCCAGCACTGGGTGACACCCTCAGTGAATAGTTATAACCTGCCACTGTACTTTGAAATGAGTTGAGGGTGTTTAGGTGAGGTGGGGTTGCTGGGGGTGGGTGGGATGTAACCTTTTTCTTCTTGCGTCTCTCAAAAATATGGGAAGTTCAATACTTGCCTCAGCAGGAAATTGACAGATGCAAAGTTTTCTATGATTACAGAAACTCTCCATTATCAAGCACTGCACGAAAGGTATTGTGAAGAAAGGAGGAAAACCTGTGCTGGGGATTTTACAGACCAAACTTTTAGAACAGGGGTAGGCAACCTTTCC
>CM034706.1:209171934-209183637 GCA_020142125.1 Phrynosoma platyrhinos
AGAAAAGTTTCTGATTAGAAGTGTTACTAGCATCAGTTCACTAAATACTAACAATGCCTTACAATTTAAAGCAATTATAGAAACACAATATAACCAGCTTATCAACTTTGCAATTTAGGTTTAATGCTATCTATACTAGTTGGAAATCATTCAGCTTTGTTGATCACAAATTCATCTGTATAATAATCCAGCTAGTACCATAATATTTACTGGTGTTAAAGAGTATCCAAGAAAATAGGAAGTGTGGAGTGTGCATGTTAATTCATGGCAAAATAGCACACATCAGGTCTGCAAGTTTAATAAAGTGAGAGTGAATGGCAGGTGTTTTCAGTTTGTTTCTAACTGTCATTCAGTAACAAACTGAGATCATATGCATATAAACACTGGCTAAAACACAGCACAAAAATTAAGAGCATTTTACTGACCTGCATCTCCTTTTCTTTTGGAGAAAAGAAACGTCCACCTTCTCCCCGCTTTCTTGCCATAGCATGCCTATGCCGAGACTCATGCAGGTATTTCTGTAGATGAGACCATTAAATTATAAAAATAAAAGGAATTCCTTAATGTTAGCACATATACCCCTCCCATTATGGGGACCATGAAATCTTGACAAAACTGAAGCAAACACATTTAGAGAACCAAAATATATAAGTAAGTAAGTAAGTAAATAAATAAGGCAGTTTGGTACTATGAACAAAGGACAATAAGTTGCACTCTTTATCCACAGAGGAATTTCAGTGGTGGTGCTAGGGCAGCATCCATTACCACACTTGAGGGTCATGCAGGTACACTAGTTTATGGGACTCAGAACAAACAGAGAAGGGCTTCTATTATACTCCTAGCACCTACTATTAGGCAAAGAAGTGTCAAAAACAGAAAGGAGGAGGGAGAGGGAAGAAGGGGAAGGGAGAGAAAGAGAATAAAAGAGCAGAAAAAGAAAGAGAAAATAAGGGGTCAGGCCTTTGTTTGACTCTGGCCAAGACAACCATTAACTTCACAATGACACTTTCTCATTTTGTTACTGCTGAAAGAAATGAAGTCCACAGCAGAAAGAAGGTTGTGTTTCATACTTTAACCCTTCAAACTGTTTGTTTTAATTAGTTTTAATTAAATAGTGATAATCAACAATAGCACTTAACTATTTCTTAAGCACCACTAGTCAAATCTTGGAAAAATATCTTAAACTAGAACTTACGTAGTGCATTAACATTTGTTTATCTTTCATGGAAATGACCCCCCTCCCCATCTTCATACTCATCTCTGAGTATCTGTCACATTGGGGATTCAATGTAGCAAAGATCATAGAATCATAGAATTGGAAGAGACCACAAGCACCATCCAGCTCCCCTTGTCATGCAGGAACACATAATCAAAGCATTCCCAACAGATGGCCATCCAGCCTCTGTTTAACCCCCTTGTCATGCGGGAACACATAATCAAAGCATTCCCAACAGATGGCCATCCAGCCTCTGTTTAAAAACCTCCAAAGAAGACTCCACCACACTCTAAGGCAGCATGTTCCACTGTTGAACAACTCTTGCTGCCAGGATGTTCTTCTTAATATTGAGGTGGAATCTCTTTTCTTCTAGTTTGAATTCATTACTCTGGGTCCTATTCTCTGGAGCTGCAGAAAACAAACTTGCTCAATCCTCAATATGGCATCCCTTTAAATATTTAAACAGGGATATCATATCACCTCTTCACCCTCTCTTCTCCAGACTAAACATACCCAGTTCCCTAAGTCACTTCTCATAGCGTCCTCCTCTGTCATTTCCAGTCAAACTTGTTACCAGTTAAATCGCATGGCATTACTTTTTGAAGATCCCATTACTTGTCTTTCTACAAAACTTAGGCAGTCACTCCACTTCTAGCAATTGCCAGCTAAGGCTTTCCGGGCTAATCATTTATTTATGTTGTTGTGTGCCTTCAGGTCATTTCCAAATTATGGCAAACCTATCATGAGGGTTTCTTGGCAGGATTTCTGCAGAGGGGGTTTGCCACTGCCATCCTCTGAGGTTGAGATAGTGTGACATGCCCAACAGCTAACTAAAGCCCAGGCTTGATGTATCTGTAATGCAATGTGAAAGAAGGCATTCAGTGCCTGAGTGAACCATTTCCTTTGACTATAGTATGCTTTTGAGTCCAGTATTGTACTTCACACCCATTACAACAAAGTGGGGGGGGGGGGGAAACAGAGGTGAATGAGAGCATTTGCTTTAACAGGAATACAAGCAGTTGCAATGCCACATCACAAAGATCCATCACATCCTGCTTTTTTTGAATGTTAGAATTTAGCCTCACCCTCCTCTCTTTAGGAATTTTCCCTTCTGCTTCCAGCTTGGCTCTTGCTTGCCTCCTTTTCAGAATCCGGTGGTACTGCTTAGCATTCACATACAAGGGCTCCTCTTCAAGCATTTCTGCTCCAGGCAAAGGTATCCTCTGAATAGCTGGTACTGATCCAGCACCTGGGACCATCTACATCAAACCAAGACAGTACTCTGATTAAATCAAGGCATCATTCACTAGAAATAGCATACGAATGACACATAAGGACTGTAAATACAACGGAGTTGAATTCCTGGAAATCAGAACTAAAAAATAAATAAAAAAATAAAAAATTGGGGGGGGGCAGATACAGTTTGAGTTAGGTGTTTAAGCCCTATAATATGATCATGCATAAAAGCATGATAGCTCAAGCAATTACTATGGTAATTCAATGAAACTGGAAATATTTACAGTAACAAGTCAAATACCATGTCTGTTGTTGTGCGTCTTCAAGTTATTTCAGCATCACTAGGAGGGAGTGGGCTACACCAAGTGATACCCTAAGGAAGGGTGACAACATTGCTTCCCAAACAACTGCCTTTTCACAGAAACAGGCTGTGGCGTTTGCCCATGTCACTTTAAAGCACTGGAGCCCAGTGGAAGAAATGGTGTGAGTGGGGCAAGATTCAGTGGGAGGAGAAAGGAATGGCCTCTGGGGTTTTATAAAAAATTAAATTGAAAATTTTAAAATAAGCAAAATTAAAATTATTTTAAAATTTTCTTTAAAAAATCACATCTTACCAAATTTTCACTTAAACCACATGAAAGAACATATACATACATTTAGGTTGTGTGTATGATACTGTAATATAAAGGTATAGTTTTAACATTGCTAGTTGTTTATGTCACAACTATGCCATTACATTCAGTGATATATAGGAATTATGATTTATGAATATTAGTACAAAAAACATTACTAAGGATTTTGTATGGTGGGGTATGGGAGAAGGTCAATGGGGTGACATCATGAGTTATTGCACTGGGTGATGCCAACCCTAATGATGCCACTGAAGCATATTTGATTTATGGCAATCCTAAAACCCCATCACAGGATTTTCTTGGCAAAACTTGTTCATAGGGGGCTTGTCCTTGCCTTCTACTGAGGCTGAGAGACTGTGACTTGTCCAAGGTTACACAGTGGATTTCCACAGCCAAATAAGGATTTGAACCCTGGTCTCTCAGTATCCTAGTCCAACACTCAAACCCCTAATATAAACTACAACAAGCCAGATACCAAATACAACAACTTAAAAATGTAAGACTCATTATTTATGAGCAAAGCAAAAGGTTCCTAAGCAAAACAAGGAAAGTTTTGTACTACTGATTCAACCCAGCAAGGGAAGGGATATTAGAAAAATGCAATACATACCATGACCATTCCACCAGAATTAACCACGTTTCCAGCAACAGGCAGCGTCACAGTTACCGTCCCTTGTCCACTGCTGGTTGTGTTGGTGTTGGCGCCAGTCTGAACTATTTGTGCTCCAGCCAAACTGGCTGCTGGAATGGTGATCATGCCTGTAACAGGGACTGTAACTTTAAGAAATGAAAACAAAACGAAACAAAAAACATACACAAAAGATGAAGGGAACATCATTAGTCCCACTTCAGATTCTTCCGTTCTGCCCTGAAACATACCTGTGGATTTATTTACTTTTTCAGGAGATTGTTGCAGAGATAATGAGCAAATTCACCCACAATTATGTTAATTCTGAATATCAACTGCTCAGGAGCAAAACCAAGAGGAGCATATTCTTTTTAACAGTTGCCTCAAAAGTAAGCAGATGAATTATTTGCTATAAGAGTTCAGTTCTGGTATGCATTATTGCAGACAACACAATCCAAAAACCACATACAACCATTTAGACAAATATATTAAAAACAAACCACTTACAGCAATTTCAAAAAATGAACTAAAACCACAACTAGGATCATCTATACTCTACCTTGCATCATCTTGCAAGCCGCCTTGGATCCCATTTTGGGAGAAAGGCGGGATATAAGTGCAATAATAAATAAATAAATATGTACAGTACAACCTAAGATCCACACTGCTGCTACACCCTGACACACTCACCATTTAAAACCTTTCAGCATTCCTTTTTGAAAGGATTTATGACCTTTTATGAGTCTGTAAATAAATCTGAAAATAGACTGGCAGTGCCTGGAAAGGGAGGAGGGCTAGGCAGCATCTCCTCAAGGTCAGACATGAGTTTTACAATATTCCTAAGTTAGCAGAAACTTTTCTTGTTTTAATTAAATTAATTCAAAAAGTGCCTAACTCTTCAACAAGACTGAATCTAATCTGCTTGCCACCAATTTCAAGTACACACAATTCTGTACTTGCATCCATTTTTTATGTCCATTCCTTAAACTTCACACCACACAATTCAGCAACTATTTGTATTTTCTAAAAATCACCATCACAATCTGGAAAACTGTGTATTTAATTATAAGTGTGAATTTATCACAATTTAAATTTAATTTCCTATTAAAACCTTAGAACATTTGACCTTCATGAGAACAAAGTATTGAAGTATTTCAGGAAATGGGCACTTCTGAATTTCCCGCCAGAAATCACACAAAAGACACAACAGAACACACATCATATACCCATTAGTCATGACACAAAATGTCATCACCATAGAAATACCTAACCATCAACACAGTAACACAGTAGCAAAGAACAAAATAGGATTAATACTATTCACCAGTAAATTTAACACCATCACCTTTCTGCCTAAAAGCCAAAAACACAAATTAATGACCATGTTGTCCTGCCAATGGCAAGCATTATTTTAGAAAATGCCATAAGAGTTTGTGGCAGGTAGAATCCATACCTTGTTGGAGAATTGTTCCATCAGCATTCACTGGTTGATAGACAATCGTCTGGCCCTCTGCAGTCTGGGCTACCTGCTGCCCCTGAACCGCAATTTGTGGCTGGGTCTGCAAGTAAAAATATGCCATTAGATAAAATGCTACACAATACAAAACAATCATATTTTGTGGCTTCCTAATTTCCCAGGGGGGGAGGTCCCTTATCAGCCTGTTTTCAAAGATGTTCTTGGACACTGCAATCCAGTGGTGGGAAGAGTTAAAGGCAAAAGAAAAGGCCTCTTATTCTTACTGCAAATAATGATGCTTGAGTTTCAACCTTTTACAATGGTGGAGAAAAAAGTTCTATAAAAGCTGGGAAGCCACACCATGATGGTGCCACAAGGAAGGAGTCATGGCCATCTGAGGAATCCAGAAGACCAGACTAGGAATCTCTGGACTTGAGGTTCCTGGCCCCTCAGTATCCTTGCAAATCTCCCTTCATTCAAATGTTTACCTGTGTCTGCCCAGCAGTAACTGCAGTCTGTGGCTGCTGAATGATGATCTGCTGTGTTTGGCCCTGCTGGCCTTGAACCTGTACAGCCTGGCCACCCTGAATTTGAATCTGACCAGGTTGGACCAACTGGATCTGTGAAAGAATAAATGGGGAGAGGCACATTTAGAGGCAATACATCTAAATCTAATCTTGGTATGGCCTAAATATTCTCAGATAAAATTCAAAAATATAGCTGTATTAGTCTGTAGAGTCAGTATGTAGAGACCTTGTAGCACCTTTAAGACTAAGTGAAAGAAAGAAGTTGGCAGCATGAGCTTTTGTAGACTTAAGTTTACTTCCTCAGATGCATTTGGTGGAGCCTGTCCCTGATTTTCCACTCTTCTTTCTTTCAGTTAGTCTCAAAGGTGTTACAAGATCTATTCTCAGATAACTTCAAGTCAGATCTGCCTTTTATTCCCTTTTAAAACAGAAACAGAAGGTATTATCTCTAAACATTGGCAAAAGTTAAGCTAATGCCTAAGGGAGCCTTAACCATGTCATTGTATATCCCATCAACTAATCCACTTTTTGCCAAAGGAGTATTATAGAGCAGGGCTGGAATAATATATTAAAAACTCTGACCATATTTCAGGTGTATATAAAAAAAGAATTCTCTCACTCCCAGTTTTAAGCAGGAATGCATTCAATGCACTAAACAGCATAACTCTGTGAAAGCGCTGGGGGGGGAGTGAGGAAGGAAGGGAGAGCACAAGTGAATGTGGTACAACTACTGTATCATATTCTTAAGAAGCACATGTCTCTTTGTAAAGATTTGAAAAAGCAGAGCAACATGATTAGCCCACTGTAGTGATGGGAAAATCATATTTTTTAAAAATTCATAGCTGGACCAAAAAGAAGTTTCCTTGACTTCATTTTTCCCTCTGCTCCTTTATACAAAACCCTGTTGTTGTTAATCGCCCTTGAGTTGATCTCGACTCACAGTGACCCTGTGGATAAGAGATCTCCAAGACTCCATGTCCTCCATTGCTCTACTTAGTTTCTGTAAATTCAACCTGTAGTCTCCTTAATAGTATCCATCCATCTAGCATGCAGCCTTTCCCTCTCTCTACTTCCCTTCATCTTTCCTAACATTATTTTTTTTATTTATTTTTTTACAAAACCTACAGGTCATGTAGTCTGGGCATACTGACCTGCTGAAGCCCTTGTGATCCTGAAACTGGGACTTGCATAATGGTCTGACCTTGACTTCCAGGTACCGCCTGTACCATAATTGGCTGACCAGTTGATGTGATCAGCTGGCCTCCACTCACTTGTACCATCAGTGGTTGACCCTGTACCTAAAGGATAGGAAGAAAAAGACAATGAAACAAAAGTCCAATATGCCAGTTAAACTAGGAATTGCAAATTGTTCATTCATTGTGCAAAAAGGCCACAGTGCAGTACTAACAATGTAGTTTCATGCATCACAACAGGCTCAGACTTTCAGCACTGATTACTTTAAAATGCTTGCTTCTCAGAATTTTTCACCTCTACTTTTGCATTATAGACTAATAAAAAATGTCAAGTCTGAGGAATAAACAATCTGTCAGCAATGCTTATATTTATAGTAAACATAAATACAGCTAAAGCCTTGCAAAGAACAATCTCCACACTCGGTTTTTATATTTTATTAACTTATCAAATTATATCAAATATTGTGACACTTGAAAGATTAACATTTGTATTACATATCAGCTTTTATAGGCCAGAGCTTATTTCACTATTTTCAGTAGCACTTCCATATTTCTTGCAATACATAATTGTGTCCTCAATCAAGCTGGTAGGAAAGGATTTACAAAACAAAGCAGAAGAGAACTTTGTAACATCTCCTCCTGCCTTTGAAAAGGGAAAGACTGCAAAGGAAGAAGGCCGCTAGTATCTTTGTATCAAGTAGCTCTTGACTATTAACAGTGGTGAGAAATAAAGAAAAAATGTTACAATCCTACTGCCAGACTTTGGCTCGAAATGAATGGACCAAACCAGCGGTTACATGACAGATGCCCTCAAAGTAGCTGGAAGCTGCTTCGAAGCTCCAGTAAGGGGGTAAAAGCTGAATCTTTAAAGAGCAAAAATAATCTGACTCTTGGTAGCGCCAGTTTGAGACCGCAGAGGTGGCCCGCTTTGGAAGTGGGCCGTGTGGTTGCCAGTCCCAGCGCAATCGTGGCAGGAGACTGCTCTTTATCGGCCACCTGCTTTGCCCCTCTGTCTCTGATCTCTCAACTGATCAGTCCTAATGGAAGACAGGGTTGGAAGATGGTGTCCAAAAGTAGTAAGAAGAAACTTCTTGGTTTAGGCCTCTCAACTGAGGCAGACCAACTGAGTGGCATAGTCATCAAACAGATTCTTCAACCCCTCCACCAAGTGTATCTTTCAACTTTGGATCCTGATCTATAAGGAAGGAGGACACTATTTAAACTGATAGGGCAAATAACCTACTTGGAGTCATCATTTACAAAGTTGACACTAACCTGTAACATCAGACCCAATAGAAGTAATTTTTAAAGATGTGGCACAAGGAAATAACCCATAGGCTCTTACATACCACCTTTAACCCATGTGCACAAGGGCAGTTAGAGGCTCTCAGATACACTGTTCCAAATCCTCTCCTGCCTTTGTCTGGCCATTGGAGCACACCAATGCACCAATGTCCTTACACCCCCAGGGAAGAAGTTACAGAGGTTCTGCCAGCAGCTCTATAAGGTTTAATCTTGACCTCACACAACAGTTAAGACTTCTAGCACTGGTAGTTCAAACAGACCTCTGAAATCATGAGATATGAATTGTCTTCAGTGTTTAACAAATGACCATATTTTCTCTGCCCCAACTACCAAAATGAATCAGGCAGCCATAAAGATATTCTGTACCTTTAAAATGATTCTGACAGGAGAGCTGCCAACCATGCCGGCATTTCTCAGGATACTACTCACTCAGTACTATGAGGCACCGAGAAATGCCATTATGAGAAACAGGATACTGAACTTTCTGGTCCATTGGTCTCACCTAAGTCCCCACAGGCTTATTAATGTGGAATTTCAGACTAATTCATAGGGAGTTGGAATACATTTAGGAAATGAACAAGCAGTCAGAGCAAAAGACAGATAAGATACATTTGGAAAAAATATATCTATTGAAGAAATCAAGAAAGTTTTCCAAGGTGCTTACAACAGACAGAACAGATGAACTGCATAATGAAAAATCCAAGCTAAGTCAACTCCATGCAAGCAATCCACTTTAATCACTCTACAACTCAGAATATATTACTGAATTTTAATTCAAATAACTTAAAAAGCAAAAGAGCAAGCCAAAGCAGCAAAAGCCACTGTAAAGCTTTCTATGGTATGAAGTGATGAAGGTTAACAAACTACTTGATAATACTGATCATTTACAAAACTGATAACCAACCAACCAACCAACAAAAAGTAAAAAAAATGCTTTTGACTGTTCAGGCATATCTCAAGTGAGATGATCTTTGCAGCGACATTATCATTTCACAAAAACACAAATTGGGGTTTGAAATATCTCTCTTCAATGAATTTCATTTAAAAAAAATGTATACACCATTTTTCACACAGCTTGTTTTATTGGAAAGAGAAGCTATAACTAAAGGTTGCAAATCCACAGCTCTCCTCCACACCCCCAATTTCACATCTCCATATTTATAACAGGAAAAGTTTGCTAGAACTAGGTTTGCCACATGCTTTTTTAACTGGAAAAAGAAGATCAGCTCTTTAACTGTTTTGTTAATTTTACTGTTATCCATCTACAGTTAGCATAAGCCATGGCTGTTATAAAGTATTAGAACTGCCACTATTTTTCTCTTCTTATTTCAAGCCCCAGTGCAAACACAGCATCAAATGTGAGATGATGGGGAGGAAGTGATTCATGCAGCGCTCACACAAATACAACAGATAGATCACCACTACCTGGAGGGTCTGGACTTGCTGGCCTGAGGCAGATGCCACCTGAGCCTCAGTCTGCAACTGGACAGCAGTGACACCGCCCTGCTGCTGGGAACAGGAACAGGAAGAACTTGAAACTTTGTAGGAGGAAAGGAAGTGCTCAAGACAAGAAACATCTTTGATGATGGTGGGCTCTATAAGGGGGGAGAATCTGGCTCACTTTTAATATGAGGATCCCTCCAGTGTTTGGTCTGAATAATATTCATAGATAAAGACAGAAAAAATACTGTGATGCTGTTGCCCCAAGCTAAACATGGAAGCCTCTTAATAAGAACTCAGATTTTGGGAGGTATACAACATAAATGAAGAAGAGATGGGGGTGGGATAAGTCTGAAATCTAAAAAACAACTCTCAGCATCCTGTAATTGTATTGTACTTAAATCAGTACAGCCTCTGCATTGTGGTCCTAAGACTTTGCTCGAAACACCTTACCTACATTAATCTGCTACATTTTATTCCATATACTGCTGCATTTTATTCCAAGCTTTGGCCTGGATCTTAGGATGCCTTTATACTGCTAATAGGTAAGGCAGGATATTACTATCGTATTTCAACTGAACAAAAGGCCAAAGAATTACCTACTGCAAATACATGCACACACTCATGCACACATACACAGACAAATATTTCTTTTACATGTATTTCATAAAGTGAGGCTAATTAGTGCCATTTAGTTAACATGTCAGCTAAAAATTCATTTCAGCATAAAGACTTTTTAAGATCCCATCCACACTCCCTTAAGCCTCACAATGGCACATCAACTTTGATATTGCTGAAGAAAGCTTGAATCACTTTGTAAAATATATCCTTTGTATTGTTGGTTTCTTTTTTGCAGAATTCATTTTACATGGTTTTAATTCTATACATAGCTTAACTGAATTTCATCAATAACATGTTTTTACTGATGTTTCTGTATGTGATTTCATCTGTACTTGTTTTAATTTATGTATGCTATCTTAATCTCTACTTTTGGAGAAAAATCAGGATATAAGTGGAAATAATTATAATTACTTAAGGTGTCTAAATGAAATCTGGAAATTTATCAATGGAAAGAAGATTATGATGATCATTCAAACCATGATTAGCAAGGAATTTGTCTCTTCTTATTGGTTTTAAGCAAGATTAAGAATCAAAGGCCTGAATTCATAATCTAAATTAATTTCCCACACCTGTTGCTGAATTTGTCCAGCTTGCACAACTATCTGTTCTGTTGAGCTATTGCTGTTTGCTGTGTACTGCTCCATGGTTTTCTAAATCAAATCCTCTCTCCAGTCCTCAAATGGAAACCTAAAAGGTAAAGAAAGAATATTAGTTCTACAAATGATGAAGATTAGAATTATTTTATTGGAAATGAAAAAAGTGAATTCTTCCAATTAGGGTTTCCTTAAAAAAAACTTCCCTTTCAAAAACTGCATTGTTGAAAAGATAATCAACATAACAACAACATCAACGGATGCAAACTACAGGAAAAGAGATTCCACCTCAACATTACGAGGCACATCCTGACAGTGAGAGCTGTTTGATAGTGGAATACACTGCCTTGGAGTGTGGTGGAGTCTCCTCCCTTGGAGGTTTTTAAACAGAGGCCATTTGTCACAGGAGGTGCTTTGATTGTGAGTTCCTGAATGGCAGAATGGGGTTGGCCTTTGCAGACTGCCAGAAATAGTGCAAATTGAGTCCTCTTTAACTGCCCCGTCTCAGTGCTAGGGAATCATGGGAACTGTAGTTTATTGTGGCATCAGAGCTCTCTGACAGAGAAGGCTCAATGTCTCAGAAAAAAATACAATTCCCATGATTCCCTAGCACTGAGCCAGGGCAGTTAAAATGGACTCATCATCTTCTCTGAAGATGCTAGCCATAGATGCTGGCGAAACGTCAGAAAGAAACTCTTCTAGAACATGGCCACACAGCCCGAAAAAACCCACAAAAAACCTAAAATGGACTCAATTTGCACTATTTCTACCAGTCTGCAAAGGCCCCAAGTCTATGATTCTATGATTCCTTCCTGGCTCAGTGCTAAGGAATCATGGGAACTGTAGTTTATTGTGG
>CM034706.1:209223069-209237459 GCA_020142125.1 Phrynosoma platyrhinos
TTCTTTGCCTTTCTATCAGTGTAAACAACACTATCTGAACAAAAGATTCCACACTTCCACAATCTTTTTTTAGCCTTGACCCAGCTTATCTAAAGCAATTGCTAACAACACATTTGAAAAATATCTTGTAACAAGACATTCATGCAGTAAGTTCAATCGATTCCATTTATGTCTACTTAAAGGAGAGTTCCACTGCATCGAAGGAATTTATTGCTAGATAAGTATGTTTATAAGATAGCAGCCATAGAGTCCTAGTTCTAAAGGATTCTGTCATTTGTGCTGTTAAAGTTAATATTTACAATTTGGGCCAAAACTGTAACTTGCTACTATTTTTAGTAACATAAATGAATACAATTTGGTCTTTATGCCTACAGCCTGGAGTGGCATAATTCCTTAGACCAGCACATGATGATACTCATCAAAAGAGTGGAAACCTCAAGAATTTACAACATGCCCATGCTCTGGAAGGAAAGAAAGCATTGTCTCCAGGGTTAGCTGGAAACTTCATTCATGACTCATGAGCATTTACCCTGGCAGATCTCATTCTGGTCCTTGCAACTCCAGTAAGATCATAATGGCTAGATGGGATGTGAAGGGTAAGTGGTATTGTAAAGATCATGACCCAAATTTCCAGCTAAGATATAATTACTGTATTCATGCCCTTGATTAAATTTTATGACCAGTTCTGATCTGGCTTGTGAATGAAACATGTTGGTAGGAGATCATGGTAAGGGAATGAAGATAAAGTTATATTCCAAACAAGTTGATATCATGCATATTGCATTAAAATTACCCTATGACAAATACTGCTAACACTTAAGGAGAGCAGCTTAGAAGATATTTCTGTACAAAACTTTCCTCTGTCCATGATTAAAGATTTGCTGATGGCAGTGCTATAGATTGGATTGCTCTTATCACAGTCCTGTGAGGGCTTTTGGATGAATTTAGCTTTCATGGTTGCAGTTGCTCTTCTCCAATAATTTGCTTTCAGTGCCAGATTATGAACCAGAAAATCCAGCTATTACTTGCATTTTTGGAGTTGTATTAGATCAGACCTGGTAATGGGATAGAGACAGTTTTGGTTGCCTTGATGGTTGACATACATAGGGAATTGGACAGGGAGGGTTTACCCCTGTGGTTCTGCTGAGCCTCTCAGCAGCTTTCAGTATCATTGGCCTTCTGAGTTTCCTCTCTGAGATGAAGCTTGGAGGAGCTTCATCACTTCATGGAGCAGCACTCTCAGAAGGTGATGCTGGGGGATTTCTGCTCAGCTCATTGGCCATTGGTCTGTGGAGTCCTTCAGGATTCAGTCTTGTTCCCTATGCTATTTAACATCTACATGAAACCACTGGGAAAAGTCCAGAATTTTGGACTCAGGTGTTACCAGGATGCTGATGATACCCAGCTCTATTACTCCTTCCCACCAAATGCCAATGAAGCTGTTCTGTGCTAAAACAGTGCTTGTCAGCTTGGTTTGGATGAGGGCAAACAAATTGAAGCTTAATCCAGACAAAACAGAGGTGCTTCTGGTCAGTCAAAAGACAGATCTGGAAATAGAGATTCAGTCTGTGTTGGATGGAGTAACACCCTGCCTAAATGTAAGTTCTCTTGGCAGGTTTGAAGTTTGTGGGTACTCTTGGATTCAGCTCTGAGCCTGGAGGCCCAAGTTTCAACAGTGACCAGAGCCCCATTCCCACTTACAAATGAATCAGTTTGTGATCCGAATCAATGGATCAGTTTGACAACAGAGCGTGGTTCACACCACATTTTCCCCGATCACATTTTCTTGCTGTAAAATAACCCACTTGTGGTTCACATTGATGAATGAATCGATTCAAAATGGGCCTGCTTCAGCTGGCCGAAGGGCAAATTTAAATCAGTTCCGATCTGCATCTGGTTCACACTTGCATGGAATTGATTTATCGAAAAAGACATGGAAAAAAATCAGTGTCAAAAAGATGTGCATTAAATGGGTCTAGCTTCAGCAGTTTAGTTCAAGTTTGAACCAGGGTGATCTAAACTACTTCAAACTGGTTTGCAAACCTGCTTAAAACGTAGTGGGAATGAGGCCCAGGAGTGTTTTTGCATAGTTAAAGCTAGTGTGTCAACTGCACCCATTCCTGGAGAAGTCTGATCAGGCCATGGTGGTACATGCCTTGGTTACATCCTGTTTGGGTTACTGTCATGCTCTTTACATGGGACTGCTTTTGAAAAGCGCCAGACACTTCATTTGGTCAAAAGAGCTGCACCCAGGTTGGTAACTGGATCTGGTTACAGGAGGCACACAACTCCCTTTTTGCAACAACTGTATTGGTTCAAAGTGCTGGTTTTGACCTATAAAGCCTTATATGGCTTGGGTCCAGGTTGTTTGAATGACTGTATCTCCCTTTATGAGCCCAGTGGAGCTTTAAGATCATCTGGAGATGCCCATTTCTCTGTCCCACCACCGTCTCAGGTTCATTTGGTGGAAACAAGAGAGTGGTGCTTCTTAGTGACTCCTCCCAGACTTTGGAATTCCCTCCTTAGAGAAGACAGGGTGAGGATGACCCTGTCCTTGCTATCCTTCTGTCAGGAGTCCAAAATGTTTTTATTTATTTATTTGCCATCTGGCTTTACTAACTGACTAGGTTCAGCCTTTTAATGCTATGCAGTACTGTTTTTAAGGTTTCTATATAATCTTTTAATGAATTTTGATATTTTAAATATTTAATGTTTTAACTTGATACATTGTGTAATTGTTTTAACATTTTATATTTATACTTGTATTAATGCTTTTGTATTGTTATTAATTTGTATTGTTTTAAATATGTTGATATAAAATAACAACAACAATAGATCATAATTCCTTCCAGCCCTACTCAATGATGTTCAGAGTTTTTCCTCATTCTTTCACCCTTTTTAATAGGGCTGCTTATGTGGAAATGGTTTTAAAAAATGCAGGCTTGTGGGAGGCTGCATGATAGGCAACATTTGCTTTGTGATTTAAATCCTGTAGCTGAACATTTTTCTTTTCTGTGAAAGAAAATAATAATTTAAGTGGCATTAAAGATAATAGTAAAATTAATGAATTTGCCATTGATGTGCTTTGAGCTCATCCTACCTGGACAACATTTAAGGCTTTCTAAACTTTTCCCCATCTGATCTTGGAAGCTAAGTAGGATAGGTCCAGGTTAGTACTTGGATAGGAAACTGTCAACAAATAGCAAGTGTTGTAGTCTATATTTCAGAGGAAGGAACTGACAAAACCACCTAGTCCTTGCTTAAGAGAAATCTAGGAAATTCATGGGGTTGCCATAAGTTGTCAGGTGAGTTGAAGGTATGCATGTGCGTGCACACACACACACACACACACACACACACACACACACACACACACCTTCTTTTGAACAAACCTGCAAAGACTTGTGAATGAATCCCTGTGCAAAAGAGAGGGAAAGCTTCTTTTGACTTTCATGCACATTGCTACCATCTAAAGTGAGTTGAAAAGTACTTTCTTACCCGGTCACAATTTCGAATGGTGGTAGTGGCTCCAGCTCTGGCTTCTCAGCCTCTTCTACATTTTCTGCATTTTCTGCATTTTCTGTCTTTTCACCATTCTGGGAGGCTTGGGGCTGCTCCTGCTTCTCAGCCATCCTGTTGCAGTGGGTAACCAAAGATCCGCACTGTGGCCAAGAGCTCTGCTCAGGCTTCAGAAGCAGATATGTGAGAGGAGGAGTGGGTGAGGGGAGGAAGAGAGTGAGAGGTTCCAGTTGTCAGGAGCTATATATGGAATGGGAGCACTGGCTGGGATGGGGGCAGGCTAGGATGACCCCAGCACTCTTGCCACTCCTTCACTTTCACTCTGGCCCTGGCCTCTCTCTCCCCTCTTTTATTTTAAATATGAAATGAAGGATTCTGTGTGGGTGGTTTAGGTCATGGATGAAAATTCCTGAATGCAGAAGTAACCTATTTATCCAGAGCCCTGACAGGAATCTGGCTCCAAAGTAGCTATATGCTTCTGGATTTGCTAGTGGTGCCCTCTTCTTGCCCTTGAGGGACCATCCTTCTTTCAAAAGTAGACAGGAAGAGGCAGGTGCAATGCCACCATTTTTTTCATGGTTTCAATTGGTTTGTCAATTGATTGATTTGAAAGAGTTTTTATAGTAGTTGTTAAAATCTCCTTTACATTCCTATCATGAAAACTGTTGCATTAGAATTTTTGTGTTGCTAACCACCCTTGAGTAGATCTTGACCCATGGCGATCCTATGGATGAGACATCTCCAAGACTCCCTGTCCTCCACTGCTCTGCTTAGTTCCTATGCATTGATACCCGTGACCTCCTTAATAGAGTCCATCAATCTAGCATGCAGCCTTCTTCTCTATCTAGTTCCCTCCATCTTTCCTAGCATTATTGTTTTTTCAGTGACCTGTGCATTCTCATGATGTGTCCAAAGTACAACAGCCTAAGTTTTGTCATCTTTACTTCCAGGGAGATTTCTGGCTTGATCTGCTCTTGGACCCATTTGTTTGTCCTTTTGGTTGTCCACGGAATCCTCAGCACTCTTCTCCAGCACCACATCTCAATTAAACTGATTTTCTTCCTATCTTCTTTAGAGCTTTAGAATACTGGAGGTGCATTTACATTGCAAAAATAGTGCAGTTTGAGACCAGTTTAAGTGCTGTGGGTCCATTTTATGATTTCGTGGCTGAGCAGGGAATTGAACCCTGGTCTCCAGAGCAGTTGTCCAATGGTCAAACAACTACGCCAGGTTGGTTCTGTTTGGTTCTACAACTGTAGAAATAATGCAATTTGACACCACTGCTGTACCTCCATCCTATAGAATCCTGACATTTGTAGTTTAATAATAATAATAATAATAATAATAATAATAATAATAATAATAATAATAATAATTTATATACCACCCATTGGTTATCCAATCAGGGTGGTTAACAACATTAAAAATAATACAAAAACAATATACTCCCCCCCCCCCCATTAAAAAGCCATGCCTTCTCTTTCAAAGAGTCCCTCACAAAACTACAAATCAAGGATTCTGTAGGTTGGAGCCATGACAGTTAAAGTGGTGTCAAACTGCTGTGTTAGTCTGGGAAATCAGTATGCAAAAGGATCTTGTAGCTCCCTTGAGGCTAGCTGAAAGAAAGAAGCTGGTAGCACAAGCTTTCATAGACTTAACTCTACTTCCTCAGATGCATGGGGTGGACACTAAAAACATACACATTTTAAGTGCATATCTGAATCACTACTGATTTAGGTACTCTTTGTCTTTTTATGTACTAGATAGCAAACCTGCTGGACTAGAGGATGTGTCTCCTTTGTAAATGTTGACAAGTGCCAAAACTTCCTTACTTTACCAAAACTTGAACTTGAAATGTTCAGATCTTAATAGCACTCTTACCACTGCACCACTCTTATTTTCAGCATTACTGTTATAATTGCAAAGCAATCACATTGGTTGGAAAGATATATCAGGGCTTTTGTCTTTTGAAGGCTGGTTCCCTTGTTTCTGTTCAGTCCATCTGTCTGTTAATATTTTGCTTGTTTGGAAGCTAAAGTCAAATCTGGACCAAGGACTTCTACAGAAAGATTGGAGCTATTAAAAATAAACACCTTGAATGTGGAGACAATTGTAGGAAAGTACAAATCATGCTGCTAATCAGAACGGGACTCTGCTTGAGATTTGGAAACAAGAAAGAAACAAATGAATTCTTTGAAATGCAGTGGATTTGAAGTGTAGCAGACTGGGTATATATCTGAAAGGAGAGAAGTTTGGTCAGCTGACCTTGTCTATTAGAGTTTTAGTAAGGCATGCATTCATTCTGAAAAGGATATATAGAGCACACAGCTAGGCTGCATATTTTCATAAGCATGCCTTTGGAATAACTGGATTACTCCACATTGAAATACTCAAATCTTTTTGACAATGGTGATTACCTGGAATGGCTTTCATGTCAGATTTAGACTATAAAGGTTTAAAATTCCACCATATTAATAATACAAGGCAGCACTCATAATATGTACACCTACATAAGCTTTGCTCCATTAGATTTTCACCCCTCTTTCTCCACCTTCCATGTTCTTGGGTGCTGCTACACTGACCTTGTTATTCCAAAATCTTAAAGCAACCTTGGTTGGTTTCCCTGCAGCTCCAAACTGCTCCTGAGGGAATGTCCTTTCAGAACAGTATGGGATAGTGTGATGAGAAATGTGGTAAGCCAGCTAGAATTGGCGAACATTTTTTGGCCTGTTTTGAACAAATATGAACAAATATAGTTTTGCTACCTCCTCTTCATATTTATATGATGGGACAGAGAATGCATGGCTCTCCAGATATTGTTGGATTACAACTCCCATGAGCTCTTTGTCAACCTAGTGAATAGTAAGGGATGATGGGAGCTGCAGTCCATCATCATCATCTGGAGGTCCCCATGTTCACATCTCTGCTTTTCCTTCAGAACAGAGGTTATTAGCTTTTCCTTCAGAACATTTCTTTGAATATTTCCAACAAGAAGAATTTTTTAAAAGACCATTTATGTTTGTATTCCAGATTTCTTCATCATTGCTTTTGTTGTAACTAGACCAAGTCACGCATGGCAACAAAGCTCAGTGCTGTGGCTTAGTGAAAGAACGTGGTGCCTTTGATATACTGCTGCTCAGATGTTGTTGTTTTTCAGTCAGACAATGACAACAAAGGTTATAGGATATTCTATCCATTGGCTCTGATCTTATGCAGAAAGATTCTTTTAATGGTATGGAATATTTTCTTTAGAAAGTGTATTGTTTTCCTCCCCACAGTGGTAACTATGTTCAAATACCAGCACCCCAACCTTTGACATTTTAGGGAGGAATTGTGGGGATACGAATCCTGAGCTGATGAGTGATGGCTCTTCCCTCCTCCTCCTCCTCAGGTCCCTCTGACCCACTTTATTTTTGGAAGCTCTTGACTGCTGGATTAATTAGGGTCCCATCATTCCTACTGCTTTAAACTTTCACCGGAGCCAGCCATGCTGCATAGATCAATGCTGAGCTTTAATCTAATCTCTGGAATGTGGTCCTGGGGATGTAGTTCTTCTGTCTCTTTCCCAGCTGCTGCCCAACTCCTTCTAGGGCAGTGCTCTGCATTTGTATAGACAGACTGCCATGTAGCAGTAGAACAAGAAAGAGATTGTGTGCAGGGTGGAGAAAATAGTAGTGTTATGCTCTGTGAATGAGCACAGAAGAGAAAGGAATGGTGATGCACATGTGGGAAATTTGTCACTTGTATTTTCTCCTAGATTCAGGTTTATTCAACTTAAAGTTCTCTCCCTTCTGAATTTGATGACATTTGCAAATTTCTGTGAATTCTCACTCATCTGGACTAACCAAGTTTCATAGGTACAGCTAACAACAACAAGCATTCCTAGCTGTGAGAAGACTTTGATGTTTCTACCATATATGTCATCTACCATATATGTCATCTACCATATATGTCATCTACGTTATTAATCATAAGGAGTTTCTCAGAAGAAAGAAGTGACAACTTTAAGTCAGCAGCATTAAGTCACCCTGAATATACAGGGATTCAAACCCATATTTTTAAGAGGTTAGCACTCAAAGCCTTAGGCTTTGATGTCAGTTTTTTCCATATTCTATTTTTTTAAACCTCTAGCTCTTTCCAGTATAGATATGAAGCAATTTGTGGAGTTTGGTTAAAAAATAATAATAATAAGGAACTGAAACAAAATTCTTATGCATCCGTAAACTTTGCACAGAGGAATGCATAAGAAACACCAGCCTTAATATTTCTGTATAAAAACTTCCTATGTGATGAACTTCCTCCAGCCTCTCTTTAGGAGACTGGGTCTTCAGAAGTAATACAGTTTGACACCATTTTAACCATCAAGGTTCCCTCTTATGGAATTCTTGGATTTGTGGTTTGTCATAGCACCAGAACATGCTGTCAGAGGCTAAATATCTCACAAAACTACAAATCACAGAATTCCATAGCATTGTGCCATGGTCATTAATTGCATTAATTCTGCAGTGCAAATGCAGCTTTGTTCACTGAAGTGCCCAGGTTCTTCCTCATGGAACTGCTGCTTCATAAATATGAGAGAATACCATTCATTATGAATGAAGTACCGCACTTCCAAAAAAGCTGGTCATTCTCCTGCAGATCAGACTTAACGAGAAGTCACATTAACACAAGACCTTTTCTACCTGTTGCACAAATAGGTATCCAGTACCTTCTTGTGCAACTATTTCTTTATTGCCAGTGGCTTCTGGGCACTGCTCCATTCCCAATCAAAATGAGCACAAACTGGCTGGAGAAGCGTTGGTAAGTTCTCTACATGACCATTACATTCCTAGCAGCCATCTACACCATCCCAGACTAGACTTACTACAGAAATACACTGGTGGAGCTTTATCTTGTACCAGCGTCAAAGAGGATCTCAGCCAAGATAACAAAATCCCTGGACAGAGATTATTGTATTTAAATGTAATGATAAGGATTGTCTCGCTGAAATGTTTCTGTGCCCTCCAAATTTGATCTTTGATGTCGCCACCTACGAGGCTTTACAAAAAGCATTTGGGTACACTTTTAATGTAGTCAGTTTCTAATGTTCTGTTTTTGCATACATCCAATATTAATCAGGATCTCTTTACTGCACAGTGAACAGTTGTCTCAAATGTACTAGCAAAGTGTCCTGACAGATCTGCCACTGAAGTCCACTAACTTCAAAAGCACATTAAAACTGTTGGTAATTGTTATAACTTCTATAGTTTAACTTAATGTGTCATTAGTCCTAATTTTTCTCATGGCAAGTGAGGCTGCTTCATAAATCTCTGTCTTATATAGTGTCAGATAGCAGTCAAAATGTGTCCCCAGGTGACAGGGGTTCTTAAAATTGGAGATTAATGTTTTAATAGCTTTTGGTGGCCAGGACTTCCTTTTATGTGTGTGTACTTGCGTGTTTTATATCTGCTACATGTGCCCCTCTAGGATATTTTCTACTTATTATTCTCATTCATTATTCAGTTCAGTTTTATTGTTTGCTACCAAGAAGCCAAGAGGGGAGAGTGTATTTGCAGTCCCAAGCTCAGGAAATATTTAGTTGGCCAGAAGCAAAGGTGAAATAAGACACTGTTGGTGTCAGGCAGAGACGGGAATGAATAAAAAGGACAGCTGCTTATCAAAACAAAACATATCCCTGGATACGATGTCTGGCAGCCATTTCTCTGTGCCTCCAGTTGTAACTACTGCAAAACAAACAAACAATAAACAAACATAATTAGTACCAATGTAGAGGACAGGGCATGCCTTCTTTTCCTTTTTATAATGTCTTCTTTTCCTTTTCAGTTTGGAGGTTTCCGTTCCAGAAATTTCATGGGCAGATTGGTTTGACTTTGTATTCCTCTGTAAAGATCTGCTCCATACTGTCATCACTGAACAGTATGCACGAAGCTATGAGGAGAAGGATGCAAGGACTCTTTGCACAGACTATATAATTATGTGGCATCTGTCCCCCCCCCCTCCGTTGCTTGTTAAAGCCACCCTTAATTTGGTGTCCTTCTTAGGAGTCTCAGAAGGCAAGCATATGTGTTAATCTAGTGGTATCTAACAGCATGTGCATGTTTTAACAACCTGTTGCTTAGGTGTTTGATTAGTGGGGAGACAACTAAACTAAACTAAAAATGCTGATGAGCTGTTTCACGGGTTAGAAAAAGCAAAATTAGAATGGAGAAATTTAAAGATTTTGAGAGTGATCCTGCTTCTCATTCATGCCTACAGCTTGAACCTATGCATATAGATGTACAGTCAGGCCCCCATTTACAAGGCATCCGTTCCAGACCACCACCACCCTGCGAATTGGGAAAATCACCAATATTGGAGCCCCACTGATTCCAATGGGGGTGTGCTTCTCCATGTGGTATGATGTGCATGCCTTGGGCATGCACCATTTTATCCCTCACGGCTTGCTGTTTGCAAAGGAGCAAGGGATGCAAATGGCAAGACCATGAACTCTGAGGGATGAGCGTAGATTCTATGTTTATAGCCCTGATGTAGATGCAATAGAATTACCCCCAGTTGAGCATAGGATTTAGCGGAATGTGGTGTCTTAGGGGGGTTGCAGACTGCCAGAAATAGTGCAAATTGAGTCCACTTTTAGGGTTAGGGTTAGGGTTAGGGAATCATGGGAACTGTATTTTATTGTGGCACCAGAGCTCTCTGACAGAGAAGGCTCAATGTCTCAGAAAAAAACAATTCCCATGATTCCCTAGCACTAATCCTAACCCTAAAAGTGGGCTCAATTTGCACTATTTCTGGCAGTCTGCAACCCCCCTTAGTGGTTAAAATGCCAGTTCTGATGATCTTAAGATTGGAAGATTGGCAGTTCAAGGCCCGAGTGCCGCATGATGGGATGAGCTCCTGTCACTAGTCCCAGCTTCTGCCAACCCAGCAGTTTGAAAGCATGCAGTTGCAAGTAGATAAATAGGTACCACTTCAATGGGAAAGTAATAGTGTTTAGTGCATTCATGCTGGCCACATGATCACCAGAGTTGTCTTCGGACAACGCTGGCTCTTCAGCTTAGTAACGGAGGTGAGTACCACTCCCTACAGTTGGACACAACTTGACAACCTTGTCAAAGGGAAATACCTTTACCTTAAGCATAGGATTGCATTCTCTGCTAGTCTTATATATAGGAGGTGGGACAACAAGCAATAAATGCACACAATTTATAGTGTGTGCATTATGGTATGGAGTTTTGCACATAAAGGAAGCTCCATGCAATATTTGCATATTCAAGGTCGTTCATATAGTACACTGTTTGTAACCATGTACATGTAAAATTATATTGGGTATGTGCAATAAAGGCACACAGTTTACAGTGTGTGCATACACATGTGTAAGAGAGAGGTGGGTGTATAAATCAAGTTTGAAAATTGGTTATGACCACACAAAATGCATTTGTTGGTCTAGGAATCATGTTTATGGGGAAGCACTGTATAGTGAAAGAACTCAGGCTCTGCATATTAAACCCTCAAAAACTTCAATAAAATGATGTCTATTTGAAACTGTGGAGAACAGCTACCTTTGTGACAACACTGAACTGGATGAACTAATGTTCTAATATGGGCTTAAGGACTCCAATAGAAAACTAATGGAAGATGTAAAGCTTCAAGTAGCATCAATCTTCCATTATTTTGGAACAATGGGGTTGAGCTGTGTTGACAGCATGAGTGTTTTACAACTGCAGTAGATTCCTAAAATTTCAACAAATAAAATGCAGTTCCATTAAATAGAAGCAAGATGCTGTTTTAAACCAGAGTGCAGAAAAATTACTTTTAGAGAGCTCAACTCTTAGAATTCCCCTACAGGCCATGGTGTCTGGAATTGTGAGAAATGTAGTCCAAAAAAGGAACTGTTTTGCACACACCTGAGATATTGCTGAGTGGAATATCAGGCACCAAATGGGATAAGGCTGGTGCCAGCAGCCAAAGACTGTTTACATGTAAAAATATCCTAGTAATTAGCAAATTTGGAAGTTGGCTTTGACTATGATCAAGTGAAGGATCAAGTTAGTAAGCTGTCTCTCTGGGGATAGAGGAACAGACTGGTAGGGTGTGTTTGTGGAGGCTGAAACAGAACGTGATGGTCTCAGTTGTGTGCCAATGACAAATGATCAGACTTGTTTTGGGGCACCACAAAAACATTAAATAGAATGTTAGTCATCAGCTCACATATAAACATAATGTTAGATGTAAATTTTAATCAAGTAAATCATAAATTTATTTATTTCTTTTTATGCCTATCCTATTCTTTTCTTTAGTCTGGGAAAACACTAACAACATGGAAATATAAAGTAATTATATTAAAAACAACATGATACAGGAGTGCAGTAACTGAATCTGTGGTTACAAGAGATTGACTGGCATCCTGTTAGTAACCTTGTTGTTATTAACTACCATCAAGTCAACTTCAACCTACAGTGACTCTTTAAATGAGAGACCTCCAAGACACCATGTTATGAACAGCCCTGCTCTGGTCTTACAAATTCAGGAACATGGCTCCAAGGCAAACCCACCCTGAACAAATTTTGCCAAGCAAACCCCATGATAGGGTTGCCTTAGGGTTGCATAAATCAGGCATACAACAATAACATGTCTTCTCAAAGTACAGCAATCTCAGTTTATTCATGTTGGCTTCTAGAGAGAGTTCAGGCTTGATTTGCTCTAGGACCCATTTATCTCACAGACACAGCATTCAGAACTAACTAAAATGGAAATATAGAAAGTGGATAGTGGATTTTGGGGGGTTGCAGGAGGTGATAAATACTTGTCAGATAAGTAGACAATGGAAAGCGAGAGTGGTTCAGAATGGGGAAGAAGGTCTGAGGGTGGCACAGCTTCATACAGAGAGGGCAGCATGGGACAACTATATGTATACTGTGAGCCCACAGAGACTGAGATCTATACTTATATCTAAAATCTAGCCCAAATTGGTGAGCTGTCTTGTCAGATAACAAAAGCTGAATGTCTTTACCAGGAACTGAAAATGGGGTTCTGGGCTTTACCTTTACTGTGACAAAAACAGTGATTGGATCAGGCTATCTCCAGGATGGATGGACAAGTAAGTATGGCTGAGAACACAGCAATGGGTAGGAAGAGAGTTTGGCTTATTGCTTTGGGTGTAAGGAGATCCTTGTCTCAAGCTGCAAAAAGAAATACAGATGACTTAGGGGAAGGGAGGAGCACTTAGTACACCCATTTAGATTTGATTGTTTTATTACCTGGATGTGCTCATGTCTCCAGTCACACTCCTTTTCTCCTGGGAACTTGACCTAGTGTTTCTGAAAGGTCATCGATCTTTCAAGAACATGCTGTCTCCAGATATGAAGTTCAGGGTATACAGGATGTGCTAACAAACTTTTGCATCTAGTCCCTTGCTGCTGTTCAGAATGCTGTGGCTGGGCTGTTACCTAGGGCTGGTTTGAGGGATCATGTAACTCCCCTGTTGAAATAACTCCACTGTCCATTTCCAGGCAGAATTCAAAGTTCTGGTTTTGACCTTTAAAGCTCTACCAGTGGTTTGCAAAATGGTGGGGCAGGACCCCCAGGGGGGACAGGAGAGTTGTTCAAGGATGGTGCAAGGCCCTGATCACTCCTCCTCCTCCTCCTCCTCCTCCTCACAAACTTATTTTACATGTAGAATTTACACATGTTAAATATTGAATTAATTTAAATAAATCTGTTTTATTTTGAACTATGTTATTTCCTTATAAAATGTTAAAAATGAGTAGACATGAATGTGCAAATAAAAATATGCACAATAAACAAAATACTTTTTTATTTATGTACCACATGTACAATGCTTGCATGTAAATGCAAAGGGGATCACAGGGGTAAAAAGTTTGAGAACCACTGTCCTATACAGCTTGGGTCCACACTATCTGAAAGACCGTATCTCCTAATGTAAGTCAGTGTGAGCATTAAGATCTGCAGGGTGGGTCTTTAGCTCAAGCTCACCATCTTTGCAGGCGAGGACTTTGGAGAGAGATTTTTCTCTGTGGCTGCTCCCAGGCTGTGAAACTTCCTTCTACTGGAGATCCAGTTAACTCCCTCTCTGCTTTCTTTCCACCTGCAGGTCAAGACTTTTTTATTCAGACAGGGCTTTACATTTTAATTATGGAGCAGTAGTGAGTGTGTGTATACAGTGGTGTGTTGCATTTTTACTCTTTAACTGGAAATTATGTTTTAAATGTGTTTTAATGGTTTTAGCTGTTTTTAATCATGCCTTTAAAATAATATTGTTGTTTAATTCTTTTTTAACTTTTGAAAACTAATGTTTTTATGTTTAATCTTTTTTACATTATCGTAAGCTGCCTTAAATTGCATCTTCAGAGAAAGGCCTACATTAAGTAAGTAAATTAAGTAAGCTACCTAAATTAAGTAAGTAAAAATAAATAAAATATTACAATACCTCTGTAGCATATGCAAAGATGAGAGTGAAAGAGTTACTTGCTCTGTCTATATACTGTTGATACAAGACTTCTAATTGTAAGGTCAGTAAGCAAACCGTTCCTTCTACTCAGGAAATAGAACATTATCTTGTGGAAGTACTGGCATGATAAAATAAAAGAATAAACACTTGTTTCTTCTTAAACTTTTACTAACAAAAATTCGAATCCAAATGGAGTAGTGGTTTGAGTGTTGGACTAAAACTCCAGAGACCAGGTTTTGGTTCCCTTCTTGGCCATGAAAACCCATTGGTTGAGCTTGGACAAGTCACAATCTCTCAGCCTCAGGGAACGACAAAGGCAAGCCTCATCTGACCAAATCTTGCCAAGAAAACCCTGAGGACGTTATCACACGGGGTCTAAAGCAGACAGAATCCACACCCAATC
>CM034706.1:209237559-209283256 GCA_020142125.1 Phrynosoma platyrhinos
CCTTGGGACGACCTCATCCCAAGGAAAGCAACCAGGCTTCCAGGCTTGAAAAGGTGTGTGTATGTGTGTGATAGCCGCGGCAAGTGACAGCCGCGGCTGTCCTGTTTCTGCGCATGTGCAAGAACATCCTTGCTGGGTTCTGGAGGGGATCTTCTCACTTGTGTGTGAACGGCAGATACGGTTCCCAGGAGCACATCTATCACGCTTTCGTTAATTGCGCGATGATGCTAGTTGCGTCTGATAGTTATTTCCGTATTGTGGGGTTTCTACCGGTATAGTTCTGGATTGATTCTTATATCGCTTCTTGCCGCTTTGAGCCCCATGTGTGATAAGTTCCTAAGAGAGGTCCGCTTTAGTGTTGTAAATTAGAAATGACTTGAAGACACAAAATTGAAAAAAAGAGCAATGTTTGCTTTCCTATATATCACTAGATGGTGCTACAGCTCTCTAAATAGGCTAGTTGTGTCAGGGAAAATTGATCAAATGACATGAAGTGAATGCTTTGGGCCAGAGATTATCTTTTACCAACCAGTAAAAATGCAATTCTTTCATATTTTGTCCATGTCATTCCAAGCATTGCGCCTTTAGCACCTTCCCCAAATTAATTTCTTTGAAAATATTTCTGTACCATCTTTCGAGGTAAAGCCAACCTTGTGGAGTAAGAGGTTACAACAATAAAATATACATTTAATTGTTGTATGTCTTCAAGTAATTTCTGACTTGAAGGTGACCCTAAGGCAAACTTATTGTGGGGTTTTCTTGGTGGATTTTGTTCAGAGGGGGTTTGCCTTTGCTTTTGCTATCCTCTGAGACTGAAAGAGTGCAACTTTTCCAAGGTCACTCAATGGGTTTCCATGGGTGAGTGGGAATTCGAATCCTGGTGTCCTAGTCCAACACCCAAACCACTTCTACACCATGCTGGTTCTCTTAAAATAAAAATTATAGTTGATTAAAAGAATATAAAGTGTTTAAAATAGCTACAGCAGTTAAAAAGTATAAAGAACTAGCCCTACATTTAATTAAAAGCAGCTTGAACAACCAGGACCAGAATCCTCTATGCCAGTTAGGAATGTGCAACTGAAAGTTACACACTTGTGACGGTTGTGTATTCATGATTCCTATGTACTCCTTTGTTTAGAGACTATGTAGTTGTTTAGAGACCATGAAAGTCCCCCAATCCCCACTTGCTAGTCAGCAGACATTGCTATTGATGGAGGTCTGTTCCCATCACTCAAGAAGCAGCTGACTGATATTCCTACCCAAGTAATCTCTGGTGCAAGGAGAAATTGTGGCAGCGGTCCTACTTCTGCTTGTTGCACCAGAGATCACTCAGGGGAAAGGTTGGAAATGGAAGCTGGTGGCTTCTCCAGCAACAAGGGAACAGACCTCAATCGATCACAGTGGCTGCCTCCCAGTAAGTGAGGATGGACCTGGTGGAATGGGGGTAAGATTCATTGTGTAGCACCATAACTGCATTGCTTATAAATGTGTACATACGTACCATACAGGATTCCAGCCCAGGTTTTTAAGAGACATTTAAAAATGAGCCACACACTCATCCATAGCTAGATTCTTCCATGAAGTTGTTATCAGATATCAATTATGTGGTTAGCTAATATCCCAAATTGTTATAATTATCATCATTAGTAGTAGATATTTATTGATATTTATATGTGTGCTGGGGAATTCTAGGAGTTGTCATCCAAAAAGAAGCTTTTCCAAGGTCTGCCTGAGATGGTAGCCAGTCATTTGACTGAAAACTGATTTCTCATTTGGCTGATCTTTAGACATGCAGACTTATCTGATGCAGCCTGCAAAATGGTGCCCAACCACTTCTGGTGTTTTTGTTTTAAAGAGCTAAATGGTGAAACACTATCAGGAGCATACAGGTTGAGCATCCCTTATCCAGAATTCCAAAATTTGAAATACTCCAACCCCCCCCCCCAAAAAAAATCATGGGTAGCTGAGATAGTGACATCTTTCCTTTCTGATGATTCAGTGTACACAAACTTTGTTTCATGCACAAAATTATTTAAAATATTGTATAAAATTACCTTCAGGCTATGTGTATAAGGTATATATGAAACATAAATTAATTTTGTGTTGAGACATGAACCCCAGTTCCAAGATAACTCAGTATATATGTAAATTAAATTATATATGTAAATGCAAATATGGCTGTTCCAAATTCTGGGGAAAAAATCCAGAACACAAAACACTTCAGATGATACTCAACTTGTACTTTCATTAAATGTTAGGTTACATGTCTCAATATGGAAAACTAATCTGATTTTGGGAACAGAACCTGTTTTGGATGGAGCTGTGCCCCTTTTGAAAGATCAGTCTCGTAGGCTGTAGGATTTCTCAGAACTAGCATTGCTCTTGGAAGGCCATGTAGTTGTTCTAGCCATAAGCCTGTCCTTAAAAAGTGTTTGGAAGCTACAGTTCATGCAAAATACAGCAGCTAGAGTGTTATTGAGTGTGTGTATCTGAGATCATATAACACTAGCCTTATAAGAACTGCAATGGAGCTCAATTTCCTTCCGAGCTTAATTCAAGGTGCATATTTTGCCCTAAACAGCTTGAGAACAAGATAGCTGAAAAATCTCCTGACTTACATGTGAGCTAGCTCAAAATTTTAAGATCCTCAGCAAAGGCCCTGTTGCACATCCCACCATCTCATGAGGCTAGGCTGGTAAGTACTCATGACAGGGATTTCTCTGGAACAGCATCCCAACCATGGGATTCTTTCCTAAAGGAGGTTAGGCTGGCTCCACTCCTTGTTTCCAGCAGGCAGCTAAAACTGTTATTGTGAATGGCTTTTGGTTCTTAAAATTAAGAAGGGATGTTTTTCTTTCCCACCTCTCCTCAAGGCTTTTAGTTACCAGTACTGTTTTCATAGAATCATAGAGTTGGAAGAGACTACAAGGGCCATTCAGTCCAAGTCCCTTCCATGCAGGAACTCACAATCAAAGCATCCCTGACAGATGGCCATCCAGCCTCTGTTTAAAGACCTCCAAAGAAGGAGACGCCACCACTCTCCAAGGAAGTGTGTTCCACTGTCGAACAGATCTCACTGTCAGGAAGTTCCTCCTAATGTTGAGGTGGAATTACTTTTCCTGTAGCTTTTAGTCTTTTAATTCCTGTTTTAAATGTTTTTTATCCATTTTACATCACCTCAGGGGCCCTGGTGGGCTGAGAGGCAATAAATAAATGCCTTAAACAAATAAGTAGATATGCACTATGATATAAATGCAGCCAACTTCCACCTCTAGGCAAAACTACTTAACTGACAACCCATGAGCATTATAACTGTGAAGTGTTTTTTGAAAATAACTCAATAAAAAGTACCTTTAGTTTGTTTTAAGAATTCACCAACTTTTAAAACTTTGCTATTTGAATTGTTTACATCCAAAGGTTGGAATCCTAGTGGTGACATATGGTTATGCAAACTTATGTCTTTGCTGGGAAACTGCAGAAGCAGCCGGTTCAGTAGTTCCTCATGCAATGCTCCCCATGAGCGGAAATGCAGCTTAAAAGGGCTGCAGCACACTCCTCCAACTATTTAGTAGCCAGTGAAGAATGAAGAGTACTGGGGCAGCATCTGGCTCCTGCTCTATAGCTGGGAAAAGAGAGCTGATTATTATTACTTATTATTTATTAAAATATTTATACCCTACTCTATATCAAAAGATCTCAACATGGCTGAAAAATGATGTTGCCCTCCAAGATCTCCTGGGATTATCAGACACTGCCCTGGCATCATGCACTCTTCCACAGCCACTAAATGTCTGGAGGATGCTCTCCAGCTCCTTGAAGCCTCCTTTTGGTGAATGCAGAAAGGGCCACATGCAACTGTTAAGGGGGAGCTTTTCACTCTTCACTACTAACCTTTCACTACTAAGATCACCCCCCAAACAGTGCTATTTTTTTAAAAAAAATAATGTTTTAACCTTTTACTTTTTTAGGCTGAAAGGAGGTTAAATTTTTAGTAATTTCAATTTTTTAACAATTATTTTTTTCACAATAACATAATCAATTAATGTTAGAAATTCCTCTTGATGTTTTAGTATTAATAAATAATTTCTCTTTAATGATTTAATGTGAAGACAATGGTGCTGACACTAATGTTTCTAAGGTCTGGTGTTCATATTGCATGGTATGTGTTCATAAATTAGAAGCAGTCAGATTGCTCCATTATGAAAAAAATCCAAGAGCCACAGCAAGGTAATACATTTATTATTGTAAAGCAAAATGACCTCCTGCATTGAAACTAGATTCGTTTGATTCAAAGTCAATCTCTGCTTGTAAACTTTCTCTGCATCCATGTAGCAAATGGCTTGTAAAAAGATCAAAAAACTAAGTCAGATGAAAATAACTGCTACTCCATTTCAGACACCTGAGCCTATTCACACATTTGTGGCAAACCCACATTTAAACAAGGGATCTGGCAAATCTGTGTTACATTCACGCTTCACATTTTAAAGTATACATAATGTGTTAGTCAATACGTAATGTGTCATGATGCAATTTATACAATCTTTTTCAATCAAACAAACAAGCAAACAAATTTTTGTCCAGAAAGAGCTTACAACCTAAACTTTAACAGTGTGACAAATGAAGAAAAAGAGGAGGAGGAGGAGGAAAATGACAGGGGAAATGATAATAGTGTATACAGTCTAAGGCCAAAAGTAGGTGAAGCAAACCTCATGTCTCTGGTGCATCTGATTTTTTTAAAATCACATACAAGTAGATCTGAGCCCAATGCACCTCTAGAATAATTATTTTTCCCCATGATGCTCTCCTCTGAATATATTAATATATCAAATCAAAGCTAATTTCAAGTTTCATCACCATACATCTATAAGATACTGAGGTTGCAATCCTACACGTGGACGTAGGCCAGACTGACTTTGATGGGACTTATTTCTCAGGAGAAATAGAGAAGATTGCTTGTTGTCATGATAGGAGCTGAACTGTACAGCAGTCTTACAAATATGTGTCACTGTATATTGCCTGTCTCTTCATGTTAAAATGCACAGTGCTATTGGGTCTGTATATTAATTTCCTTCCATAGTACCGTGTCGCAAAGGCCTGAATTACCAAATTATTTCAGTATTACTAGATCCTTCCTTATTCTTTCTTCTTTTCCTGTTCCGGGTTGTCTCTCCAGATGCAGTAAGTGAGAGAAGTAGCCAAGGTCAGCCAAGCCAGGTAAGGCACCATCAGCAGTGTTGCTGTCTTGTTAATTGGATACCAGGAATACATTGTGGCCACCACCAAGCCATACAAGCCCACAATGTCAATCAGGGCCTGGAGGAAAGAAAGAGAAATATCCGCATGATCAACACACTTGGCAGAATATAAAAAACATTTGTTTACCTAGCCCAGAGAAGAACTATGGCCATTTGATTCAGAGTTTGCATGGAACAGCTCCAGCTTGTAGTGCCAGCAAGATTTCCCCAATGCCAACTTTAGAAGCCATTTGTCAGATGCTGTGTTTTAGCCACCAATGTGCAGCAGACCAAAGAGCAGGGCTGTTGTGGAACAGTGAGCTTTCTCCCTACAGCAACAATAGATTCCTATTGAAGGGGAAATTGTTTTGTCCAAGAGGACTCCCATTTTCAGATTTATTCTAGACTTTTCACCCTAGTTGAACTGTACTACTATCTGAGTCTGCAACTAATACGAAGAACAAGATTTGGCTCAAGCCAACAGCAGGAAGGAAACATGAGTATTTCAGAACCCACCAGCCTAGAAAACTTTATTCTACTTTATTTATTTAATTTACACCCCGCTTTTCTACCAGTATGGGACCTGAGGCATCTCACAATGTGAGTTAAAACAAAATACAGTTAAAACAACTGACAATGCAAATATTAAAATAATAACGAAATATTTAAAACACTAAAGAACTGCAGGAAAGGTTTTAAAAAAATCAAATAGCTTAGGCCTGAATATTGTTAATCCCAATAGAGTAGATCCACTGAATCAATGGAACTGACATAAATGCTGATTTACTAAATTACTATTAATTCAGCAGATCTATTTGACATGAATTTAACAATTTAATTTAGACTATTATAGTCTAATAAACAGTGAAATGCTGCAAATCCCCAGCATAGGTCAAAATTCCAACAAGGGCTCTGCATATGTGAGTAGTGATAGATTTAGATCATGGTAGTCCCTATATTGTTATTTAAATGAGTCCACGCAATTGGCTCTGTTGGTCTCTATTGTTAAAACAATGTAATCGTTTTTACCTCTACCAGAAGCAAGTCTTTTGTATAGCCTATAGATCTTTATTGCCTCTTTTAGATCAAGCCATCCCCTCCCTCCACATTTTATATTGCAACAGGGATAGAAAACGACAATACATTGTTTCTGGGACTATTTGTTCCTCTCCAGCGCCTTTCTAAACTGAAAAGTACTGGAGGTTCAAGTAAGGTGGCAGATGACACCATCATTCTTGTTAATCAAAAGCCGCATAGGCTTTGATCCTGCAAAACCTGGCTCTGCAACACCACACTGTAAGAGGGAACAGTCTACACACAGTCCAAACCTGGTTTGTTTGTGTTGCAGTCATTTCCACAGCTGGAGAAACAAGTTAGTTTTTAAACTCAGCAGCACCATGAGTTGCAGCAAAAACAGCAAGGATAGCTCCTGCAGTACAGGCTGTAGTATTTCCCCTTTGACATGGGTATTATTAAATGGGTATTATTCTTCTCATATGGTGCTTTCTGGAAAGAGGTTCCTAAGTCACAGAACCAAAAGCCGTTTTAATTCAAAGCCCCAGCATCCCAAGAGGAGAAGCCAACAGGCTACTTGCTCAGACAACATGATCATAGAATCATGTTGGAAGAGATCACAAGGGCAATCCAGTACAACCCCATTCTGCCATGCAGGAACACACAATCAAAGCACCCCTGACAGATGGCCATCCAGCTTCTGTTTAAAAACCTCCAAAGGAGACTTCACCACTCTCCAAGCTGAATAACTCTTACTGTCAGGAAGTTCCTCTTAATGTTGAGCTGGAATCACTTTTCTTGTAGTTTGAACCCATTGCTACAGGTCCTATTCTCCGAAGCAGCAGAAAACAAACTTGTTCCCATCTCAATATGACATCCCTTCAAATATTTAAACTGGGATATCATATCACCTCTTAACTTTCTCTTCTCCAGGCTAAATATACCCGGCTCCCTAATTCTCTCCTCATAGGGCATGGTTTCTAGATCATGTTAGTATCCCAATCATTTTTTTGCAACACTCTTAAGAATTACTACTCTTGAACCCAGCTTATGGCCCTCCAGATATTTTTGGGCTTCAACTCCGGCCAGCCCCAGACCACATCTGTATTGTTCAAGAATGATAGGGGTTGTAGTCTGACAACATTTGAAGTCCACCACCCTTGCTTTAATGCAAACCTGGTACCAAGGTTGATAGCCAGTGAGGTGTTGTAGTTTAAGCAGTAGACTACGGGGGGATGCAGACGGGCAGCCCTGGGCTGCCCGGAGAAGCGGAGGATCAAGGCTGAGGCTGCCGGATGCACCGGAAGGACGTTCTGACACCATGTGCAGTGCGTAATGGCGCGTGGTGTCAGGACGTCTTCGGGGAGGGGTTGAGGCAGCCAATGTGCGGCTACCCCTCCCCATCTCTGCCTCCAGGATGGCCCAAAGGGCCCGTCTGTAGAGGCTCTATGACCTTTGAGATCAGGGTGCGATTCCCCACTCAGCCACGAAAGCCCACTGGGTGATCCTGGGTGAGTCACATATTATCAGTCCTGGAAAACCCGTGATAGGTTCACCTTAGGGTTGCTATGAGTCAGAAACAAACTGAAGGTACATAACAACAATAGTATCAGGTTTCAGTAAAATCTCTATCTGTACTTTAGGACTAGCATGCCAGAGATTTTATCAGCCTTCCACAGTTTTTCACATGCTACATTTCAGTCATCTGAATGCTCCAGGAGTACCTGCTCTTTTCTCCCCATGCACTAATCTGACAAATGCTTTCCTGTATGCCTTAAACTAACAAGCTGATGCTGACACACTAGTACTGTATATACTCCTTGATTAGGTCAAGAGGAGGTGCCTGGAGTGTTTATCTCAGACACACCATTCTTAACAAGAAAATAAAAGGAGCACACAGATAATAAGGCTGCTAACTTGTCACCCCTTCTCTGTATAGCCAGCCACTTAAAGTTTAGAGTAAACACAACTGTAAGGTAGAGATATCATTGCCAGGAAAGTGGAAGCAAGCAAGCTGTGTGCTTTGCCATGTAAAACATCTCCTTGCTTTAGTTATGCAAGTTTATAATAAAGAATCTTAAGCAATTTGTCTTAAAAAATCACATATTCTGGGATCAGAAAGCATGATTATCAGCACTTGCAAATTTCAATGAACATATTTAACCTGTGAGCTTTGTTCTGTGGCAATATGTTTTGCTTTCTCTCTCTCAGCCTTTGGAAATATGGTCATGCAATTAGGGAATCAAGGACTGGGAACTATAGAGAGCAAGGTCAAGAATGGAAAAGTTCCAATTCTTCACAGCTGAAATATCTCTTCTTTTAAACTAACTAAGGGGCTATGCAGATAGGCAGGACAAGGTAACCTGAAGTTGCCTTTTCCCTAAACTGCAGCTACTGCACCCCCTGCCCTGATGCTGCCCTAAATGGGGACAGAGCAACTGCACTGGGGGGAGTCAGTGCAGCTTTTCCAAGGCTGTATTGGAGCCCCAGCAACCGCACCGCTAGTTGCTGGGGCTTCGCGGCAAGGATGCCGCGAAGGAAGATGGAACAACCGCATGAGCCAGCAGCAGCTGCTTTAATTTTTTTTTATTCTCTCTCAAACGTATGCGCACCTGCACAGGAAAACATCCTTGTGCACCTGCACAGGACCTGTTATAGGGTGGTATACAGTCTGTCATTTTGTTTGTACAAAGGTGACTGAAGTTCGGCATCCCTGTGCACCTGCACAGGACTTGTCATGCACCCACATATCATACAAGGATTTCCCCCCAAGGAGTGGGTGCAGTGGACAGTGCCACTGTCTGATTGTGCCATCCTTGGGATGAAGGATTGGGTTTGTCAAATGAAAATACATTCCATTGTCCTCCAGAAAACATGTCCCACACAGATCAGGGGGGAGGGGAGAGGTACATGCAAGGGAGGTTTGTGTGGACAGACTTGATGCATGCAGCTGGTGGTCATGCAAGGGACATGGTCAACAGGACACATGGACAAACATTACTCCAGGAACCCCCTCTGGTGGTGTACAAGTCTTATGCACACCTGCACAGAAGAGGACACAAAAGTCTCTTTCATGCAAACTGCTGTGCATGCTGACAGCAAGCGTACATCCAACAGATTGCATTTATTGTCATAACAGAGGATAGTTGCTAGGGTGCATGCATAGGGTTACAATTAGGGTTAGGGTTCTAATATTCAAGCGCACCTGCGCCAGTGCATCCACACCTGGAAGCATAGGGCGCTTTAAATTAAAGCTTGCATCGTAGGGCGCATGCCCTGGATCGCCAAGTCAATTTCCACTGCACGTGCAACAGTGCATTTATATGGCTGTTTTCTGGTGCATCAATGTCACTGCATACATACACACATACGAAGGTGCACATCTTCACTGAAGGAGCGGAAAAAAGCAGCTCCTTTTTGAAGTGGTTTTTCTCAGCATACGATGGCTAGAAGGTGCTTTCCTGGAGACTTTTAGGTGTGCATCATCTAAATGCCACGCCTACACGTCGTCCTCAAAGCACCTCTTTTTGCCCATCTGCATAGCCCCAAACTTTCTTTCCTTCTTTCTTTCTGTCTTCCCCTCCCTTTTTCTTTTTCTTTCTTTCCCCCCATTTTCTTTTGTTCAGAAACTGTCATCTTCTGAGGCCCAGAATACATGTATTTATATAAACAAACAGGAATGCCAGAATCTTAACAACACCCAGCAGATTCCTAAACAGTTTTCTGAGAAGTCCTAAATAAGCAGAGTGTAGAAAAATTACTTTCCTGAACTTACAACTCTTGCAGTCTTTTAGTTACTATGGCCAATGGCCATTGTGACTGGGGATTCTGGGAGTTATAGACCAAAAATAACTTTTCCAAGTGCTGCAGCTAAGTAACTGAACTGCAGCCAATATAACGGACCTGTAAATTAAAGGGAGACATTACCAGTTTGAGTTTATGAGCCCCGAAGAATATAGGAGTCCATGTCCAGTTCAAGGCAAGCTGAGCTCCATAGAGACCTAGTGGGACTACAGCATTACTGTTAAAGCCATCAAGATCCTTCCACACCAAGTATGAAGCATACCTGTACAAAAGAAAACCAGTTTAGTACTTTGCTTCTGGTTGCTACAGATGAATAGATCTTTGAGCAGAAGCTTTACTCCAGTTAAATACATATTCAGGGGTAGCCGTGTTGGCTATACAGCAAAACAAAACAAAAAACCCAAAATCCATAAAGAAGCAATATGTTTATTGGCTAACCAAAATGCACAAAATTCATCATGCAGTTTTTCAAAGCTTCATTTGCTTCTTCATCAGGCAAAAGATGTTTAAAAAAAAAACTGGAAGAAAGAAAAAAGAGAAAAGTGACGATGTAGGAGTCCCAGGTCTACATTTTGTATCAGATATTGTCTCTACTGTAGTTCAGTTGGTTTGGAGGGATACCACAATACAAACAGAGGCTGCTCTCCCCTTTTTTTGGCCACAAGACAAAGAACAGTCAAATTTAAACTCCATCAGCAGCACTAAAGTAACCCCTCTTGGAATCCAGGGTGTCACCATCCCTTGTGAAGCCACAGTCCCCTTTCCTGAGCAGAGAATACTGAATGTCTCAAGAAGTCTTTATACAACTGCATCTGGAACAACTTTATACAACTGCATCTGCATTTAGGTGCTGTCTAGGTAAAACTCAATTGATTATAGAAATCAGAGATTGAAGATTTAATTAGAGATTAAAGAAAGTTTTATATTTGATGGAGGTAGAAACCCCAAAGAGTTAAGTCTCAGTTCTTACTTCCCTCTCATTTAAGATACTAAATACAGTTTAGAAGCTGGCTTATGGACTTTTGTTGTCATTGTCATCATCGTCATCATCACCACCACCACGATAATATTAATTTCTTACCCACCTCTCACCATGGATTGAGGTGGGGGACAACAACAGACAAACAACATCAGTTAAAACACACATCGGTTTAAAAGGACAAATAAGATATACACGTATTAAAACAATCTATATTTAAAATTCATAATTTAACATCACAGTTTATAAATCATCTGGATAAGCCTGCTGGAAGAAACTGGTCTTTAATACCCTTTTAAATTCAGAAAGCATATTCAACTGTCAAATCTCTTCTGGCAGGTCATTTTACAGTCTAGGAGTGCCTGAAGAAAAAGTCTCTTGTTGGGAGAAATCTCAAAAGATAAACACAATAGGATCCAACCTGTTTTATGGCAATACTTTCAAAAGCCCAACCAAGAAAGAAGAAAAATCTGTGCCTGCTTTTTAGCCCACAAGTTTCTTCATCAGGCAAAGATGTTCTGGAAAAGCAGCAGGAGCAGGGAGGGGGGGCTAAGGATCTCAAAGTATTGTTTACATCAGGGGTAGGCAACCTAAGGCCCGGGGGCCGGATGCGGCCCCCCGAGGCCTTTGGACCAGCCCCAGGCCGGTCCTGCCGCTGCCGCCTGCCATGATGATATTATTGTTGTTATTACTTGTTCTTGGGGTTTTCTTGACAAAATCTCCACAGGGGTTTTGCCATGGCTTTTCTGGGGCTGAGAGAGTGTGCATGCACATTTTTATTTTTTTAAAAAAATATTTATTTATTTATTTATTTATTTATTTATGGTGCTTCAGCCCCCCAACTGTCTGAAGGACACAACCCGCCCCCCGGTTCAAAAAGGTTGCCTACCCTGGGTTTACATGTTGTCTGGGGATGGTAAATGAGGAAGGATTAGCAGACTAACAATTTAAGGCCATTAGGCCACATCCCAGTGGCTTTAAGCTCACTGTGAAGGACCAAGAAAGGCCATAAAATCTGATTCTCTATTTGAAAATACAACACGCACTCCCTTGAAAATTATGACCTGTCTCTCTGCAGGACTAACTGCACCAGCCGTTCAATACAGGTTTCTTGGGAAGTTTATAACTACTGTTGGATTACTATCACTAGATGCAGCATCTTCTTACTCTAGTGCAGGGGTAGGCAACCTTTCCCCTTTAAGGGCTGAGGGACTTCAGCTCCCAGAATCCCAGGAGCTATTGGCCAACATGGGACTATTGGACAACATGGCTGAGGCTTCTGGGAGCTTAAGTCCCTCGGCCCTTAAAGGGGAAAGGTTGCCTACCCCTGCGTCTAGTGGAAGGAACTCTAGTACAGTGACTCTTTTCCTGCACTTCAATTTGGAAAGGAATTAGGAGCAATTTCATCAGCAATTATTATATCACAATTTCTTGATTTATGTGCAAGAAACTAGCAAGAAACATAAAACAATTAAGTAGTTACTACAGAAGTTACAATGGGAGCAAATGCTGTGAATTTAATTACTCTTAGTCTGATTTGTATGTTTGCGTCCACAGGGCTGACTTCCAAGAAAACATATTGAGGATTGCAACCTTAGATTAAAAGAAGGGATGTACTGGAAAAGCCTTACCCCATGCTTGTATATAGTGTTGTCCAAGCAACTGGGAACATTTTATTGGGTGGACGCCATGATGGTTTCTTCAGATTTTCAAACCACGTGGGCACTTCCTTCCGGGTTAAGAGCCAGCCAAAAAATCCACCCAGGTGGGGCAAAGCTGTGAAGCCAAAAGCATGAGCCCACATCCTCAATTCAGTCTCCAGACAATTCAAGGAATTTCTGACCACTCTTCAGCACCTTTGAAATTGAAAACAAAGAATTGAACATTGTTACTTCACATTGCCATGAACTTATTCTCACTGAAGATGTTCTGTGTTTCATTTTATAGGTAAAAGCAAGTATTAATGACCAATAATTATTCTCTGATCTTCTATGGACTGTCATATCTCCAACATAAGTGATCATCCAAATTCTATATCTAAACAGGTTTTTCTTAGAAATAGGTCCCACTAATTCCAAATATGCTTAGAATTATAATATGCCTTTTCATAGTATTTATTATAATCATAAACCAATGAAGAATATACTGTAATCAAATACGTTCTCAGACATGACAGTAAGTCCCCATAGGACTTGCAGGTTAATAAAGTGTCTTCTCAAACAGCCAATTCTGTTACTGTTTGTCATTCTTCCTAAGATATGATGGAGTATTTCTTTCGTAGCTCCTGCATTCTGAAAAATCTTAGTTGTGACAAACATATATTTAAAGGAAGGGGGGAAACCCAGATATTTTTGGTAATTCCACTGGCATTTTCCATGTTGGAAAATGTAGTTCTCAAATTACATATTTCCTCTATGTGGTCTGTGTGCTGAAATCCCAGTCTCTTGCTTTCTTAGCTGAGGGATATGGCACAGCAACACAATAGGTTATGAATGGAGCAGATGGACATCTAATGTATATTTGCTCCTTGCAATCCTCATGAACTGGCAGCTCAGCCCAGACCTGTCCTCTTTCTGTTCATGTCTGTCTGCATTTTGTTGCTGTTGTTGCATGCCTTCAGGTCATTTTTGACTTATAGTGACCCTAAGGGTTTTTTTGGCAAGTTTCTTCAGAGAGGGTTTGCCATTACCATCCTCTAAGGCCGAGAGAGTATGACTTGCCCAAGGTGACCTAGTGGCCTAGTGGGTTTTTATGCTCAAGTGGGGAATCGAACCCTGGTTTCCAGAGTTGTAGTCCAACACTCAAACCACTACAGCACATTGTCTGCATTACAGGCATTAAAACATGCAGTGCACAATGCACAATCTACAGTAGGGAACACATTATGACAGTGTCAAAATTGCTTTTTAAGAGCCAGTCCTTGGACAACTTATTCTGGGGGATTATAATGGTCAGAATTCCCCTGGTTGGGAAGAGTCTGGAAGCTGCAGCCCAGAAGAGAGAGAGGAACATAGAAAGCTACCTTGGACCAGGTCTGGCTGGCTGTCAATCTGGCCCAGTCCTGCCTTGCCTCTCACTAAAGGTGGTTTCAAGAGTCCCAGAAAGAGAGTTTTCCTACTACCAGCTCTCTGATTCCAGGGCTGCGGAGTCTGAGGAGTTTATCACATAGGAGGAATCCTGTGCAGAAACGGGATTTAAAACAGGAAAAACCTGCAAAAGCGGATTGATTTTCACACAACGTCGGGGTTAATAAGCATTAACTCGACATTAACCCAGACAGAAAGTTGACAAAATGCAAATCTTTTTACTTTTGGAAAATCCCAGGCCGGTCCTGCTGCCGCCGCCGCCCGCCATGATGATATTGATTATTGTTATTACTTGTTCTTGGGGTTTTCTTGGCAAAATCTCCACAGGGGTTTTGCCATGGCTTTTCTGGGGCTGAGAGAGTGTGCATGCATATTTTTATTTTTTTTAATTTAAAAATATTTATTTATTTATTTATTTTTGGTGCTTCGGCCCCCCAATTGTCTGAGGGGCAGCAACCCGGCCCCCTGCTCAAAAAGGTTGCCTACCCCTATCCTAGATTTTAAAGAATACCCAGACCCAAAATTGTATTTGTTGAGTATGGTTGCAAACGAGAACTTGGATCAGAAATATGGCAAATTGTTATTCTATATGACCGCCGCTGCTAGAATATCATATGCATCTAATTGGAAAAGAAATGAATGCTCGAATATAAAGACTTGGTTATTGAAATTGTACAATTATATGGAGATTGATAAATTGACTCACTTGCATAAAGAAAAATCTCTATAGACAAATTTTGGAATGAATGGCAACCGTGGGTACTTTCTTTCAAAAAAGAATGGGGACCAAATTTTGAGATAGGTTTGGAGTGGAATTATATGAGGAAATTAGAATGTGATATGGAAACTACAGGTATGCAGGTATATAAATATGGAGTCACTAGGACATAAGCATTTCTGAAATAAGAAGATATGTTTCATGCAACAGAAGATGTGAAGAGATCGGGAAGGATGTTGCTTTATGTTGTGTACTGTGTTGCAAAATTTTGTTTAGGGGTGGTTAAGTGTAGGATGTTTATAGGTTTTTTGTCTTTTTTGTGTATATTTGATGTTATATTTGTTTTTCAACCTTATGGAAAATTAATAAAAAGTATTTTTTAAAAAGAACTGGTAACTCTAGGCTTGTTTCCTTTCCTCCCGTACATCCAATTTAGTGGGTAGTTGGAAATATCAGTCAAGCGGGTGCACAGACAGGCCCACACTTCTTATCTTCTAGACACAAACCCAGCAGTTTGGTGTGGCCTTCAAGAAAGACAGATAAGCCGGGTCAGATGTTAGGGCTGACTTTCAAAAATGCTTTACACTTGTCCTTCAGAGTAGGAGATTCACCCTCCCCAAAAGGCCTTTGGCATTTCAAACAGGGGTGTGGCAGACAGAAATCCAACTGGGAAAGCTGTTCCCTCCAGGCTTGGGAACTCTGGTCCTGTGGCCTCTCGACCTTACTGTCTCTCCTGGATCGTAAGGCTGGTAAAAGCAAATTTCCCAAGAGCGGTAGGTAACCTTTTGGAGCCGGGGGCCGGGTTGCTGTCCCTCAGACAATGGAGGGGGGGCGTGAAGCACCAAAAATAATTGAATAAATAAATAAATAAAAATTTAATTTTTTTTAAAAAAAATTAAAAATATATGCATGCACACTCTCTCAGCCCCAAAAAAGCCATGGCAAAACCCCTGTGGAGATTTTGCCAAGAAAACCCCAAGAACAAGTAATAAGAACAATAATCAATATCATCATGGCGGCGGCGGCAGGAGGCGGTGGGGGGGCGGCGGCGGCGGCAGGACCGGCCTGGGTCCGGTGCAAAGGCCTCGGGGGGCCACATCCGGCCCCCGGGCCTTAGGTTGCCTACCCCTGCGCTAGAATAATGGGAAAGTCTCAGTGTGGTGTCGCAGTTTTTGAGGGTTGGGACTATGACTCTGGAGACCAGGGTTCGAATCCCAGCTCCGCCATGGAAGTCCACTGGGTGACGTGGGGGAGCCACACTTTCTCAGCCTCAGGGAAAGGCAATGGGAAACCTCCTCTGGAGAACCTTGCCAAGAAAATCCCATGATAGGTTCGACCGCAGTAGGGTTGCCCTTAGTCAGAAATGACTTGAAGGCACACAACGACTAAATGTTGAGGAAATGGGAATTAAAGGGATATACCTACACCCACACCCACACTCCCAGTGGGTGCATCTGTGGATCCAGAATAGAGGCATCCCACCTGCTCAGGTTGCTCTTAACAACAGGAGAAGGTCCTTTTCCATTTCTAGGGACAAACGTCCAGCTGCATAAATCTCTCACCAGTCTGGTGTAAAGGTTTGAGTGCTGGGATTATGAGTGAAGACCAGGATTCAAATCCTAGCTCAGCCATAAAAACCCACTAGGTGATCTTAGGCAAGTCACACTCTCTCAGCTTCAGAGGGCGGCAATGGCAAACCACCTCTGAATAAGTCTAGCCAAGAAAATCCTGCAATAGGTTCACCCTAGGGTCGCCACAAGTCAGAAATGACTTGAAGGCACACAAGGAGGCACCACCACTCTGGCAGAGAACGCAAAAGACCTTGTACAACTACAACTCCCAGGCTTCCACAGGATGAAGCTACAGTAGTAATGTCAAGCAGTGTTATTCCTACAGTGTAGAGGCCAAACAGAGCCAATGTGGGGTAGTGGTTTGAGAGTTGGACTAGGACTCTGGGAACCAGGGTTCAGATCTCTGCTCAGCCATGGAAATCCACTGGGTGACTTTGGGCAAGTCACACTCTCTCAGCCTCAGACGACAGCAATGGCAAACCCCTCTGAGAAAACCCTAAGATAGTCTCACCTCAGGGTCACCATAAGTCAGAAAGGAATTGGAGGCAAAACAACAGCAACCAATGTCTCACAGCTGAGCATCATCCCATGTGGAAAGCCAACACACGTCCCTTAAGAAACATGTGCTTTGACTAAGCAGCAGGAACTTGCATTTCTTTGCAGGGTGACCAGAGGTCCTCCTTTACCAGGACAGGTCCTCCATTTCCAACTTCTGCCCAGGAGGAATCCCCCAAACTCCTCCATTTGGAGCAGGACTAAGGAGGAGATATTTACATTTCTATGCAGGATGACCAGAGGTCCTCCTTTTCCAGGACAGGTCCTCCATTTCCACCTTCTATCCAGGAGGAATCCCAAAACGTTCTCCATTTGGAGAAGGACTATGAAGCACAAATTTGCATTTATATATGCAGGGCGACCCGAGGTCCTCCTTTTCCAGGACAGGTCCTCCATTTCCACCTCCTATCCAGGAGAAATCCCCAAACGTGCTCCATTTGAAGCAGGACTCAGGAGGAGGAATTTACACGTCAACAAAGGGTGACCAGAGGTCCTCCTTTTCCAGGACCTGTCCTCCATTTCCACCTTCTGTTGAGGAGGACTCCCCAAACGTGCTCCATTTGAAGCAGGACTCAGGAGGAGGAATTTACACGTCTACAAAGGGTGACCAGAGGTCCTCCTTTTCCAGGACAGGTCCTCCATTTCCACCCCCTCCCTCCCCCAAAAGAACCCTAACCCACATCCTCCCTCCATTTGGAGCAGGAGTATGAAGCATGGCTTTCTATGGAGAGGAGTGGCCCTTGGCGTTGAGGGGCTCCTGTCCTCCCTTCCCCCGGGAAGTCCTCCATTTGGCTAAGGAGTCGGGAGGACCCTTACCTTCTTCTCCCAGGGGACACCTGGCCTTGGCGATGGCCCAAGAAAGGAAGGAAGGAAGGAAGGAAGGAAGGAAGGCAGTGCCTCGGAGAAGAGCCTGCCTCTCCTGCACAAGGGCCAGCCTGGAGTTGCAGAGTTACACAACCACAACAACAACAACAACAACAGGGAGGAGAACCAGGAGCAGCAGAGAGAGGCTGCAACACGCCCAGCGTTTGGGGAAAAGGCCTCCCAAGGAAGGGTGGAGCCGCCTTTTCAAGCCCAGCATCCCCACTGCAGGAACCATCCGCCTTGGACCCGCTGTAACTGTGGAATTCTGGGCCCCAGAGGAAGGGACTTTCCAGGTGAGCACCAAATCCCTCATCATGAAGCCATGGCCACCAGAAGAGGAGATGAACCGTCTGAGAGAAGCCCAAACACACTGCCTACATACAAGGAGGCCTGGGGCATCACTGGAATGAAGGGAGGCATATTGGTTTGCAAGAGAGGGGTCCCTGTTGAGAAGCAGGTGGACTTTAAATGTCCTGGACTTTGCAAATCTCCCTATAGCCACAGGGCCAGAAGGATTAGGAAGGAGCCTGTCTGCAAAAGAGATCCTCCCCACCATATACCATCTTCACTAAAGACTAAAATGCAGGCATCGGACTAACCTCTCCAATTGTTTTTCTCCTGTTTGGTTTGTAACATCTTGCCTGATGAAGAAGAAACCCATGGAGCTTCGAAAGCTTGCAACAAGGATATTGTGCATTTTGGTTGGCCAATAAAGCTATCACTGTTTGGTGGATTTTTGTTTGAATTTGCTAAATGGCCAACACAGCTACCCCTACATGTTTTGTAACATCTTGCCTGATGAAGAAGAAACCCGTGGAGCTTTGAAAGCTTGCAACAAGGATATTGTGCATCGGCCAACACGCTACCCCTGAATGTGTCCACTTTAACTGCCCTGACCCAATGCTAGGGAATCCTGAGAACTGTACAGTAGTTTTGTGAGACATTTAGCCTTCTCTGTCAGACAGCTCTGGAGCCACAATAGACTACAATTCCCAAGATTCCCTAGCACTGAGCCAGGGCACTTAAAGCGGTCTCAAAACTGGATTATCTCTGGAGTGTGTGTTTGGACCTTGGCTAGGGACTATTTTTCACAGAAAGCACATTTTGATGAGTTTATAGGCCAGGAAAATGGAAATCTTAAGTTCTGCAGGTTCTTTGACCTACAGCTCCCATCAGCTCCACACCACTCAGCATGCATGGGAAATGGTAGTGATGTCAAACAAAAGAACAGCCATACTAGATGAGACCTATTTTGTCCAGTATAGTTTCTTTACCCTGTCACCAGCCTGGAAAGTTCGCCAGCAGGGCTGATGTGTGACTGCATCCACCGTCTCATGTTCCTCAGCAGCTGATGCACACAGGCTTGCTACCTTGATACTGGTGGTGAATGGTGATACATAGCCATCCCAACAAGTTGTCATTGACGCCCCTAAGATCCAGCAAATTATCTAATCTTTTAAATCTGTCCCAAGTTAGCAGCCAATACAGCATCATGTGGCAGTGAATTTGTTGTTGTTGTGTGCTCTTTCAAGTTGTTTCTGACTTAGGACCTTATCACACAGGGGAAATCCCATGCAGAAATGGAATTTAAAAGGTGGGGGAAAGCCACAAAAGCGGGTTGGTTTTTACACACATCGCTGTTACAAAACATGCAGGGCCATTTAGCAAATTCAAACAAAAATCCATCAAACAGTATACCTTTATTGGCCAACCAAAATGCACAATATCCTTGTTGCAAGCTTTCGAAGCTCCACAGGTTTCTTCTTCATCAGGCAAGATGTTACAAACCAAACAGGAGAAAAACATTTGGAGATGTTAGTCAGGTGCCTACATGTTGTTTCATCGCTGTTAAAGTGTGGTTAACCTGAACAGAAAGTAGTCAAAAGCTGGTCCTTTTTTACTTTTGGGATTTTCCAAAAGTAAAAAGAAGCAGCTTTTGACTACTTTCCATTTGGGTTAACCACACTTTAACAGCGGCAGAGTCTGAAAATCTACCCACTTTTGTAGGTTTCCCCCACCTTTTAAATGTATCACCATTCACCACCAGTATCAGAGGTAGCAAGCCTATGTGCATCAGCTGCTGACGAAGTCAGAGGTTTTCACAGCTGGCATCCATAGGTTTTTCTGTGTTTTTGAGGCTGTGAGGCTGTGTTCTAGAAGAATATATTCCTGATGTTTTGCCTGCATCTGTGACTGGCATCTTCTCTGATGCAGATGCAGGCGAAATATCAGGAACGCATTCTTCTAGAACACAGCCTCACAGCCCGAAAAACTCACAAAAACCTATGTTCAGAGGAAGTTTGTCATTGCCTTCCTCTGAGGCTGAGAACATGTGACTTGCCCAAGGTCACCCAGTGGGTTTCATGGCTGAGCGAGGAATCGAACCCTTGGCTCCAGAGTCATAGTCCAGCAGTCAAACCACTATGACAAACTGGCTCCTTGTGGGGAGTGAATCCCAGAGTTTAACTCTGAGAGCCAAAGGTTTCTCACCCTTGTACATCGAAGCAACATTAGTCCCACAGATTTTTCTCTTCTCATTTTTGCTCCCTGCAGTTTATGGACTGAGATTTGGGGGAAGAAGCTGGTGGCTGGTATTCAAGGCAACAAATCAGGCCCCAGGACCATCAACTACTGATTTCCATTGTGAGGTTCCAATGTGATAAAGAATCCCAGTTGGAGTCAGACTGGGTCTGGAAGTAATATACATATATATTTTGTAGCACCTTTGAGACTAAAAAGAGTAGCATGAGCTTTCATAGACTTTAGTCTACTTCTTCAGATGCTTATGGTGGAGTGGAAGCCAGGGACAGACAGGAGTTTTCTTTTCAGTTTTCTTCAGTTAAATTCCTGTATACTCCTGTCTGTCCTTGGCTTCCACTCTACCATAAGCATCTGAAGAAGTAGACTAAAGCCTACAAAAGCTCATGCTAAAACTTCTCTTTTTCTTCCTAGTTAGTCTCAAAGGTGCTACCAAATCTATATATATATAAATTCTACAGGCTAACATGGCTATATCTTTAGGGTCTGGAAGTGTAACAGTCCAGAAGACAGGGACAGTGAGAGGAAAAGTCCAGTAGTGAGGGACCTAGAAAAGTCCAAGTGAGGGGGTTGCTGGTATTTGATGTCCTGCGGGATATAGGGGGGATGCAGACCGGGGCGTCGGAGACGCCCCGGTCCGGAGCGCCGCGGGGCTATGGCAGCCCCACCGCGGCGCCTCCCCAGCGGCCCTGAAAGGAGCGCCAAAAAGGCACTCCTTTCATAAGTCGCAAAAAGAGCGCCCTAAAAGCGGCGGGCGCCCTTTTTGCGACTTATCCTCCACAGCGCGTCCGGACGCTGTGGAGGGAGGTCGCCCTGAACGCGTCCGGCGTGCGGTGACCCGGAAGCGTTCAGGGCGACCTCAGGAAGAGGAAGGGCCGTCGCGCGTGCGGTGGCCCCTCCTCTTCCTGGCCTCGGAGACGGCTCAATTGAGTCGTCTGCCGAGGCCTATAGTTAGCCTTATAGCTAGTATAGAAATAAAGTTGGAAGGATAACAGTAAATAAGGATTCAAAGATATAGCCGTGTTAGTCTGTAGAAGCAGTATGTAGAGAGATCTTGTAGTACCTTTGAGACTAAGGGGGGTTGCAGACTGTCAAAAATAGTGTGAATTCAGTCCACTTTTAGGGTTAGGGTTAAGGTTAGGGAATCATGGGAACTGAATTTTATTGTGGCACTAGAGTTCTCTGACAAAGAAGGTTCAATGTCTCAGAAAAATAACAATTCCCATGATTCCCTAGCACTAACCCTAACCCTAAAAGTGGACTGAATTCACACTATTTTTGACAGTCTGCAATAACTGAAAGAAAGAAATTGGCAGCATGAGCTTTTAATTGTAGATACATTCTGCAGCACCTTTAAGACTAACTAAAATTTTTTAAAGAAGTTGTCAGCATGAGCTTTTGTAGACTTCAGTCTACTTCTTCAGATGCTTGTGAATAAATAAATAAGTAAATAAGGATGTTTTACCTCTACATCCACCAAAATAGCCCTGAGGCAAACACATGAAGATTTCTTGAGGAATGTGTTGTTCTCTGTCACAAAGAGGCCTGTGGCCTCATTGGAATGGAGACATATTGGATTGCAAGAGAAGGGTCCCTGTTGAGAAGCAGGTGGACTTTAAATGTCCTGGACTTTGGAAATCTCCCTATAGCCACACAAGGACAGAAGGAGGATGAACCTGTCTACAAAAGATATCCTCCCCACCATATACTACCATCTTCACTAAAGACTGAAACAACATGCAGGCATCTGACTAACCTCTCCAATTGCTTTTCTCCTGTTTGGCTTGTAACATCTTGCCTGATGAAGAAGAAACCCATGGAGCTTCAAAAGCTTGGAACAAGTATATTGTGCATTTTGGTTGGCCAATAAAAGGAAATAAGGATGGTATGAGGGTCCTAAATGAGAGTAACTGGTATTCTCTAGATAAAGAGGTGTGTAACAAAGGGACTGAACAGACTGCACTTAAGAGGTGGTGGCAAGCTGCCCCTTTCCTTGCTGGATTGGGGCTGTGGCAACTGCATGCCATGGCCCCAATCTGGTGCTTTGCCACTCTAAAAAAAGCTGGCAAAATGCCATTCCTTTTTAAAGCAGCAAAAAGCTGCCCTTGCTGCTGCAGCGGCTTTTCTGCACTCCTTTGGCGCAGCATGTGTGGATGCTGCACCAAGGGAGCGCCCTGATGCCCCCCAGCATGTGGTGGGGTGCGCAGCATGAAGCCGGTGTAGGGGCAGAGTCAGGGCAGCCAGCATGCGGTCTCCACGCCCCCACTACACCACCAGACCAGGCTAAAGTGCCAGTCTGTTCAGCTCCAAAGTATAACAAGAACAAATTAACACAACATCATAACAAATGAAACATTGGGGGGTTGCAGACTGCCAGAAATAATGCAAATTGAGTCCACTTTTAGGATTAGGGTTGGTGCTAGGAAATAATGGGAATTGTTTTTTCTCTGAGACATTGAGTCTTCTCTGTCAGAGAGCTCTGGTGCCACAATAAAATACAGTTCCCATGATTCCCTTAGCCTAACCCTAACCCTAAAAGTGGACTGAATTTGCACTCTTTCTGGCAGTCTGCAACCCCCCATTGTTAACCATCATCCAAATTAAGTTTTATTGTTATTTAATTACAAGCTTGTCTGAACCTGGACTGAATTTCCACACTATTAAGAGGTACATAAAGTGAAACAGTTACATCCATAAGTTGGGGTTTCAAAAGGAAACAGCTTTAAAAAGAAGCATAGTTTAAGAAACTACATAAGGGTAGCCAAAAGTATTATGGGAAATTTAGCTCTAATTGAGAGGTGGTTGGCAAGACCGTCTCCCACTTGAATACCAAGAGGCTGAGGGATCTAAGAATTGATGAAGAGACAGAATTCTCTAATTAAAGTATTATTTATTAAAGGGGAAAATCACACAGCAATTCACATACACACATGCACTCATTCAAGGCTCAGGAAATCAGGGGTTAGCTTGGAAAAGATGTTGAAGCAGAACTACAGGTGATACTACAGATGAGGCTTTCTCTGGGATCCAATGGGGTGAAGTGGCGTGAGACACAACCATTCCAAGAGCGTTGGGTTGAACAGAGATGCTGGTAACTAGACTAGAGAGCACAGTGATGTAGTGTCCCCATGAACTCCAAACTAGTAACACTGAGGGGAAAATCCAGGGTTTTTAAGGGATAAAACTAGCTGCAAGGCAAAGGTGTGAGACTGTATGGGTGAGGTAATCTGGCCTGGCAATATTCAAGGCGAATGGGAAAGGATTAAGTCATTAGCTGGTCCATCAGATGAGATATCTAGGCCATTATCACCCATTCTTTTTATTATGGAAGTGATGATGGTCCATTTGCAACTCCCACACTATCTGCCTGGCTTTGAGATGGGCTATTTCCCAGTCTTCCAAGTGACCTTGGTATGACCTGCCTGTCATTGCCCAGGTGGCACTTGGGGTCCACTGCCGGGTACATCTGGGGTTATGTGGAATTCATACACACACCAAAATTCAGAAAAATGCACTTTGGCTAACATAAGCAGAATACTTGGTATGGCATAGGACTGCCAGGATAAGAGAAAGTGAGAAGTCCTCATCACAAAATTGGTGGCAGCGGTGGGATAGTAAAATCCATTGTGCTATCACTTGAAGAAAAGGGTTGGGTGAGTGGGACTCACTGTGACAGAGGCATACTCATGTATATAGCTGTCTGGAGGGATGGGGAACAAAATGTTACCCCAAGACTAGGCCCTTGATCACCCCTCATGTTTGATATCAATTTAATATTAAATTAAAGGTGACCTGGAAAGGCAACCCGAAGGCAAAAGCCTTGCCATACTGTTATCGTGGAACCAGACCTCCAATTGCTCCTCATATTTAATATCAAGTTACGGTAATATGAAAAGGGAAGCTGGGGGGTGGGGTGACTTAGGCATAACCCCGCTGTGGATGCCTGACCTGCTCACACTTGGAAAACTGGTTAGGGCTAAGGTCTAGAAGGTACAACCATGATAGGATTTCCCCGAGGCCTCAGCATAATCCCTTTTGTCTACAGAGAGCAGTGAGTGGATCATGGCCAAAGGAGTTGATTGTTTGTGACTACCTAAGATAGGGAAGCACTGGCAAATCCCTTTGTCTAGTGCATTTACAAAAATCACCTGACTAACCGCTTCTATCTGAACTATTATTTCACCCCTGGGAAATCATTTAGCAGAGCTTCTAGTCCTTCCAAGCCTTGGTTTCTACCTCCACAACACAGTTCTGAGTTTATATACAGCTAATGAAACAGCCTCTATACTGGTGGCCAAGACTAGACCAGGGAAGTTGAGATTGACTAGAGGGCAGTTAACATCAAAAAGCCATTCTCCGGTCTGGGTCTAGTTTGCAAGCAGGCAGGCACTCTGTCAGTTTGGCTAGAATAGGATCCTCAATACACTGGCTAACCTCCCCTTGCCACAGTGGCTGTTGAGCTTTCTCTGTCCTGGATTCCCATCGATTGTAATCAAGATCCATGTTAGTAATGTATCACCATTAGCAAAACCTTAAACCTATTCCACTTTTCCTACCTTTGCTTCCCTAGCTCTTGTGTGTGTATGTGAGTGTATGGATGCTTGTGAGTGTTGGATTATTTCCTCTAATAAAAATACAAAAACCTATTTGAATTTGCCTCTAGAGTTCCCATGTGTGATTCCACAAAACCTTTTAGCATACATTTGAAACAGGCCCTTGATGTACCATACTCTGGATGCTAAGAGGCATCTGAGCTGTTGTCTTCATAGTTTAAATACCAATGCTCTTTACTGCACAACTGTCATTAACTGTATGTCCTGGTGGAGCACCTCTGTGCCAGAACTAGGATAAGCCACTTGCATAAATAGTAACAATATTACAGATCCAAGTTAAACACAAATAAAAGCCAGATATCCATTTTCATTAGGGATTTGCATACAATGCGTGGAGCATTAAAAAGCCCATTCACTTTGGCTATGAATGGTTATCTCATTATTTTTAATCATCCCAAAGAGAGCTGATGTGTCCAGATGGAATTTAATACTATTGTTATTGCACAGAATTAGTGTCATGTTTTATTGCATTCAAACAGCACCAGATAACATTATTTGGTGGAAGGCATTCGTTTTTAAGGAACAGCTACCCAGCTGGTGTAATTCCTTCAAAGCGCTGTTAAGTTTCTGCATGCAGATGTTGCTTCAAAGTGGCATGTGAAATATAGGTATTAATCTAAGAACAGGACCCTGGATACCACCACGGTGCCAGTCACAGTGGCCAGGATCTTGAGCAAGCAAACTATATTACTCAATCACTGTATTACTACTACCAGGTTTTGTGGGAAGCTTGAGGGAGCAAGACTCCTTTTATTGGCCTTTGCATTGGAGGATGTGGTATCTCAAGTGGTTAAGATGCTGACTGTTGATTGCAAGATTGCCAGGTTGGCAGTTCAAGGCCCGGGTGCTGCATAATGGGGTGAGCTCCCGTCACTAGTCCCAGCTTCTGCCAACCTAACAGTTTGAAAGCATGCAAATGCAAGTAAGTAAATAGGTACCACTTTGGCGGGAAGGTAAACAGTGTTCTGTGCAGTCATGCTGGCCACATGATCACAGAGTAGTCTCTGACAACACTGGCTCTTTGGCTTAGTAGCGAAGATGATAACCACCCCTTACGGTTGGACATGACTTGACAACCTTGTTAATGGGGAATACCTTTACCTTTTATTGGGGATGTACCAGAAAAAACAGTGAAGAGGCAGAAGAGAGTTGACACAGTATTCTATATAGCATTCCCAGTGTGTAGAGTATCATGTAGCATCTTAACTGCATTTTGTTTTAATTTTATAAGCCTCCATAGGTCCCCTACTAGAAGAAAAATGGGATAAATAAGTAAGTAGATAAATATCTTTGGAAAATAGGTCTTTCACATAGATTAGTTGAAAACATACCCAGGGGAGCTGTGTTGGCCATACAGCAAAATACATTAACATTCAAAATCCACAAAATAGTGATACATTTATTGGACCAGCTAAAAATGAACAAAATACACAATGCAAGCTTTTGAAACACCACTGGCTTCTTCATCAGGCAAAGGTGTTAAAATCATACAGGAGAAGGACAAAAAAGGGTGACAATATTAGAGTCATACCCTATATTTTGTCAAGATGTTGGGTTGCTTTTGTTTTTGTTTTGTCAGTTAAGATGGTCTGGAGGGATATTCTAAAAATGCAGAAAATAAAATTTAAACTCCATTAGTACCAGAAAAAGCAATTTGAGATCCAAGCTGTTTCTGTCCTATGTGAGGCTACCTTCCCCTTTCTTAGGCAGAAAACATTGAGTTTCTCAAGAAGTCTCTGTAATGTTGCATCGGGAAAATTTTTATGTGCTGTATAGGTAAAACTTGCCAAATGCAGTCCCAAAAAAGAAAAAAAAGTTTTACCTTTGTGAAGGTAGAAACCTTAAAATCTAAGCCCCAATCCTTTGGCTCCCTCTTCTTTAGGATTCCCCTGTTGTGGCTAAAATGTGATATCCTCAGATCCAGAAAGCATATTGTTGGCCATAGACCAAAGTACAATAACATCCAAAATCCATATAATGGATACCTTTATTGGGCCAATCAAAAATGCACAAAATACATGATACAAGCTTTCAAAGCTCACTGACTTCTTCATCAGGCAAAGTGTTAAAAAAATCACACAGAAAAAAGGGGGAAGGTGGTGACATTAAAGCCACAGACCTATATTTTTAACACCCAAATCCTGTCTCCATAAACTAGAACAGCTAGAAGATACAGTATATGCTTCTTGAGAACAAATACAAGTATAGCTGTGAGGATTTTTTGCACTAATCAGTCAAAGAGCATATGCAACCTTTATTTGTGTCTTCCATTATATTGTGCATCCCTTGTATAATCAATAAACTACTTGCCACACAAGAGGTTTTGTTTCATATTGGCCCTCTTATAATCTGTTCTGATTAAGGCCCGAGTGAATCAAGGTCCCAAAATTGTTATATCCATAGACAAGGGAAATATGGAGTGCTCTTTGACAGGTAAAGGTTGTGCTTCTTAAGCTTTTTGATGTGCAGGACTGACATCCCCTCGCCCCAGGAACTGGTAACATATCTCTGTCCATTGAATATACTGTAATTGTTTCTTATTTCCTAGGGATTGACAGTTGATAGTTCCTGGATTGGCACTGGTTCAGGAACCAACACGTTGAGTAACCCTGAGCTAAAGAAGATTTAAATAAAAGTAAATAAACAGATAAATAGACATGTGTATCTGTGCATTGCTTAGCAAATTCACATGATGTATGTGTCAACAGTATTGGCAGGGCTTGCTCTACTATAAAGTTAGGTGTAGTGGTTGACTTGTGGTGGCATGAAAGTGTAGAAAGTGATTCTTTCCATTGTTATTATTGTATTCTTACTGCTAGGAATATAAAAGAAGCACTTGAGGGATCCTCTGTTTTCTGTATAAACACAACTTGGTTGGTTTTGGCTACTGCGTACCTGAACTAGGATGGTTCAAAGTTCCTCAGACACAGGCCTTAGAGCACTGGTTACCAAACTCTGGTCCTCCAGGTCTTTTGGACTTCATTTCCCAGAAGTTACAGTCATTTTTGTTAATAGTTTGGGATTCTGGGAGCTGAAGTCCAACACACCTGGAAGACCAAAGTTTGGGAATCACTGCGAGTCTGAGGTATATTTTCCTTTTTTAGTACTCTTGCCCTAACTTTTGTCTCTTCCTCAGGTCCTTATTCCCAGGAGGGAATTTAAAGTCCGATATGTAGTGTAGTTGTTTGAGTGTTGGACTCCGGAGGCCAGGGTTTGAATCCCCACTCGGCCATGAAACCCCCTGGGTGACCCTGGCAAATTGACCCTCTCAGCCTCAGAGGATGGCAATGGCAAATCCCCTCTGAAGAAACTTGCCATAAAAAAACCCTGTGATAGGTTTGCCTTGGGGTCACCATAAATCAGAAATGACTTGAAGGCACACCATCACAACAATGGGATTATCTGATGATGAATTTAGGCCCATTAATGGAACTATAAAATAGATACGAAGTCAGTTTCTGGACTTAAATTTCCTGACTCCATGGTTACCTTCATTTTAAGGACTAAACAGACAAACTTATGCTTAGGGGTAGCTTTGATGGTTGTCAGTTTAAGAAGTGAAATGGAGAGGTTGTGTTAGTGAGTATTATAAAGCTTGGCGGGTTAGATAGCTGCCCTTTTTATGAGGGCTGCCACAGTTTAACTTTCCACTAAATGACAAAGAGAGAGAGAGAGAGCATTCTGCAGTAGCAGGTGCAGCTGGTAGCATTCTCTCTCTCTGTTTCTTTTTATGGGCAACTACTTAACCTGCTGAGAGACAGACAATGCTTGAGAACAGACTATGATCTCATGTACATTTGACCACGCAGCTTCCCTTTTGCCAATACAGCATCTGCTTAAGTAGGGCTAGTTCAATTCATGAGGCAGAAGTGGACATGTTAACACTCCCCTCCCCGATGTACAGTAAAGACAAAATGCATAATATGCAAAACAATTGAAGTTATTTTGGCTTATGAGGAAAATAAGTAACTCTTCACAGCTTTAGCAGTAAAGATCTAATAATGATAAATTTAAAACCCAGAAAATTGTTGCTCTTTTGTCACTCTTCAAATCTGAGGCAGTTGCCTCACCTTGCCTAATAGTAGGGCCAGCTTTTCCAGACTGGTGCTAATGAGCAGAGCTGGGGGAAAATTATTCTGTTCTTTCATTAGCATATTTTCTACCATCTATGTTTGTCTTAAAAAATATTGTATTGGTTTGTATGAATTAACATAAAGCAAAAAGATAATGCACTTTGTAACGAAAAAAACAAACCATAGAAATCTACTATGCAAAGCAACTTTTTTAAAAATAGAAAGCAGACAATAAAGTTGTGCATCCATGAATGCAAGCAACCATGGCTTAATATATATATATATATATATATATATATATATATATATATATATACAAAAAGCAAACCCTTTGAGTTGTTCACCATTTTAGACCTTTGTAATATAATGAGGCTTGAACATACATGGATTTTGATATCCATGGGGAGTCTTAGAACCAAACCACAGCAAATACTGAGTCTACTGTAGAACCAGGGAAAAGAATAAGGGAGACTATGCGGCTGGGATATTTTGGCCAGTACATGGGAACTATGATTGCTATTTATGATGTTAAATGAATGGATTATTTTCTGTCTTTATTCATTTTGTCATAATTTATTGAGAGGTTTTGACTCTTTTCTGGAACCTGATCTGGCCTAGTATTACTCAAAATAGCACCTATGCCATTTCTGAATTGCGGGTTTGTAAATCAATCTCATCTTTCCAATGAGCATTTGTAAACTTAATATAGATCTGCTATGGGTTTATTCATGGCAAATATTTAAAAATCATCCTTCATCCTTGTAAATATCAGTGACTGATTACAAAATAGTTAAACCAACATCATAATGAAACAAAAACAAAAAGAAAAGAAAGAAAAAAAGAAAAAAGAGGGAGGGCAGTAAACACAGCAGAGACATTATATCAACAATTTAAAATGTCTGTACAAATGAAAGCTTTTAAAGCTGGTGTTGAAATACTTCAATATCAGCACAAGTTGTGCCTGTATGAAGGAGGCATTGCACTGTTGGAGCTCTGCTAAGAAGACCCTCTTTCTTGCTGTCAGATAATGTGTCCAAGGTATTTAGAATAATAGAATCAGTGTTGGAAGGGACTTCAAGGGCCATTCAGTCCAATCCCCTGTCATGCAAGAATACACAAGTAAAACATTCCCAAGATGACCTCCAACCTCTGTTTAAAGACTTCCAAAGGAATGCCCACCACCCCAAGAGAAAGTCTATTCCACTGTCACAGCTCTTACAATAAAGAGGTTCTTTTCCGTGTTTAGGTAGAATCTCTTAACTTGAATCAATTGGTTTGGAGCAGCAGAAAACAAGCTTACTCCATCTTCTACACCAGGGGTAGGCAACCTTTCCCCTTTAAGGGCCGAGGGACTTTAGCTCCCAGAATCCCAGGAGCTATTGGCCAACATGGGACTATTGGCCAACATGGCTGAGGCTTCTGGGAGCTGAAATCCCTTGGCCCTTAAAGGGGAAAGGTTGCCTACCCCTGTTCTACACGACACCCCTTCAGATATTTAAAGACAAATATTGTATCACCCTTCAAGTTTTCTCTTCCAAGCCACACTTACTCAGATTCCTAAATCATTCCTCACAGAGCTTGGTTTCCAGACCTCTGATCTTCTTGCACATCTTCTAAACATGTTCCAGATTGTCAACATTGTTCTTGAACTGTGGTACCCAGAACTGGACACAGTATTCCAGGTGAAGTTTGACCAAAGAAGAATAGTATGCTACTACTACATTCTTTCATTTGAACACTCTGCTCCTGTTGGTGTAGCCTAGAATTACATTGGCTTTTTTAGCCATTGCATCACACTTTCTATTCAAGCCAGAGTTGAACAATTTATATCCCTTCCCCAAGATGTTGCAGGACTGCCACAGTTCCTAAAGATTAGCTATAGCTAGGCAGATGGGAGTTGCAGTTCAACATCTGGAGGGCTGCATTTCTACCTTGGCTTTAGACCATAAAATGTAGGGACGTATAGATATATACGAATGTTCAGGTCCCAGTGAATGACTTTTGTATGCCTCAGATTTTCCCTGCCATAAAACATGTTCATTCACAAAAACCTTCCACTAATTTTCCAGTCCAAGAAGTATTTCATGCTGTTTCTTTACATAACTGTCTTATGATGGTTGTTGTTTTTATATACTTAATATGGCCAGAAACCTTTATGCTAACATAACTAGGAATTAGACTAGCAAAACTGTCCTGATGTTGTGTAAGAAGGTATCCTGTACTCCTTATTCAAGTTTTTCTCATGTATTGACTACTACTGTTTTTGCCAACCTTGTGCCCTCCAGATGTTTTGGACTACAACTTCTTTCATGTCTGTAAATCATCCTGTCCAGAACTGCTAGAGCAGGGGTAGGCAACCTAAGGCCCGGGGGCTGGATGCGGCCCCCTGAGGCCTTTGGACCGGCCCCAGGCTGGTCCTGCCGCTGCTGCTGCCGCTGCCGCCTACCATGATGATATTATTGTTGTTATTACTTGTTCTTGGGGTTTTCTTGGCAAAATCTCCACAGGGGTTTTGCCATGGCTTTTCTGGGGCTGAGAGAGTGTGCATGCATATTTTTTATTTTAATGTAATATTTATTTATTTATTTATTTATTTTTGGTGCTTCGGCCCCCCAATTGTCTGAGAGACAGCAACCCGGCCCCCGGCTCAAAAAGGTTGCCTACCCCTGTGCTAGAGGCTGACATCCAAAATATCTAGAGGGCTACGGATTGGATAAGATTGGACTTCAGCAGTGTGCTATATCTGAAGATGCTTTTAGCAATAATATGGGAGCTGCAGCTAATGCAGAATGAATCTTGTATGTATTTGGGGCGAAGGTAAAATACAATACACTCAACTGTACTGATTCCCTGTTGCTTCTAGGACCCCTTCAAAAGGCTAGTTATTACCCATAGCCCTTTATGATCTGGGGATCTTCTGTATGAAACAACTTCCTTTTGTATATTTCTTTTAAGTCTCCCTCCCTTTCCACCACAGAATCTGGTTGGAAGGAAGACTAGGCAAAGCAGACTTATATGCTCAGTGGGGACTTATGGGTGTGACACTCCACAGTTGCCTTTAGCTTACTCCCCCCCACCCCCATTTGTTGTTCCCTATCCTCTAATAATAGCTGGGAGAACATCCCTTGTTCTCTTTTATTGTTAACTGCCATCAAGGAAGCTGTTTTCTTGATTTTATTCAGAGCTTGACATTTTTAGCACCAGCACTTCTGTATTAATATTAAACTGAAAGATATTTGTTAGTGTTAAATCATTTCATTGTTAATTTGTGAATTTGAAAAATTGATTCAAATAACTAAAAATGATAATCTCCTCAAACTACCTCCCAAATTTAATGTCAAATGCTAATTGTCACCCAATCTCTTTACATGGTTTTCATTTAAGAATTAAAATAAAGACATTAAAATAATTTTTAAGAATAAAGGGCAACCAATTAATTTTAACATAGGGTGCACTGAGCTATGAAGTTGCAGCAGAACCCTGATGGGTCTCTCCAGCTGAGACTAGAAGAGCCCTGCAGATGTCACTTCCCAGGACTCCAGTCTGCAGCACCTCGGAGACCCTTTGGTCAAGGGTGCTTCAAGGCTGAAAAGGTAAGATTGTTGGATGTAACTACAACAATATAGCTCTGTCATTGGAATTACATCTGATGATGCAGGATCTTGGACCCAACATACTTTCATGTGTGTGTGTCTGTGCCTTCAAGTTGCCTGTTGACTTATGGTGACCCCATGAATTTGTCATAGGGTTTTCTCAGGCAAGGAATATTCAAGAGGTGGTTTTGCCAATTCCTTCCTCTGAAATAGAGCCTACAGTACCTGGTATTCATTGCTGGTCTCACATCCAAGTACTAGTGGAATACGCTGCCTTAAAGAGTGGTGGGGTCTCCTTCTTTGAAGGTTTTTCAACAGAGGCTGGATAGCCATGTGTTAGGAGTGCTTTGTGTGTTCCTGCATGCCAGGAGTTGGACTGGATGGCCCTTGTGGACTCTTCAAACTCTATGATTCTAACCATAATAATAATAATAATAATAATAATAATAATAATAATAATAATAATAATAATAATATAGCTCGCCCAATCACAAATAATCTGGGTGGGTTACAGCAATCATGACCCTAAGCTGACCCTGCTTAGCTTCCAAAATCAATTGGGATCTTGTGCTTTTAGGGTACTTTCATACATTTTAAAAATAGGACTCACCATTTGTCAAGCACAATAAACTGAATGAACTGAAAAAGTGTAATTGGAAAGATAAGGCTTGGGAAAAGTAACTCTACTTCAATTTTTAAAACCAGAAATCAAATACAATCCCCTCTTCCTTATTCACAATTATGCAACCTGCATAGCAATTTGTCTATATGGTCAAACAGTACAAACATAGAACACTTGAATTTGCATATAATTTTTATTCTGAAATATATATATGTATATATATATTACACCTACTTGACATTTTAAACATTTTAACTATTTAAATTTTAGTGCCATAGTATAGAAGTGTGCAATAGTATAGGAAGCACTTCACAATTTTAGACTAAAAAAAGGTACACAAAAGCAGCAGCTTTTCAGTAAACAACCCAGTGCATCTCCCATGGATATGCCATGCAATAAATCACCTTTCCCCACAAGCTGATTGTGAAAAAAGAGGTGCATTCTCTGCATTTCCTGGGGACAGGAGCACCACCATGTCCCTCATGGAGAGGTCTCTTATTGTCTTCTCTGATGGAGGTAGAATGGAATATATTTTATTTTGCTTTATGATTGCAATAGTGTATTAACTCCACCCCTTATTCCCAAAGAAATCTCCCCTTCTCTCCTTCTTTATGTTTTATGACAAGAAGAAAAATAACATCTGATTGTGTATTTCATTGAACATTGTAGACAACTGTCATTCCAAATTGCAAACCAAGTGCAGCCAGAAGGTGACTCTGTCTTCCTTCAGCTCAGGATCTCATTTCAAGGCTGCCAATTCTCCAAAGTACAAAGCATGTGTATCTAAATCCCATCAATCCAAATTAAGTGATTTCAAAGTAACAGCACTTTTCTCTGTATGTAAAAATATATTTGAATACTATTCACATTTCTAGCAACTGCCTTGGAATTAGGCAAAGAAGATAATGAATTTAAAAGGATTCTGCCTGGTATTCAGATATATCAGATACCTGTAGATCAAGTATGGGGAACGTGTGGCTTACCAGATATTGTTGGGTTGCAACTTCCATCAGCTCTAGCCATAGAAATGGCGGTAGTTGCAATCCAAGAGCATCTGAAGACATCTCCCACCCTGATTTAGAAACTTGGCTCTGTTCCCTTTGAATACCTGAGGGCAAGGGGGTTGTTAAAAGCTGTATATAATGCATAGCAAATAAATACAATGTAAAGCAACAACAAGAAAAAAAGTCAATTCATAGCTACATTATGGCTTCAAGTATGTATGTGAAAACAAAACAGTCATTAAAAAAAGAGAGACTTTCTCGATATGGCTCAAGTAGTTCTGACCCTCATCTGGAACAGCCTTGCCACCATCTTTTGTAGGTGAAATTCCAAGTTCATCAGGAAAGTGTGCGCGGTGCTTTGCTTTGGAATGGCAACAGCTCTTATGGCTCAGATCAAGGGCTTAATTAATCCCTTATTGCAGGGGTAGGCAACCTTTCCCTTTAAGGGCCGAGGGACTCAGCTCCCAGAATCCCACGAGCTATTGGCCAACATGGGACTATTGGCCAACATGGCTGAGGTTTCTGGGAGCTGAAGTCCCTCGGCCCTTAAAGGGGAAAGGTTGCCTACCCCTGTCTTATTGATATGACATGGGTGGTGGCAAGCAAATTAAAACATTTAAAATGGAATAGGGGACATACAGTGGTTAATTCACTGCTAGCCAGGGGAAGGTCAAATTACACTAATCAGCTTCCAGAAAACAGCTCTTTCTCTTTTTAATTCTTGATAGGCCAAAGGATAAAAGTTGAGCAGGAATGCTCTTTGCACGGTAACTCCCTAAATCAGGGGTAGGCAACCTTTCCCCTTTAAGGGCCGAGGGACTTCAGCTCCCAGAAGCCTCGGCCATGTTGACCAATAGTCCCATGTTGGCCAATACCTCCTGGGATTCTGGGAGCTGAAATTCCTTGGCCCTTAAAGGGGAAAGGTTGCCTACCCCTGCCTTAAATCATACTGTCAATTCTGGAAGGGGTCGAATCTTCTTGAAGCTGTTATTCCTCCCCCCCCCCCCCCCCAGTAACATTTTCAAGCTCTGGTAAATGGAATTTTTCAAACCAACATTTTTGCAAGGATCAAGCTCTGCCTCTACCCAGGAGAAGAACTTGCCCCCCTGCCTCTTAAAGGTTTCCTACTCTACAACTAAAGAATACACAGGTATCTGCAGTCAGTGTTAGTAATTTAAAGCCAGTACAAGACCTTATGTCAAAAGGCAGTGGGACTATTCCTAAATTTATATATTGCTAATGAGCAACAAGAGATAATCCCTGTCCCCATCTTCAGCAGCAGCAAGACTGGGAATGGGAAAACTATCTTGATTGTAATCTGCAAGAGAAGGGGAGAGGATGGGCACTTGATAATTGTTTGCACAAAGGCAACTAATTGTCTGGGATTAATTCTGAAAATCGGAATATGCTTCGTTTTCGTTAGACAACGGAATCTGCAAAGCATTGTACAGGCTGTTGAGAACTCTCCCCTCCTTCAAAATGAGGCACAGGTTATCTGGCATTTTCTGTGCACTTGCAGGCTTGTCTTTACAAGGTGCACAGCCACATTATTTTGATACCTAAGGGAGAAAAATCACACAAGTGCCTCTCCTCCTCCCTAAAAGTAAAACATTTACAAACAAATAAAATTAATTAATCACATGTTAATAAACGAACAACTTGCTGCATTTTCATGACATCCCAAATCAGCTGCCTGAGGTAGCTGCGTCGTTCTGTTGAATTTTAGGAGGGTGGTTCTCTGAACTCTATACTTACATGGGTTAGGACATGGCCTATACTGAAGCCCACCTGTCCCAATGCAATAATAACTGGAGGGGGAAGTGTCTGGAAAAAAGTATTGCTGCTTAATATTAGAAAAGTCATTTTCTAGTGCAGTGGTTCTCAGTGTTTGGTCCTCCATATGATTTAGAATTGACAACACCCAGTATGCCTAAACATTGGTTATTGGCTTTAACTTCTGAGTGTTGAAGTTCAAAATGTCCGGAAGGCCATATTTGGAGAAGTGCTGATTTAAAGTACCAGAAGCATCATTGAAAGTACCAGCAGTGCTACCACCAAGGACAGGGAACAAGCTCAGCTGTTCATACCAGACAGCCCCAGAAACTGTCTCCAGTTCAAGAGTTTAAGTGCACACAGGAAAATAAAAAGGTGATTCTGTTATGGAACCATCATCCCAGCTGCCATTTTCTGTCTATTAGTGTGTACTCTTTTCAGTGGCTGCTGCCACACTGCAGAATTAACACAGTTTGAGACTGCTTTAACAGTCATGGCTCTATCCTATGGAATCTTGGCTTTTGTAGTTTGTTGTGGCAGCAGAGCTCTCTGGCAGAGAAGGCTAAATATCTCACAAAACTACAAATCCCAGAATTCCATAGCACTGAGCCATGGCAGTTATAGCAGTGTCAAACTGCATTAATTGAAGTGTAGATGCAGCCAGTGTAAGCCTTTTTCTCCCTTTCATCCAGACTTGAGAGTTTTGAGGTAGGATGGAGGCAGGGAAAGAGAGAAGAGACATGGGGAGAATGGGACCTGCCTTTAATCTCAAGGTTCTTGAGGGCCCAGAGAAGTCACAGAAGCAAGATCCATCCTGAGAGAAAGGTCCTAACCCATACTCAGGACCAGGAAAGCAGAAAGAGATGCAAAAGAGGCTCCAAGACATTTACCACCAGCAGGAGAGCCCTGCTCCTCATCAGAAAACCAGCACAAATTTTGTCTCCATCAACACTGTGAGATTTCATACAAGTTATAGATCTGCAGCTGTTTTTGTCCAGAGTTAGTGGACTACCATAGAGATGGACCTACTACAAGGACAGAACAGAAATCAAGAATAGCATTATTCAGAAGTAAGTACCAATGAGTTCAATGGGGCTTACTAAGAGTGCGTGCACAGATAAGAGGACAACATAATTTCAGATCCTTAAGACCATGAAAATGGCAGTCAGTATCAATCATGGACTAAATGAAAGACCAAGCTACGCTGAACGATCCTAGGATTATGCCCCTCTTTATGTTAGAATCACAATGTGAAGTCCTTTTTTACTCTTTTTAGGCAACAACAACAAACTTATTATTTTCAAGCTCTGGGCTTTACTGTCAACTATAAAAACAAAAACAGAATCAATTTTTGAAATCTGAAAACAAGGCAAGTATGCTCCCTGGAAACAAAATGGGATTTAATTCAAAGTAATCTTGCATAAAACTGGCATTAAATACACAAGAAACACATGACGATTCTTTTAAGAGCATGACCAAGTTTGAATATTGTTAGTCAAATCAATATTTTAAGAAAAGAAAATATTGTTGCCATGTGCATTCAGAGGCTTTAAGAATATGGAGTTAAAAAAAATAAAATGTACAGAATATATAGGATTAGCTTTCAAGTCTTCCTTTTAAAGAGCTTTAGGAAACAGAAAAAAAGTTATCAAGAAATGATTAAGCACGTCTATTGACAAAGCTCTGTAAAGCAAGGAAAAAGAACCCACAGTTGTGTGTTCAAAATCTTGGCTTCACTGAAGACAACAGTAGTTTCATTCCAGATTTCAATGACTGAAATCTAGCAGCAAGAAAAAACTATTATAAAATAAGTGCTGAGGAAAGGAATATGGCTAGTTTTTGTTTTTTAAAGCCACAAAAGACTTTAAAGAAATCCTGCTATGAAAGAGAAGCTCCAACTTTACAAACTTATTAGCCTCAAGTGCTTGGGCTACTGTATTTCCACTGAAATGGTGGGAAAAGAGCCAACAAGAAATTTGGGGCAGCATGATTCAGACAAAGGTATACATATCTACAAATCAGCTGAGAGTTCTGCATACATTCAACTTTCCCACTGAAATTCTTGGACTTGCAGCTTGATCATTTTCACATTTGCTCAGAAGCAAGATGCAGGCATTTCTTGGAGGGCAAACTCTTTCAGTTCGCAGAGTATTGTGATTTTCAAATGTGCTCAATGTACCCAGCTCCTCCCCATGTTTCTCAGCAGAAATTCTGATTCATGTTTTAGTTTGCAGGAAATCACTTTTTGTCTTTTCATTTGTGTAAGGCACATTTAAGTTTTGGCTAGTGATTGTCAGAAGGGCCAAAAATCTGATGGAATCTGGAAAGAGGTGGACCTCCCCCCCCCCCCCGATCTTAATTTTCCTCTACTAGTTCAAGAAACATCAATTCTCTCACCCATTCATCCCCCCCCTACAAACCTTCTTCCTTTTCACAGAATAGCAATAAGGCTGAGTGTAGGGAGGGAGGAATCAGTTGAATTCAGTTGGAAGATAAGTGAATTGTATTTGGCCCCTTTAGAAATAGCTTTCTCTTCATAATGACCAAGAGGGATCATTGCTAAGTAGCTGAAAACAAGTAAGATGATGTCAAAACTCTATACAGCTCTGTATCTGGCCAATAAAATAATTAGATGAATGAAAGAGTGGTCTGTATGTAACAATATTGTAAGAATTTGCCCCTCCAAATGCATTAGGTACATACTATTCAGGCACATACCCATATCTCAGAGCAGGGATAAGTAACTATAGTGTGCCTTTACCATCCACAAGGGGTTTGGTTCCATGAAAAAAAGCCATGCTCAATGGCTCAAGCCCCATTATAGTCAATGGATGGCAACGTGTGTATAGTTGCACCAGCGCAACTACAAGCAAATGCCACCATTGACAACACTGGGGTGGGCTGATCCATGGATGCTCGAATCCAAGGATGGTTAGCCTGCTGATACAGTGGGCCCACTGTACTTCCAGGTAGGATTCAGAACTTCAGGGAAGGGTTCCCACCTAATGGCACTCTGTGGACTGGAGGATGTCAGAGCAATGGCTTGACATGATTGAGTTATCTGTCAAGGCATGAGCTGGAAGTTTTCTACTCCCACTTTGGCCAACAGCCCAGCTTCGCTCCAGCCAGCCATTACCTGCAAGGGGAAAAGGTGAAGATAATTAGTACTCCCAGCCAGGTTTACAAGCACTGCCTGAGTCCTAATCAGGACTCAACTAGTGCTTGCAAGCACTTGGCGAGTATCCAGCTTTATCTTCTTTGTGTTCAAAAGCTCTGGGGAAGCACAGTGCTCTCAGCTAGTGCTTTCAGGAGCTCTAGATGGCTCACAGGTGAGCCCCTTGGAACCATATTAGGAGAGAAGGCAACAGGAATTTCAGCCAGCATTTATCAGAGACGGCTCAAACTCAGTGCCAGGTGAGAGTGGCTAGAGATTACACCATATCTGGCTAGACATTACATGGGGGGATTTTTTTCACTCTCACCTTTAGCCATGGGGGTGGGACAGAGCAGGATTCCAACCCTTGGCAGGAAGGATTAGGCCTGTGGGCTACAGATTTCCCCCATACTCATTTGAGAGGATGCTAATAACACACATGATCTTCAGATAAACCCACAGGATGGATCTACATGATTATAATAGCCACATGATTATTTCAATGATAGAAAAACTAGAGGATATAAAAGAATTGATCCCAACATGTTCAAAGGGAGCAAGCAGCAATACTGCATGGGGTGCACACATCTGCTTTTCAAAGGTGGGGATTCAACTTGTCCTGAGAATGTTCTGGGGGAGGGAGGAAAGATTTGTTCTGCTTAAGAAACTTTGTGGAGAAAGCCCCATCCTTTCCGCTCTCTTGCAAGACTGTGAAAACATTACTGACTTTTTTTCCAAACTACCTTTGGCCTCTGACACCTGTCCTATACTCACGTACATCCTTTCTTTTAATACTATGATTTGGATTCCCTGCTTTTCGAGTCTCCATGTGGATTATTAATGAGCTGTTGACATTCTGGAGCTGAAGCTGGTAAACCACATCTGGCTTCCTTTGGTTGTTTTTTTTAGAATCCTCTTCTCTTCAAAAACATCACCGTGGGTCAGTGAGTCCGTGGCTGGCCTGCAGATGAGGCCTACAACACTCCTTCCCTGTCACTGGCTGAAGAAGCGTCGCACCACAAACTGGCCCAACAAGATCACCGCAGCCACTGTCACCACATACTTCCAGTACACGTTGTTTAAGTCCAGTGCTGCCACCTAGGGAGAAGGAAAGCACAGTCACCCATAAAACTCCAAAGAGGCCACTCCAGGGCAATGGCAACCATCCTTTTTCTCTCTCTTTTAATGAGAAGATTGGATTATTATTTTTCAGACTGTAATCCTGAGAATTCTCAGCCTGCACAGCTAACAATGAGGCTCATTCTGAACTTTTTATAACAGGCTGTAGGGGAACTGCTACATGCCGATCAGTCTTTAATGGACAGTGGAACAATAGCAATAGCAGCTTCATTTATATACCACTTTATACCGCGCTATGCAGTGTCTAAGTGGTTTACAACTGTAAGCTAACTGCCCCCAACAAGCTGGGTACTCATTTTAGCGACTTTGGAAGGATGCAAGCCTGAGTTGAGCCTGTGGTTTGTGAGTGGCTGCAGTACAGGCATTTAGTCTCCTTCTTTGGAGGTTTTAAACAGAATCTGGATGCCTATCTGTTGGGGATGCTCTGATTGTGAGTTCCTGCATGGCAGGGGGTTGGACTGGATGACCCTTGCAGTCTCTTCCAATTTTATGATTCTATGAATGTCAATCACCAACATGCTTGAACCTTTGAAGCAAAATAATAAAACTTCCTGTAAATGTACTGTCTTGGTACTCTAGGAAGAGGAACATGAAAATGATTCTCCTCCTCCTTGCTATCCCTAGGGATTGCCACATCTTTCTAAAATCCATACTCCAGCTAGTAACGTCTGGAGGACTATGAAACTCTGATGACACCATTATCATTACTATTGGGATTGTGTTAAAGACATCCCATCCTATATCCAATGATCTCAGAGCCTGGCACAATAAATAAAAACATTTTTAAAACAAGGTGAATCACAGAATACTATCCAGCTTTTTCAGAAAAAAAAATCCAACAAGACAGGTAACATTATCTCCCCCCCCCCCCAATTATGGGGTTGTATTCCCTCATGTTGCTCGTGCCCTACAATGCTGCTCAAAAGAAAGGAGGAGTATATGGTGTGACAGTGGTGGAAGCCCTGCACAAATAAATTTACAAAGGACATCCACTAATCTGTGATGACTCTCTAGTCTACTTACCCATCCTCCTTGCTGGGCAATCCACTGGGCAATGCGGTTGCGAAGCACAAAATCAGCCATGTAGTGTGCGATTCTCCTCAGGAAGCCGGTCATCCCATGCTGGTATACGTGGATTGCCATCCTGTAGCCAAAGCCCAGCAGTGCTATCACACGACCCCAGTTTATGCCACTATCAAATAAACTGTGGAAGAGAGAGAATATTTGTATTTTAAAAAGGGCTACTTTTCTAGCTGGTCATTTATATTCCCCTACTGGGATGCTACCCAGTCACATTCTGCACCACTAATCCCTGGTGAATGTGAGTGCAGCCAAAGTTCCTAAACTGCCACACAAGATACATTCTTTCAGTAGAGATTTGGGAGAAAGATGCCACCTTGTCCCCCTACAACAACTGCTAGCACCTTTTCTAAAGTATTCCCTTTAGCTTATATAGTTAGCAGAATGCACACCTGCTAATAAAATTTAAACATTTCCCAGTCAATACACTTTTTAAAAGGTAAAACATCTCTTTCCTGGATGGGAAGTCACAAGGGCTTCTCAAGTGCTGCAACTCCTCTACCAGTGATACTTCAGCCTGGTGTATAAGTATACTAGAAACACAGCTCAGAAACAGCATGTGGAAGATTAAAAAAAGATGCAACTACCAGCCTGCAATGGAACAGTCCATTGTATAATCTTTCTCCCCCCAATTCTGCTGCATGCAGAAACCAAACCCCAGAAACACTAGACCTGTACTGAAAAAAGAAATACAAAAAAAACCCCAACCCAAATTATGTCAAAACAGGACTGCAGCTCAAATTATGCTGTACTCACATCTAAAAGAGGAAAAAATAAAACAGGACAGATAGATCTGTTGTACAGATATTTGCACCAAAGAATAAAGAATTGCCCGTGCAAAGACACACATGAAACTGCTGCAACGTTGCAAATTCCACCTCTAGTTGCACTCCAGTGTGTCCTTTATCCCAGATGTACCCCTAACTAATAGGAGAATAAGCCATCATGGAACCTGACTCTGTGGTTTCATGTTAAATTCCAGCCACATGGTTGATGGGTGGAATTTAGGAAGAGACAGAGTGAAAACAGTCCTACAGTCACTTATTTTATGTGCTAGCAACACCTAGTATGTTTCTGTGATTTTTCAGTCAAAGTAGGGTGAGAGACATTTGGAAGAACTGCTATCTACACAAACACAAAACACACTTTCTCCTACACTATGCCTGCCCTGGATTTTCAATTTTCAGACAGACTCTTTTCTGGGTACACATTCTTTGAAGGTAAAAGGAGAGAGCTCTGTTGTTTTTCTCTGTGGTAACACTAATCCACAGAATGCAACATCATTTGGTGCATGGCCAAAGCGGGTTAGCCAGACAGTTCAGCTCAGCGTGATAAATGTTCCTTCCTGTAATTTTAATGCTCTGTTCAATTTTATATCTTTTCCTTGAGTTAGTGTCTATCTCTGTGGCAAGACCATTTGGCTGATTTGTTTTGAAGAAAAAACAAATGTTACAAGCTAGCATTTTACAGGTCAACAGGAGTAGCCCAATGGTACGCAAAATAATGTAGTACCTAACCTTGGAGTACTATTGTAGGGAGTTGAGCAAGCATAGTGAGGAATGGAGAGAGTTCACATATATTAGCACATTGAAAAGGAGGAAAAAGAGAAAGTATAAGCACCATAGGTGAATTTACCTGATTGCAGTACACTGACCACCACAGTGTACTGGTGGTACAGGTGGTAAAACAGCGAGAACAATACCATTTGGCTTGCCAAGGAGGAGAGAACAGGAAAAGAGGACAGAAGAGACAGTTAAACAACATGAATAGAGAGCAGGCAGTGGATCTGTGGGCACTGGCATAAGGGTGTCCATGTGCTGTGGGTTCTTTGGTAGAAAGATAAATTGTGAGAGATAACACATGACCAACATCATAGAATCATAGAGTTGGATAACACCACAAGGGCCATCCAGTCCAACCCCCTGCCATGCAGGAATACACAATCAAACTACTCCCAACAGATGGCTTCCAGCCTCTGTTTAAAAACCTCCAAAGCAGATTCCACCATTCTGAGGGAGTGTGTTCCACTGTTGAATGGCTTTTACTGTTAGGAATCCTCCTAGCAATTGCCACAGTGGAAATACTCAGACTTCCCCAAAGCTAATTAATTTCCTTAATGCCATCAGTATAATTTCTGGTCTTATGGTGCTGGATCAGAGCAGAGGCCTATGTACCTTCTTTCTCACAGTGGACAACCCAATGCCTCCGGAAAGCCTATAAGTGTGACATGGGTGGAACAGTGCCCTCCTGTTCATGCCCCCCTTGCTGCTTCTGATCCTGGAGGCAGCATGTAGTCATCATTTTTAATAGCCACCAATAACAATTAGCAGCCAAAGATAATACAGTAATTAGTATGTAGTAAGTAGTGTTATTAGTGGGTCCCTTTTAGGGAGAAAGGCAGGATAAAAAAATAATTAATTAAATACATTTATGTATATGTTGTGAACTCACTTTTTAGTACAGTAATTGCAGAAAACAGATATGTAAATAAGCATGAGTTGATCTGACCCAGCAGAGCTATTTTTATTTTCCACAGCTTTTTGGAAGGGTCTCACTGTGTGTTTTAACCATAAGGAAAATGCATGTCCATTCATACTGGCCATAAGCAGATAAAGCAGATGTGCCACGAGCCCATTCAGAGCTGCCGTCATGTAAATTAAGTCAACCTTTTAAAACTCCAGAAAGGTACATACAACATTTTGAAAGCAAGAATAATATGAACCAGAACAACAACACATGGAACTTAATTCTTTCACCAAGGTGGTGGCCAGCTTCAGAAAACTTGGCAAAATTTCTAGGATTATCTAATTAAAAGAAAAACAGCTATACATTGGCTTATTAAGTTTCTGTGGAAGGAAAAAAAGAAAAGAAACCACAGCCTAGGTCACAAAAAAACCCAACCCAAACTATGTCAATAAAAACTTTGTAGTGATGACATTTCTCCTAATGCCTGAGTAAATTGCTTGCATATTCAACTTCCATCTGCCTTGTTCTTATCCAACAGGGCTACAGAACATATCTGTTCCTTCAGATGTTTCTGAACTCCAACTCCCATCATCCTCAGCCATCATGATGAGTGTTCAGGGACAATGAGTTGGAGTCCAACAACATTCAGAGGGCCAAGGAAGGAATTTGTCATGCACAAGAAGAACGGTCCAGCCTCCTGCATACTTTTGTGGGAAGGAAAGAGGACGCTGGGTGTCCTGACTTACCTGGTGGCTATTCTAGTAAAGTATTCATAGGCGTTGTCCCTCGTTGGCTGCAGTGACTTCAACATATCTGAGAACTCCTTGTCGTAGCGAGCATTGATGTCATCGCCAATAAGGGCCAGGCGCCTGCCCACCTGGCAATTTGTGCTGCCAGAGAGACAAAGGTAACAGTTAAGATACAATTATGAAGGCAAGACAGGCACATAAACTTGACTTGGATCCAGAGCGGACACAAGGTTAACATCTCTGCCACTCTACCTATTTGGTTCCTGCTGGATTGCAGCTATTTCTGGGTCATTTGGCACATCCCCCTCAGTCTGCTCCTGCTCCTGCTGATACCGGTAGAAAGCATAGCTCTGGAACACTTCCTCGGTCTGTTGAGCCACCTGGTCTTCTGCAGAAGGAATGCAATAGGGAGCATCAGAAATCAGGCAACAACTTCTATTATAAAGGGCATCCAGACTTAGAATATGTGTGCAGCTTTCAGATGTTGCTAGACCTTGTTGGACTGCAGCTCCCATGAGCCTACCATCAACAATGGTGAAAAATATTGGGAGGTGTGGCTCAACAACATCTGGAAGACCCCATGCTGGAGGGCCACCCCAATCTAAACAGCTACCTTAATTCACATGAATCTGACTATCAATAAAAATCTGTTTCAGAGACTGCTTTGGGTTTTCCCCAATCTCAGGTTCAGGCAGGAAGGCAGCTACTGGAGAGATCTTCCTAAACTCTGTAATTGCAAAATATGTATACTTGGCTTTCTTCACAGGCAAAAGCTTCCATGTTCTTTCATGCCTTTAGTGGTCCTAGCAATATCTAAAACCTGCTATTTAATAAATAAATAACTAACAGCTTTACTGCTTTTGTCTGCTGCCTTCATGTTATTTCAATAGCATTTTTATCATTATTTGTAAAGAAGCTTGAGGTAAACTGGTAAAAAGACAGAAAATAAATATTGTAATTAAATTGGCATTTAGTGCTGTTGCTCAACCCTCTTAGGTTAAAGATGAACTGAGGGAAATACCATTGCAAGGAGGTACTTGGGGTGGGATAAGATTATGACCAGCACA
>CM034706.1:209294669-209305721 GCA_020142125.1 Phrynosoma platyrhinos
AGTACCTTACATTTCTCCATGTTGAATTTCTTTTTGTTAGCTTTGGCCTAGCTTTCTTATCTATTAAGGTCATTTTGAATTTTCATCCTCTCCTGTGGGGTATTAGCTACTCCTTCTAATTTGGTGTCATCTGCAAATTTGATAACTATGCCCCCTATTCTTTCATCCAAATAATTAATAAAGATGTTGAATAGCACTAACGAGATCTCTAAAGGATAGCAAATGGGGCAGCTTACAGCATTAAAATTACCATAAAATACAAACTTATAATTTTAGGGATGATTTTGCTATCATTATTCAGCCACAACCATGTAAAGATGACAAGGTAAGGTAGAACTGATCTGGGGATGTATCTAAAGCTTTAGTTAAGAAAAGGCAATTGCTGTACTTTAAAAAATTCATCATCAGTACACTCAGTTTCAATGCCAGATTAGCATTTATACAGATATTACTCGCAGGTGTAGGAACTGTGTGGATTTCCAGATGTAGTTGGAGTGCAGTTTCCAGAAGCCTTAATCAGTATAACCAATGTTGAGGAATCTTGGGAGTTACAGTCCCATGACATCTGGAAGGCCACAATTTTATAAAGCAACTGTTAACACTTCCCTTACAAATGTGGCAAAGTAAGTCACAGAAAAAACATTGCTGATAAAACCACAGTGACTCATTTACAAGCATTACAGGTGAAAAGTTCACACATGCATAAATGTTCCCAAAGCAAAGGTATGGTTTTAGCAGTTTAATTGGGCATTGGTTCCCCCCCCCCTTCATGTGGCAGCAACCTCTGGGAGCTTCAGTACTTCCTGATGCTAAACTATTTTGCCCATGTAAGGGCCTTTGCAGACTGCCAGAATAGTGCAATTTGAGCCACTTTAACTGCCCTGACTCAGTGCTAGGGAATCATGGGAACTGTAGTTTATTGTGGCATCAGAGCTCTCTGACAGAGAATGCTCAATGTCTCAGAAAAAAAACACAATTCCCATGATTCCCCAGCACTGAGCCAGAGCAGTTAAAGTGCACTCAATTTGTACTATTTCTGGCAGTCTGCAAAGGCCCTAAGTTGAAATCAAAGTTGAAATTTACTAAGTTTGAATTCACTAGATAAGACTGCTAGAAAGCAATCAGTTGATGAGACAATGTTTTGTTTCTAAGGATGAAATACTGCTGTTACCCTAAACATACTTACCTGGGAACACACTCTTTTGAATATAGTGGGATTAGACATATGCTCTGAACACATGGGAATTCCACTGTATTTCAGAGGATAAAATTGTACCATGTCTACACAAATGTTTACTGGTACTGAATGAAAGGTATGCCACAAAACCTAAGCAATCAGAAGTACATATTCATATGCAGACATCTTCAAACAATATAATTTTTGTGTCTTAAAAAATACTACCACTGTTATCTACAAATTACAATAATATTACCATTGTTATTTACAACAAACAATAAATAAACCTTCTTGTGACATTTCAGAATTAAGAAATAGACATAAACTCTGAAGGAAATCAGCTTTTTGTTTGCAGGAAAACCTGGCATTAATGGCATTACTGAGTAGTTTCTTACCCAGTAACAAAAAAGATCCTTGCTGAGGGAGAAATCTTCAGTGAGGGTCCATCTCCTACCATTTTCATCTGACAGAGAAATATAGTTCAACTAGTACTGCAACCACATTCTAACCAACCTGGGTTTTCTATGGTATACTAGACTTCCTGCCCAGGTAAATGCCTCCCTTCAGAAGATATGGTATCTTAGCACTGTGGCACCATCCAACTTTTACCCCCTATATTCTTGGTTTGTTTAGCATATAGTGTTATAGTGGGCATTTACTTCTGAACTCAATCATCAATCTTTGTCCCTGTTCTGTGTACTACGGTTGAAGCTGCTCAACAAACAGCCCACTTGTCCTGAAAGGCGGTGAGCTTATCAGTGCCTTCATACAACATTCCTGCTTCTCTGCTGTCAAACTTCATATTATCTTCTGAGTGCACAAAATCTCTTCAGGCTAAATGTTGCTCTGGAGTAACAATGCCCTGAGACTGGGTATCACTGTTCCTCCAATGCTTCCTGTGATCTTAGGCCAAAATATGCCTTCAACAAAGTGATGTTAAAAGCATTTCACATTCTGACTTTGGTAGGTTTCCTCTTCTTCCATGAACAAAAGCTGTACCTCTCTTTGCTTCAAGGATTATATAGTAAAGAATGCATTCTATGAGGAGCAGTTCAAAGATTTCTAGCACTGCTCCTTTGTCTGCGCCCTTCCTTGACCCTGGGCATTCCTGTTGTCTTCTTTGGTTGCTCTACAGTGGTCTGTGCTTGTCTACACCATGTCCTTTCATCACAGCCCCTCTTGACATCAGTATCTCCATGTCGGCCTTCTTAGAGAGGATCAAGTGAGTATGTACTAGTTGTTGCTCTCCCATCTATGAGGTGCAGGAGGGATGCTTCTCATTTGACAACTCATACCAGCTTCTCTGTGTCCTGTTTTGGCCATGAAATGGGTGCATGGCACAGAAGAACCTCACTGGCAAAATGCAGAATACTTTATTAGGGCAATTTTTATTCTAGCTGTTTTTTTCCTATTAAAAAACCCTGTACACAGCAAACAACTGAGATCCAGCAGTGCTGTTTAAGTTTCTTCAAATGATAATGTTGTAAAATCTCTACCTTTTTGGTCCGGTTCAAAGTGAAATCTGCAACAAAATGGTCACAGCACCTGATAAGATGATGGACAAGATAGACAAATAGAGGCTTAAGAGGCTGTAGCTGCAGCTTATTGAAACTACTGTTAAAGAGACTTTTGGCTTGTAAAATGGCTATTATATTGGTTAAGTAAAGTTTTGATCAAACATCTTCACCATTTTTCATAATGTTCTATTTTGGTTGCTTTAATTACTGTATACTAAATTGATCCACCATTCTAGATATTCTTGGAAAAGCCATTTTGAAGAATTTATTTATAGTCAGCCCTCTGTATCCATGGATTCAACCAACTACAGCATGAAAATATTTTTTTTAAAATTCCAAAAAGCAAACCTTGATTTTCCCTATTTTTATAAGGGGCACCTTATAAAAATGTGCAGAACCCTCTACTTAACCTGACAACAGCCTGCTGCTGTGATGCGTTTAACAACTACTTCGCACATAAAATCTCTCAGATAAGAGCCGACTTGGATGCCAGGCTTACAACAGAATTGACTGATGAGGTATGCAGCAAACCCATTTCTGAGATTAAACTGGATCAGTTTGAGCCAGTGAGTACCAATGACGTGGACAAGATCCTTGGAAAAGTGAAGAAGAAAGACAGGGTGCCCCCTCGATCTTTGCCCATCATGGCTGGTCATCCAGGGGGGTGATGCCTTGATGGCCTTTCTTAAAGAGACCATTAATGCATCCGTTAGGGAAGGAGTTGTTCCAACTTGTTTAAAGGAAGCGGTTGTGAGACTGGTCCTGAAGAAGCCTTCCCTGGACCCCCTGGATTTGAAAAACTACAGACTTGTCTCACATCTTCCATTTTTGAGTAAGGTGATTGAGCGGGCTGTTTCCTTCCAATTCCAAGCGTTCTTGGATGAAACTAATTTTCTAGATCCATTTCAAAATGGCTTCAGGCCGGGATTTGGGGTGGGGACTGCCATAGTTGCTCTGGTAGATGGCTTTCGCCTAAGCATTGACAGGGGAAGTGTGACCCAGTTGGTGCTTTTGGATCTCTCAGTGGCCTTGGATACAATAGACCACGGCATCCTCTTGGAACATCTGGGAGAGTTAGGGATTAGAGCAGGGGTAGGCAACCTTTCCCCTTTAAGGGCCGAGGGACTTCAGCTCCCAGAAGCCTCAGCCATGTTGGCCAATAGTCCCATGTTGGCCAATAGCTCCTGGGATTCTGGGAGCTGAAGTCCCTCGGCCCTTAAAGGGGAAAGGTTGCCTACCCCTGGATTAGAGGCACTGTACTCCAGTGGTTCTGTTCCTTCCTCTCAAGCAGATTCCAGAGGGTGATGCTCAGGGACAGTTGCTCTTCAAAAACAGAGCTTAATTGTGGCATCCCTCAGGTGCCATTCTGTCCCTGATGGTCTTTAATATCCATATGAAGCCGCTGGGGAAAATCATCTGCAGCCATGGGGTGGGGTGTTATCAGTATGCTGATAACACCCAAATATATTTCTCCATGTCTTGGTCAGCAGCCATAACGACAGATGGCATTTCTCTCCGCAATCAATGCCTTGAAGTGGTAATGGTCTGGATGAGGAAAAACAGACTCAAACTGAATCCAGAGAAAACGGAGGTGCTTACAGTGGGGGGCCCTAAACCAGGCAGTGGGATACAATCTCCAGTCCTAGATGGGTTCACACTCCCCTCGAAGGACTGTGTTGCAGTTTGGGGGTGTTCCTTGACCCATCGCTTCACATGATCGATCAGGTGAATGCAATGGTCAGGAGCACCTGTTATCAGCTTCAGCAGATACACCAACTGCGCCCTTACCTGGAGATAAACGATCTAGAAACTGTAGTACATGCACTGGTAACCTCACGACTCTATTTCTGTAATGCACTCTACGTGGGGCTACCCTTATACCTAGTTCGGAAACTACAATTGGTACAAAATATGGCAGTCAGGTTGATTACTGGGTAATCTAGAAGGGATCATATCACACTGATTCTGAAATCCCATCACTGACTGCCTATTGGTTTCCAAGCACAGTATAAGGCAGGGGTAGGCAACCTTTCCCCTTTAAGGGCTGAGGGACTTCAACTACCAGAATCCCAGGAGCTATTGCCAACATGGGACTATTGGCCAACATGGCTGAGGTTTCTGGGAGCTGAAGTCCCTCAGCCCCTAAAGGGGAAAGGTTGCCTACCCCTGTTATAAGGTGTTGGTGATGACCTTTAAAGCCCTACATGGCCTAGGTCCAACCTATCTAAGGGATTGCCTCCTTACATATAATCCGCCCCACATCCTCAGATCCTCTGGGAGGAACCTACTGTAACTGAGGAAAACCAGATTGACAGTAACCTCCCAGAGGTCCTTCTCTGTTACTGCTCCCAGACTATAGAATGCCTTGCCAGAGGAGATCCATCAAATAACTAGTTTGGATAACTTTAAAAAAGTCATCAAGATGGAACTTGGCCTTCCTCAAATAGAACAGACCTTATGCAATTTGTCTCTCCCTCTTTTATATCTGTTATATTTTTATATTGTACTGGTGCCAGAACACCAGTCATTTTAACTCATTTTAGTACCATATTTAAGTTTTAAAGGGGGGTGATATGCTTTTTATGTTATTATTGTTTATTGTGGGGTTTGTTTTATCTATGAAATGATGTTAGCTGCCTTGATTACTTAGGCAAAGAGTGGGATAAAAAAATAAAGATTATTATTATTATTATTATTATTGCCATTGTATGTAATGGACTTGAGCATTCATGGATTTTGGTGTCCAGTGGGGTAGGGACAGTCCTGGAACCAAATTTCAGCAGATACCAAGGGCCCACTGTAATGGCTATGAGAGCTACAGTGTGTGAAATCCACATTGAAGATATAATGTTGAAAGCCATACATTGCTAGTATAATCATGTATCAACGTGACTGCATTGAGAGGATTTAGATAAAATCAATTATATTAAACCTGTTTTAATTACATAATGCTATAAGACAGATAAAGCTATCTGTGAGTATTGGTCATGATAGCTATATATCAAGATCTAATCCTGATTAACAGTTGCTGTGAAACCATAGCAGGAGGGTTGATGCTTTCACATCCTGCTTGTGGATTCTCATGGGCATCTAGTTTGCTACTGTGGGATACAGGCTGCCAGATATGATAGGTCTAGTTAGGCCTTTAGTCTTATCCAGAAAGACCTGTTTCTTACAATATCAGGATAGACAAAAGCAATGAACATTACCAGCAATTTTCTGAGTGTCCACATTTCATTATCATGTTGCCCTTTTCTCCTAAGTACAAGTACAATAGCCACCCAGTCTTGGGCCAAGAATTAATATGCTCCAGAAAACAGGATGGGCAAAGTAAGTAGGATAATCACAACTGGTATGTAGAAATGGGTTAGAACTGATGGACGTACACAGAAAGCAAGCACATCAGCATAGCCAAACAGTTCAAGAGCTTTATCATAACAGTGCTGGATACAAATCTTGGGTTTGTCACAACTCACTCAGTGACCTTAGGCACATCAGAGTCTCTCACAAGATCTGCAACAATAAGGTTGTTATGATGATTACTCAACACTTTGCTGACTTAGGAAAAGCACTAAACATTGCAGTTTATATTTATATTATTATTTTTCAACAACCTTGCAGGGTACCAGGTGGACTAAGAAAATGCATAGTTCTTATTAACAAACACTACTAAGACTATGAGACAGAGACTAGGGCCTTTGCAGACTGCCAGAAATAGTGCACATTAAATTGAGGCACTGCCCTGGCTCAGTGCTAGGGAGTCATGGGAATTGTATTTTTTTCTGGGACATTGAGCCTTCTCTGTCAGAGAGCTCTGGTGCCACAATAAATTACAGTTCCCATGATTCCCTAGCACTGAGCCAGGGCAGTGCCTCAATTTAATGTGCACTATTTCTGGCAGTCTGCAAAGGCCCTATGAGCCACTCAGTAAGCTAAAATGTGATATTAAAATGATTAATAAATTCTAACCCAGCCATCAACTTGTGAGGTTATCTTCATGACAACACTCCCTTAACTTCAGGTTCTCAATTTGTAAAGCAGGAATAACACTGTTCTAGTCTGTTCAGCGAATGTCAGAGAGGCCACCTCAATCCAGAGTGCTACTGGTTTCCATATGTTACAAGAGTAGCTGGAAAACAAGATCCCAAAAGAGAGCTTGGAAATAACCTATTACCAAAACTGAATTGCTTTTAATTAGTCCCTTTTCCCAGGAAGAAGAAACAACTATAGTTGGCCCGCTATGTCCACAGATTCCTTATCCATGGATTCAACCATCCACAACTTGAAAATATTTTTTAAAAATATAAACCCTCAAAAGTAAACCTTAATTTTGTCATTTTATATAAGGGACAGCATTTTACTATGCCAGTGTATTTAATAGGACTTGAGCATCCATACATTTTGGTATCCACAGGGGGTCCTGGAAACAAACCCCAGCAAATACCAATGGCTCACTGTACACTACATTATGACTACAACATATCAGGGATAACTTCGATCCATTGTTGGTAAGTGTAATTTTTATTACTTTTATTGCTATGGGGTAGGGCCTTACTAAATAGTAGAAGATGGATATTCCATGGTCCAAGTGCTTGCTCTGCTGTACTTTGTGCTGCTGCCTTATTTGCTGTTGTGAGTTTGAGGTGACAACAAATTAGATGGAAAGAAAGTATATAGCAATGAAATCATGTGTGTATGTTTTAAAGGTAACTATAAAGACAACAATGCTTGGCAAGGCAGAAGGCAATAGAAAAAGAGGAAGATTCAATCACAGGTGAATAGACTCAATAAAGTAAATTACAGCCCTGAATTTGGAAGACCTGAGCAGGGCTGCTGATGTCACAGGGTGACTTGGAGGTCTCCCATTCATAGGGATGTCATAAATCATAGTCGACTTGTTGGAGGTTAACAACAACAACAAAAATGATTTAATTTTGAGGAATGGGAAAGTAGACAGAGCCTTTTAAAAATCTCCACAACTATAATGATAACTAACTGGTTTTTGGAGCCTTGGAATTATAACTGTAACTCGTTAATTTATAATTATAACTTTATCATCTCTGATGCACAATGGTGTTACAGAAAAAGACCGGATTTTCCCCAAAGCTATCTATATATTGAAAGATACTGACTGACAGTATTGGATTGATTGAAACATTTGTAAGTTGTCCTTCATTTGCAAGAAATACCGGGGAGGTATATAAAATTTAATAGCAAAAATACACATACAAGGTAAGAGGCATAACAACTGTTATAAACAACAAATAAGCCGAAATAACATTTAATATTTAAAATACATGTATTTGTGGTGCAAAATACACAAATGTCACAAACAACAAACTGATTCAAGCAAGTCAAAAACATCTGGCTAATAGTCCTTTGCCCCGAGGTTGCTGTAAAAGAAAACCACAAGGATGACAGACACATCAAGAGGAAAACAGGCCAACTCACAGCATAATCTTATACATGTATACTTAAATGTTCAGTTCCGCTATGTCAAATGTAAGCATGCACAGAATTGTAGCCAACATCATTTAAAAAATGTGATCTAAGCATCCTATCAGCAAATTCTGTAGACAGGAAAGATTAGGAACGGCTAGTAAGTTAAGGTTGCCATTTGTTAAGTTCTGGCAGACACGTGGGCCTGTTCTTTCATTTCCAAAAGTATGAGCTCATTCATGTTATAATAACAAAGTTAACACAAAAGAACTGAATGTTGTCACAAGCATTTCACCTGATACAATTTCCACGGATGGTCTACGTCTCCCTGTGTTCCTGTCTGTTGGGTCGCTGCCATTTCTTGAGTCCATGCTGCAGTGGAGCTTTGAGGGAAGAATAGCAGTAATGCACAAGAATCTGCAAGAGACAGACAAGCCAGCTTGTGACCACAGCAAGGTTCAAGAGTTTGAATGCTAAAGAAAATCCTCTGAGCTAATGCACTGCTTTCCCTCGGCTGCTTCCTCTTCCCTTAAGAGCCATTTAGCTCCACCTCTTTAGGTAACCCAACTCTGTTCTGCCTTGCTCAGACTTCTTCCGCTGCTTATAAAAAATAGACTCCGAGTGCCTTGCCCACTTGTGTTGGAAACACTCATTCTTCTCTCAGCGAAACTGAAACTAACAAGTGTACAAATGTTTGCTGGAAAGCACTAAAATTACATTAGAATTGACGAGAACAATCAGATAACCCTGACCAAATCAATCAGTGGAAAACAGTCTAATCCTACACATTTAACTAAAATCTCTAGATTTCCTGCATTTGGTTCAGTAAAAAATGATGCTTTAGGTATAAGGGACACCACTGATTTTATTTATTTTTTTAAAAAAAGGAAATGTTGGTGAACTAACTTGCTGATAAAATCCTACTAATACTTCCTTGTGCCATACAGTCAAGGCATGCCTAATTCTCATTCCCTTCTGGATGAATATATTGCAACATATTAAAGCAAAAGCAAAAAGCAAAGCAGCTTCATTTATATGCTACTTCATACAGCGCTATGCAGTGTCTAAGTGGTTTACAACTGTAAGCTCATTGCCCCCCAACAGTTGGGTATTCATTTTAGCGACCTTGGAAGGATGAAGGCTTGAGTGAAGCCTGAGACCTGGCTGGTATTGAACTCGCAACCTTGTGGTTTATGAGTCAGTGGCTGCAGGACAGGCATTTAACCACTGCACCACCAGTTAACCATATTAATTTTGTACTGGGAAAACTCTTCAATATATATACTTTTAAATTTAAATTTCTGGAACCTAGCTGATGGTAAACATGGTAAACATTCTTGCAACATTGCTGAAAGTCTCAAATACTCCATCATTCAATACGGTAATAAGATTATACTGTTTTGTCCATGAATAAATATTTTACAGGTGGCAGCTTCAAAAATATATATTTTTGGAATGATGATCAGTTCAAATTAATGCACATACATGCTTAATCATATCCATTTCCTATTTGCTTCGCTCTTTCTTGTACTTATGTTTAAAACATTAAATATTTTTAAATTGTACTATTTCATTACTGCTAGTTATTTTAAAACTAAACAGACAAAATTATAATCTACAATCACATTTTAAAATTCAATGCAAATAGTGTATTATCAAGGCTATTATTCTTAAGACTTTTTTCCAGACTTCTATAATAGCCAACATAAATACTGTAAGTCTCACTGATTTTTAACCTGAAGCTAGGCTCTTCTTTGGAGATGTACTTTAAATGCAAAAAACATGCACTCTGCCATCCCCTAATATTGAATGATTTACACATAAACTATGTGCATTTCTAAGCAAGATCCTGCACTTTCCCATCCCCAGGTTAAAGAAGCAAAGCAAATGTTTCTGTGCTGTCACCAAACATAAGATTAAATAGTATCTTGTCTTATCTGTGTGTCAAAACAGGAAGAACCTGAGGAATTGAGCAATAAACAATGCAGGCACCGATGCCAGTATTTCCTATGTATGATTCAAGAGGGTGGGAAGGACATCACTAATCCAGAAATCTGAAATCCTCCAAAAAGCTTAAACTTTTTGCTGCTAGCCACCTGTTTATCCCTTTAAGGTGGTGGCTGTGGTATTGCTGCTCGTTCGTCTCTCAGATGCCCAGTCTCTCGCCAGCCTCGTGTCTCATACACAAGTAGTGAACTAACAAGATACGATGCTGGAGAGAAACACTATTGGAGAGAGAGACAAGAATCTGTGAAATGGCAGGAAACATGGATTTGCACCTTGCACTATGCTTGGATTTCCATTATTTCACAGATCCTTAGTTTTTCTCTATCTCCATCTCTCCAGCCTTGTCTCTCTCTCAAGCCTTGTATATACAGTATGTACTATGCTACTTGTGTTGTGTATTATGTACAGTCGTCCCTCCCTGTTCATGGGGGACCTGTTCTGGATCCCCCCGTGAATGGGAAATATCACGGATATTCAAGTCCCATTAGACATAATGGTGGCGTGCTCCTGTGCACACACCATTTTGTCCCTCCTGGCATGCTATCCGTGGAAATTCAAAGCCGCAAACAGCAAGTCTGCGAATGGAGAGGGACGAGTGTATATTCAAGTACAGGTATTCCAAAATCCACCCCCCCACAACTCCAAAATATGAAACACTTCTGGTCCCAAGCATTTCGCATAAGAAGTAGTCAATCTGTAGGTTAAGCCAAAATGTAATTGATCCAAAATCACCACAAATCCAAAATATGAAACACTTCTGGTCCCAATCATTTCGCATAAGAGTTAGTCCATCTGTAGGTTAAGCCAAAATGTAATTGATCCAAAATCACCAAAATCACCCCCCACAAATCCAAAATATGAAACACTTCTGGTCCCAAGCATTTTGCATAAGAGGTAATCCATCTGTAGGTT
>CM034706.1:209310916-209326086 GCA_020142125.1 Phrynosoma platyrhinos
AAGTCGAAAAATTCGTAAGTAGAAGCATTCGTAAGTAGAGGTACCACTCTATTTGTTTCATGGGTGAACTGGGATTTAAACTTGAATGTGTTACTATGAAAATGGAACTGGTGGGCATTCCTCCTCCTCACAGATTAAGAGATGGGACCTGCAATAAAATGGTGCAATATGGATGGCCCCTGTCTGGGGCTTCAGATAGCTAGCCTTTTTAAAAACAATATTCCATTCAATTCCCTCCCACATTGTTTTCTATTTTCCCACCCAACTATCAGCCAGGGTTTTAGGGCCACCGAACACATTCTGTTCTCATTGGGTTGTTCTGTAGTTCCCTGTCCCAGACTTCCTCCTTTCGGGTGTTTCAGCACCTTCATCAGTCTTGAGATTCTCCCAGATCTGCTAATACTTGCACATGGATGATGCTCTCTGGGCTATATTACAATCAGCATTTGGAGAATGAGTTTGCTATTAATGTATACAGATGAACCTCAGTTAACAAAGTCTCTGACAAAGGGTGCATCTGTACTGTAGAAATGATGCTGATCGACACCACTTTAACTGTCATGGCTCCATCCTACAGAATCCTGGGATGTGTCATCTTGTGAGGCACCAGTATGCTTTGGCAGAGAAGGCCAAAGACCTTGTAACACTACAATTCCCAGGATTGCACAGGGTAGAGCTATAGCACTTAAAGTGGTGTCAAACAGTATTACTTCTAAGGTGTAGATACACCAAAAGAAGTTCATTTTGGTGTTGAATTGCAGCATATGTCTGCAGTAAACAATAAAAAAAGTCTGACCTGGGAAAGAATGGGATTCTCCTCTAAGTATCTGATCCTACAGAGCTGTGTGCATTTGGCTGTAATACACAAGGTAAGCTGCATTTTCTTCTAGAATCCTTTACTAAGCATGTGCTAAAAACAAAACAGGGAAAAAAGGAAAGAGCAAGTAAGCCTTTCTTAACAGCACCCCCAAATAGAGGGGTAGTTGTTTTTAAAAGATCTGTAAGTTTGGCAATCAAAATGGAAACTAAATGAAAAGTAGACAGCTGGTAAAAGGAAAAAATCTTTGGTGGATGCATTGTGGAAGAAGCCTTCCAGTGGTCTGTAGAAGATTCAAAATGTTCTTGTTTTCATATTTAAAATGTAGCTGACCTGGGTGGTTCATTTCACATATGCATGTTGTTAGTCGTGAATAAAGGTTTGCAGAAACATAATGAGCAAGTCTTCCTTTTTTGTGCTTGTAGGAACCCAACCCTAATGTTTCCATATTAGTTCTACCTCTGGTATAAATTTTCTGTTAAAAAAGTACCTCTTATCTGCTTTCTTCACTGTCCAGTTCTCAAGTCTGTATACGGTGACGGGAAATACAAATGGCTTGGACAATTCTAACTTTAGTGCTCAGTTGTACATCTTTACTCTCTAGGATCTTTTCTAGTTGTTTTATAACTGCCCTTCCCATTACTGGTCTAGTCTTATTTCTTAACTGCAGTCTCCTTTTTGATCAATGTTTGATCCAAGGCATGGGAAATCTTTAAGGTTTTGTACTCCCTCAAAAGACCCTGCCCTTTCCCCCCTGCTTACCCAGATGCTTGAAACCTGCTCCTAGAACAGTGATTCCCAAACTCAGGTTCTTCATGTGTTTTAAACTTCAGCTCCCAGAAGCCTCACCCATCTTGGCCAATTGTCTGGGATTCTGGGAGCTGAAGTCCAAAACACCTGGAAGGCCAGAGTGTGGGAATCACTGTTCTAGAACATCTGGGTGATGCAACCTCTTCTACATCCTAGATCTCCTCAAACCTACACTTTTTCATAGCACAAGTTCTCATGCTCCATTGAAACAGAGCCTTTCACTATATTAAGCATGTGCAATTGAAACAGCTGCATTATTACTTCTCCATTTATTTCTCTCTTGTTCTCCTCTGGTACCCTTATATCAAATTTTAAATTGGAAATCCCTCAGGGCTGGTACCTGTCCTCTCTAAAATGCCAAGCACATTGATTGCAATATGTAAACAACAGACAAATCCCAGGATTGTACAGTAGACATGGGAATATTAAGCATATGAAGCCACTCAATAACCTTAATAATATTAAATCCATCTACACAATCTGAGCAATCTGGGGCAATTCTAGTCCTCAGATACAAGAGGTAAACCCTCAGTTCCATTGGGGTAAATGGGAGATTACTATAGTAATAAGATTTGCTGAGACATCCCAGCAGTGATCTAAGTTAAGGACTTTCAGATCCTTACAAAGTGGCAACATCAGCTACGCAAACAAAAGCTCAGTCATCTTTGCGTATGCTGGGAGTGACAATTCACTTCTGCCACACGTGGTGCCCAATCCTTTTATAGGAAATGCATATACTTCCTTGAAACAAACAACCTATGAGACTTACACCACGCACAAGAACTGAAAATTTCCACACCCCTGTTATACTGCCATCCTCCCACAGCCCATTATCACACTTTTAGCAAATCATCAAAAACATATATCCTTCCTAACACTGCTTTGTTACAAATGTCAAAACAAAGAAGCAAAATACCTTAGAATCCAAATTCTCAAAAGTGCTTGAATCTAACATTTAATCCTTTTTAAATGTTCTAAGCAGCACATTGTGTTTAGCCACTATGAAACAATGAAACAATGTTAGAATGTATTTTGAAAGTTCTTAGTTGTCATTATGTATGGGGTCATCTAAACTAAGAGTGGGGATGCTCTACTACCAGCAGGGGTACACATTACATGCCAAGTAGAAATAAAAAGATGACGGAAACAATACATGGAAGAACTATCTAAAAGAGATGAAAGGTTGACAGATTCATTTGAGGAGGACCCACATGAAGACGAACCTCCACTATTCCACTATATAGTAATAAGAGTTGCTGACACAGCCCAGCAGTGATCTAAGTTATCTTCTCCACTATTAGAAAAAGAAGAGGAAGCCACACTATGAGCACTTGGAAGAAATAAATTACCAGGAACAGATGGCATACCAATAGAGTTCCTTAAAGCTACAGAGACAGAAACTCTTCTCCCTAACTAAACTCAGTCAACAAATATGGAAAACAAAACAATACCCCACAGATTGGAAATGCTCAATATAACTTCCAATCCCCTTGTTACACGAGGGATTGTAGTAACCAGAGGACCATAGTAATAATCTCCCATGCAAGCAACATGATGCTTACAACTGTACAACAGGCTTTTACCATATAAAGAGGAAGAAATGTTGACTGTCCAAGCTGGGTTCAGGAAAGGAAGAGGCACTAGGGATCATATTGCAAACATACAATGGATAATGGAGTACACTAAAGAATTTCAAAAGAAAATCAGCCTGTGCTTTATAGAGCTTTTTGATTATGTAAATCAGAGGTCGGCAACCTTTTTGGGGGTGGGGCCAGTCTCCCGATGCCCCCTGGGCCGCGGCGGCATGCGCATGCGCGCACTACCAGGAGGACTCCCGTGGCCGTGACAGGCCTCTGAGAGGCCCAGCGTGGCTGCGGGGGTCCCCCAGGAGGGCTCCCTCGACTGCACCGGGCCTCCAAGAGGTCTGCCGCGGCTGCGGGGCCCCCCCAGGAGGGCTCCCTCGACCGTGCCGGGCCTCCGAGAGGCCTGCTGCAGCTGTCCTCTGGGGCGCCATTTTGGATTCCAAAATGGAGCTCTGGAGGACTCCCACAGCTGCAAAAGGCAGTGGCAGCGGCGGCAGCAGGACCGGGCAGGGGCTGGTCTGAAAGCCTCCGTGGGCCGCACCCGGCCTGCGGCCCTTAGGTTGCCAACCCGATGTAAATCATGAAAAACTATGGATCAGTCTTAAAGAAATGGATGTGTCTCAACATTTGATTGTCTTGATTCATAGCCTGTACTTAGGACAAGAGGCTACCATCAGGATATACGGAGAAACAGAATGATTTCCAATAGGCAAGGGAATCAGGGAGGGCTGCATTTTCTCATCCTATATGTTTAACCTGTATTCTGAATGTATCATACATAAAGCAGGATTAGATGTGGAAGAAGGAGGCATGAAAATTGGAGGAATGAACATCAACAATTTAAAACATGTGGTTTGACCTATGCAGTTAGCAGAAAATAGTAAAGACTTAAAACTATTACTGAAGAAAGTCAAGGAAGAAAGTGCACAGGCAGATTCACAGATTGAGAACATTGAGAAAACAAAAATAATGACCAGAGACGATTTACATAACTTTCAAGTAGATGGTGAATACAAAGTCAAGTCTGCTGTGCATGCACTCTCCTCTTCCTCCTCCTTCCTGGGCTTTTCCCCTGGGGAGAGAAAAAGTCCAGGAGGGAGAAACCAGGAAGGGTGTGGATCCCACCCCTTTCCTAGTTGGATCACTGCCTTCCCCAGGCACCAGTCCACCCGGGAAAGTGGAGGGGATGGATTTCCCCCCTCCCAGCCCTTTTCCTTGGTGGGTGGCTGCCTGGGCAAGGCAGACACTCTCCCCCGGGAAAGCACATGTGCCTGCTCCTCTTCCCCCATCCACCCCTCCTTTAACTGACTTCCATGCTGGGGTAGGTCGGAATTATTCACTATTTTTCTACATTCATAGGGGTCTTGTGCCCCTAACCCCTGCGAATGTGGAGGGCTGAATGTAATTCAAGATTTTCCATACCCTGGCTCAGTCATTAATTAGAATGGAGATTACAGTCAAGAAATTAGAAGACTAGGACTTGGAAGGGCAGCTATGGAGAAATGTATGGTACTGCATTTAGGGCAAAAAAATGAAATGCATAGATAAAAGATGGTGGACACCTGGCTTAACGAGACTACGTGTGAAAGGGATCTAGGAATCCTAGTAGACCACAAGTTGAACATGAGTCAACAGTGTGATGTGGCAGCTAAAAAGGCCAATGCAATTTTAGGCTGCATTAATAAAGTATAGTATCTAGATCAGGGGTAGGCAACCTTTCCCCTTTAAGGGCCGAGGGACTTCAGCTCCCAGAATCCCAGGAGCTATTGGCCAACATGGGACTATTGGCCAACATGGCTGAGGCTTCTGGGAGGTGAAGTCCCTCGGCCCTTAAAGGGGAAAGGTTGCCTACCCCTGATCTAGATCAAGGGAAGTAATCGCGGCACTATATTCTGCTTTGGTCAGGCACTACCTGGAATAATGTGTCCAGTTCTGGGCACTACAATTCAAAAAGGATGTTGAAAAACTGGAGTGTGTCCAGAGGAGGGTAACCAAAATGGTGAAGGGTCTGGAAACCATGCCCTATGAGGAACGACTTAGGGAACTGGGTATGTTTAGCCTGGAGACGATACGGTTAAGAGGTGAGATGATAGCCCTGTTTAAGTATTTGAAGGGATGTCATACTGAGGAAGAGGCAAGCTTGTTTTCTGCTGCTGCAGAGAACAGGACCCGGGATAATGGATGCAAATTATAGGAAAAGAGATTCCACCTCAACATTAGGAGGATCTTCCTGACAGTAAGGGCTGTTCAACAGTGGAACACACTCCCTCGGAGAGTAGTGGAGTCTCCTTCTTTGGAGGTCTTTAAGTAGAGGCTGGATGGCCATCTGTTGGGGATGCTTTGATTTTGAGCTTCTGCATGGCAAGGGATTAGACTGGATGGCCCTTGTAGTCTCTTCCAACTCTATGATTCTATGATTCTTTGTGGGAACTAGCCAAGACACAGCCAGCCCTTAGTATCCATAGGGGTTCCATTCTGGAACTCCTTGTGGATGAAAAAAACCACAGGACTGCAAGTCTCGTGATTTTCAATGGTGACACATGTGCATGCAGCTGCTCTGCTGTGGCTGCATTCATGCATGGTCATTAGGGACAATGGGTCTTGCCATCTGCGGATGCTTAAATGCGGTTGGGGAAGGCGTGCTGTATATCACTGACTGCTAGAATTGTCCATGCTATCATATTCCCATTTTCTATGTATGGAAAGCTGGACAGTGAAGAAATCTGATAGGAAGAAAATCAACTCATCTGAACAGTGATGCTGGAGAAGAGGTTTATAGTTACTGTGAACTGCTAAAAATATCAATAAATGGGTCCTAGAGGAAATCAAGCCTGAACTCCACCTAGAAGCCAAGAAAGCAAACAGAATGTCATATTTTGGCCATATCATGAGAAAACACGACTCACTACAAAATACAATAATGCTTGCTATGGTAGAAGGCAGGAGGAAAAAAAGGAAGACCACATTCCAGATGGATAGACTGAATCAAAGAAGCCATGGTCCTGAGTCTGCAAGACCTGAGCAGGACTGTTGATGATAGGAGGACATCTCCCATCAGCCCTAGCCACTATGTATAGCTTAGTGGTGGTGATGATGGGAATTGTGGTCCAAGAGCTGTATGTTTCCAACTGAACTAGCAATTTAATTTTTAACAACAAGCCATTCAGGATGGATAGATTTCAGTCAAGGACTATTTTCTCCTCTTCTCTGCTTTTTCTTTTCCCCTAGTGATGCTAATTTCTTATTTACTCTGCCTTTGGCGCAGCCACACCCCTATAAAAACTAAGTAGCAAACAAGAAGCAAAGGTCCATGAATAATAAGTCAAGGTATGCTCTGGACAGCTACTGACATGAAAATAAAATGCCTGTTGGGTGAATCTGGAGTGGGTAAAGAAGAACACATAATGGAACCAGCAGGGACTACCTTCAGACAGCTACACTATGTACTCATTACTCTAGATCTAAACAATCATTTGACAGTATAAATATTCATACCTGAGGAACAATCAGCTTTGTTCTTTATTTATGTAAAAAAAAATCTCCTGATTCAATACATTTGGTAGAAGATACTGCTTCAGCATACAGGTTACTGTAGGGTTACTATCAACACATTTAATATTGCACTACCATTCATAGAAATTTAATATACCTGTATATTCATTTTGAAAATGAACTTTAAAAATTCATTTGAATTTTTTGCATTTTCTGCACCTTGGAATCATTATTACTGTGGATGAATGACAGTGCAGAATCTAACCCGATTGTGTGTGTGTGACTAAGGTGTGGTATGCATAGGCCAGAATACTCTGGGAGCAGCCTGGAGTATTCTGGCCCAAAAGTTGCCCCAATGTCCCTATTACCTTGGTTACTCTGTTGCGACACGAAGCGACTATTTGAATTGCATCCTGTTGTGCCACCCAATGCCACCATTGCTGGCGCAAGCACTTGCCCTGAGGTCAGAATGAAGCACCCAGCATCAACCACATTACTGGGTGACCTAAGACCAAGTGACTCACACCAGTGGCAGTGGTGCTAGGCAGCACAGAAAGACGTGTTATAAATGTTGCTCAGACAGTTCGCACTAGAGCTGGAGACGGGACTCTGCATCATCTGGGCTGCTGTTTTATTCAGCCCATAAGGAATCCCTAAGGGTTTGCTCTTTGTTGAAGCAAACTATCAAAACACTCTCAGAGGCCCACTAAAATGTAGGTTCAGTGGCATGCTAGTGGATCTGGTTTTAGGATAGGCTATAGCTGGTAGAGCACATGTACTACATCCAGAAAATCCAAGGTATCTACGTGAAGGGGTAAGGAAAAAAAATCCTGCCTCACCTGGAGATCAACTACTAGTCTGCATAAACAATACTTGTCCAGTAGAGCAGTGGTCTGAACCAGTATAAGGGAGCTTCTTACATTCACATCACAGCCTCTCACAAGCTGGGAGCTGCTGCATAATCCAAGGTAACCCAAAGAAGAAACAACAAATCTCTCAATATATTCAATGTGTTTTGGCCTATATGTGCTCTTGAGCAGGGGGCTACATAAAATAAAAATCAATGTTTAAATACATACTATCAGATTGTATAATATCATTATTATATTTGCCTATATCATGTACATACCTGCTTTAAATTAAGCGCCAGAAATTTCTGCTCAAGAGCACACATAGGTTGAAACACCTTTGATATTATTTATTCATTTAATGATACACTACCATCTTTTGAGCAATTTGAGTTGTGTCTCTGGTTTCTTCTGCGGATTCCATGGATGCTCCCCAGTTTTTTATTCTTTTAATCCAATGTTACACCATGGAATTTATCTTTTGGTCCCTCTTCCGGTGGCTTTATTTACAGAAAGAATGTATTTCATGGTACTCCTCTACTCCCGAAATACCTTCTATTGGGAGTACTAACACAATATTATCATTCCAGCACAGATCCTTCTGTTTATATTGACTGAATAGTGCTATGTATGGGGGTGGAGTAGGGTGGTCTCATTCCAGACACCAAGAAAAACAGTCACTTGTGAACAACCAAAAAGATAACACTTGTACATCTCTTGTACATTGTTAGTACCAGCCAAGCAAAAGCAGCCTGTGATCCAAACAAAAGGAGATAAATCTCCACCACAATAGTGGGGTGAAGGTCCTCCCTGCTTTGACCACAAGCCACTGGTAAAACCAAAGCAAGGAAAATTTAAAGTGGATTACGTATTTAGTACAGCTAAATTTATTTTTCTCTGCCTTTCTCTATGCTTGCAGTGAAGAGTTCTCTGTGTTATGTACTGTCAAGTCACCTTCAAATTATGGAAACACTATGAATGAGAGAGTTCCACAAGACCTTGTTATTAACAGCCCTGCTGTGGTTCTGCAAACACAGGCAAATGTATATCATAGGACTCTAGCCTGAATAATATTAATAGGAAAAGCAAATTGTCTACTAGCCATCAAAGTAACACACGTGAGTTCTTTTTTTGTGAAAATGTCCTCAGGCTAGCAGGTATGCACTATGGGAACAATACCCACTGAAGTACGAAGTACAAGTACTGTATAGTTTGCTATCATTCATGGACTGATACTGAAGGAATGTCCCCACTCCCCAGTTTAATGCCCTAATCCAGGGGTAGGCAACCTAAGGCCCGGGGGCTGGATGCGTCCCCCCGAGGCCTTTGGACTGGCCCTAGGTCGGTCCTGCCACCGCCACCCCCCGCCACAATGATATTATTGTTGTTACTACTTTTTCTTGGGGTTTTCTTGGCAAAATCTCCACAGGGGTTTTGCCATGGCTTTTCTGGGGCTGAGAGAATGTGCATGCATATTTTTAATTTTTAATATTTATTTATTTATTTATTTAGGGTGCTTCGGCCCCCCAATTGTCTGAGGGACAGCAACCTGGCCCCCGGCTCAAAAATGTTGTCTACCCCTGCCCTAGAGGATACCCCACCTGCTGCTACATGGGAAGATCAAGGATTGAGAAATACCCACCTCCCACAGGAAGTTATGTTCATTCAAATGGCTAAGTGGGTAAATTCTTCTACTCTTGTCTAATTTAAGCAACCATTCACTAATAAACTAACATGATTTTATGTTGTTATTCTGTGCCTTCATGTCGTTTCCAACTTATGGTGACACTATCATAGGGTTTTCTTTCTTCAGAGAGGGGTTGCCATTGCTATCTTCTGAGGTGGAGAGATTGTGACTTGTTCAAGGTCACCAAGTAGGTTTACATGGCCTAGCTGGGATTTGAACCTTGGTCTCCAGAGTCCTAGTCCAACACTCAAACCACTATACCATGCTGGCTTTAAATGATTAGCACACTGTGGCTAGCTAATGCAACATCTTTATCTGGAGTTACCAACTGAAACGCCTACTGGAGTTGGACTTTCATTTCTCTAGTAAGAGTACTGTGCTAAATCTAGGAAATCCTGGATCCAGATTCCTTAAAAACCAATGTTGGTATTGCAACTCTTTTTACATAGTGAATAGAGCTTAAATGCTATTGAAATAACTCACCACCACCAATAATCAATTTTTATTATGATGCACCCTACCAAACTAGCTCTATCACAGGATGTTCTTGGCAAGCTTTATTCAGAGGAGGTTTGCCCCTGTATTTCTCTATGGATGAGAGAGGTCCAAGGCCACCCAGTGGGTCTCCATGATTGAATGGGGATTTGAAACTCAAAGTCTTACTCAAACATTCAAACCACTACAACCACACTGACTCTCTGCACCACACTAGAACAAGTTGCAGGGGGCTAAGTGTACAATTATGGATTCAGAAGAGCACCACCTCTTTTAAAAGTCCAAATATATGCTTAGTGACCCACTTCTTAATGTTTTTAGGTATATTTGCATAGCTGCTACACCTCTTAGTTCAGATTCAGTAGACCACAAGATCAATGAAAGAAGGCAAGACAAAGCTGATGTAAGACCATTCGACCAAAATTAGTGCAGGGGTTGCTGCTCAATGTAGATAACATACTTTATATGTAGAAGGTCTCAATTCTTGACATCACCAGATAGGGCTAGGAAAGGATTTTGCCTGAAATTCCTAGACGGATTAATGGGCTGCACCAGTAGAAGTTCCTTATGTCTCTAATGCAGGGGTTTTTAACTTTTTTGGTCTACACATCCCATGGAGGTCCATGGATATGTTTCAGGGGGTTCATGAACCAAGTACAAAAATTAATTGATTGACTGATGTTTGGTCTTCAGTTTAAGTACATTTTTCTGGAGATAAGCTTTCAACAGATTCTCCAAGAGGACCATGACCTGAAACAGGTTAAGAATCCTGCTCTACTGTGAGCCAAAGGAGAGCAAATGATGGACAGCACTTGACCTGCTGCTTATCCAAAACTCAGTCTCCATCTTAAAATTCAGAATTCCTCAAATTTAGCAACAGTGTATAAGAAATACTTGTTTCCTTGCACATCTATAATGAAGAAACAAGAAGAGGAACAGGAGCTGGAGAAAGTGGTGATAATGATAGTAGTTAAGCATTCTGCAGATGTGGGCACACTTTTTTCTTTTTTTAAATTAACATTATAAAAAGACAAACAAACAGCTATACTCATACTCATACATCACAGATATACAAAAACAAATTTAACCCTACTTACTAAACTTCCCAAACTGTGCATATGAAAATCAATATTTACTTTATGACTGACAATTATGACTCTTAACCTTTCTCATACTTATTAAAACACAATCTATAGAATCTTGAATAACAATAAACAATCATTATGTTTAAACCATGGACTAATTAAAACCATCATAAAACTGGAAATAACTATAAAGAGTTATCAAATATTAGGATCTTAGAGCATCAAATATTAATCTCTTGCAACTCTTACCACACAGGAGAATCTGATATCACACTTAATAAGGAACCACATTTGAAATAAGAAACACAATGAAAATTGAGTTAAGTAACAATTATCTTCAATCTAGTTACTTTCTATTATATATATATATATATATATATATATATATATATAAAAGAGAAAAAATGAAAAAAAAAACCCTTCAACCATACTTTAAACTAATAACACAAATATGACAGGGATATAACTGCAATTATAACCAGAGTATAAACTATAAAACATATTAATAATCCTATAATGCTATATATCTCTTATGTCCTTGCACATAAGAGATTCACGAGTTCCATTCTTTGTAAAAACCTGATAAAGCCTTTTTTTAAAAAATTAAATATGATAACTTATCCAATTTATAAAAGTCATAGAGTTTTAATTTCCATTCCTCCAAGGCTGGAATCTCTTTCTGTTTCCAGTATTTAGCATATAATATTCTGGCAACGATTATTGCCAAGAACATTATTTTCCCTTCCTCCTTTTCTAACTTGTTATCGCCTAACACAGGGGTAGGCAACCTAAGGCCCGGGGGCTTCTCTGCCATCCACAGTGTAGCGTATGATACTAAGTCAGTGGGTCCCAAACTTTGGTCCTCCAGGTATTTTGGACTTCATCTCCCAGAAGCCCCAGCCAGCTTGTCCAACAGTCAGGAATTCTGGGAGCTAATGTCCAAAACCACTGACATAGACAGTATCATGCGCTAATGTCCAAAACATCTGGAGGACCAAGGTTTGGGATCTACTGGTCTAAGTTGTCGCTGACGTTGTTATAGGCCTTCAGGTCGACTTCAACGTATGGCAACCATCTTTTTCTTGATAGGCCACTGCCTTCTCTTAAGGCTGAGAGTGTGTGACTTGACCAAGGTCACCCAGCAAGTTGTCATGCTTGAACAAGAATTTGGAACACCTTGGCTCTCCCAGAGGCCTAAGCAGGAGCTGCACTGCAGAAATAATCCAGTTTAACACGGCTTTAAGTACCATTTCTCCCAAAAGGGACCCAAGGCACCTCACAGATATTTTTTTTTAAAAATTACAATAAAATTTAAAAAGTTGGGGAAAAGCAAGGTACAAATAATTAATAATTAATAATAATAATAATAATAATAATGAAAAAGAAGAAGCACCAGCACCAGTAGCACCACCAGCACCAGCAGCATCACCAGCAGGCAGCATGGTGCAGTGGTTTGAGCGTTGGACTACGATTCTGGAGCCCCGGGTTCGAATCCCGGCTCAGCCTTGGAAACCCACCGTGGGCAAGTGTCATTCTCTCTCAGCCTCAGAGGAGGGCCAGGGGCCAGGGGCCAAACCCAGCCCCCCTCCCACTCTGAAGGTACTTGCCAAGAAAACCCCACACACTGGAAGGCACACAACACCAATTACGCCGGCCTCGGGCTTTGCAAAGCCAATCCTCCAGAAGAGAGGTCACCCACCTCCCAAGCCTCCCAGAGCCCCTTCCCCTCCTCGCCCATCTCCAGCCACCCGCCATTAAAGCCCTGGCACTCACTCCCTGGCGCCAGCCGCGCCCTTCTTCCCGCCGCCGAGGCTGCCCAGCCAGAAAGGGATGCTGCTCTGCCGAGGGAGTGCCGCCTCCTCCTCCTCCTCCTCCTCCTCCTTCTTCCTGCTTCCGAGTCTGCGAGGAGGGGCGAGGGGAGAGGCGAGAGGCGCCTGGACCCGGCCAGGAAGGGCCCCGACTCCTATCCTTCGGAGAGAGCGGTGGGGCTGCCGCCTTCAGGGCCCTCCATTGAGGCTGCCTCTGTGGGGCCCACAGTTTTCCTCCTCCACCCCTCCCAGCCAAGGGAACCCCATCTCCTTCTCTTCCTCCTCCTCCTCCTCCTCCTCTCCCTCTCCCTCCTCTTTCTCTTCCTCTTCCTCTCCACCTCCTCCTCTTCTTCTTCTTCCTCTTCCTCTTCACCTCCTCTTCTTTTTCCTCGTCCTCCTCTTCCTCTCCACCTCTTCTTCTTTTTCCTCTTCCTCCTCCTCCTCTTTCTCTCCACCTCGTCCTCCTCTTCTTCCTCCTCTTCCTCTCTACTTCATCTTCTTCCTCTTCCTCCTCCTCCTCTCCACCTCCATTTCTTCTTCCTCCTCCTCTTGCTCTTCCTCCTCTTCCTCTCCACCTTCTCTTCCTTTTCTTCTTCCTCTTCCTCTTCTCCTTCCTTTTCCTCTTCCTCCTCTTTTTCCTCCTCTTCCTCTCCACCTCCTCTTCTTCTTCCTCTTCCTCTTCCTCCTCTTTCTCTCCACCTCCTCTTCCTTTTCCTCTTCCTCCTCTTCTTCCTCCTCTTCCTCTCCACTTCCTCTTCCTCCTCTTCCTCTTCTTTCTCTTTCTCTTCCTCCTCCTCTCCACCCCTATTTCTTCTTCCTCCTCCTCTTGCTCTTGCTCTTCCTCCTCTTCCTCTCCATCTCCTCTTCTTCTTCCTCCTCCTCCTCCTCTTTCTCTTTTTCTCTTTCTCTTTCTCCTCTCCACCACTTTCTTACTCTTCCTCCTCTTCCTTTTCCTCAAAGAAGGACCAGGCGCCTGCACATGGAGGACCTCTGGAAGACCAAAGGGAGGGCATGGTGACCAAAAGCAAAGCTCAAAAAACATGCCCAAGATGGAGAGAGAGGCCATGGTCCCCTTGGAGAATCTGTTGAAAGCTTATCTCCAGAAAAACAAAAACATGTACTTAAACTGAAGACCAAACATCAGTCAATCAATCCATTTTTGTTCTTGGTTCATAGACCCCCTGAAACATATCCATAGACCTCCATGGGATGAGTAGACTAAAAGTTAAAACTCCCTGCATTAGAGACATAAGGAACTTCTGGTGAAGCCTATTAATCCATCTAGGAGTTTCAGGCAAAATCCTTTTCTAGCCCTTTCTGGTGATGTCAAGAATTGAACCTGAAACCTTCTACATATAAAGTTATAGGATCAATATTGAGCAGCAGAAGAGTGCCACCGCTTTTAAAAGTCCAAACATGGGCATAGTGACCCACTTCTTCATGTTTTTAGGTATATTTGCATGGTTGCTACATATCTTAGTTCAGATTCAGGAGACCACAAGAGGGCAAGAGAAAGCTGATGTAAGACCATTCAACCAAAATTAGTCCCTGGGTTATATGTCTGTTGTTCCCACTTGAAACCGGTTCTGATCCTACTATGCCCGGTTTCAATTGCAATGAAGCAAGGCAAGTGTAAAAGAACCGCTCTTTCCTGACAGCAGTTTTTTGGCAGTTCTTTTGAGAAGAAGCGATTAGCAAGCGTGTTCAGCAAGTGAGAACGATGGACCTGAATCACATCAAACTGGAGGGAAGGGATCACTGTGGAGGCACATCCCTCACCAGATTTTGGGGAGATCTGCCATTTCCCCCCTCCCCTTTCCCAGGACCCGTCCTACATTCCAACCTTCTGTCCAGGAGGAATTCCAAAAAGCCCTCCATTCTGAGCTTGACTAGAAAGCATGTCCTCCAAGTCTTGCAAGGCTGGGAGGTCACCACCTCAACTCCCCATGTCCTCCAAGTCCAAGGAAAGCTCACGCTGCCAACTTCTTTAACACTGCTATATATCTTCGAAACATGCCCAGCATTGATAGCAATAGCAGTTTCATTTATATACTGCTTCACACCACACTATGCAGTCTCTAAGCAGTTTACAACTGTAAGCTAATTGCCCCCAACAAGCTGAGTACTCATTTTAGCAACCTTGGAAGGATGCGAGCCTGAGCTCTGGCTGGTATTGAACTCACAACCTTGTAGTTTGTGAGTGAGTGGCTGCAGTACAGGCATTTAACCACTGCACCACCAGGGCTTTTAAATGATCAACACTGCGCAGCAGAAGAATGCCACCATTGATGTCTAGTCCAGGCTCCTGAGGTGGCTTCCACCACACAGTAGGGGTGACCCGGTTGGTTTTCAACAGCCATGACTCTAGGCTATGGGATTCTGGGAGTTTTGTGAGACCTTAAGGTCCCAAACACATTGGAGAAGTAATCCAGCTTTAACTGCCCTGGCTCAGTGCTAGGGAATCCTAGGAGTTGTAGTTGATTGTGGCCCCAGAGCTCTCTCTGACAGAGAAGACTAAAGGCCTTTGCAGACTGCCAGAAATAGT
>CM034706.1:209345840-209361798 GCA_020142125.1 Phrynosoma platyrhinos
TGTTGTTTATGGAAGCAGTCCTCTGAATTATTATTTGTTATTTGCGTTTCAAGCAAAGCTTGCTTTGAAGCTGATCTCAAACCAAACATGTGAAATGTATTTTTTAAAGGAAGACAATAGTGGATTGGTACCTCTGTACCAAGGAAGGCTGTTCACCTGTTGCAAAATAGACTAAAGTAGAAAAATATGCATCTGTCAGATTAGAGAGCAGGAGGGAACTTGTGATACTACTACATGGTGGCCACTAGGTGCCAGTATCCAATTGAAAATAAATTCACCTGCTTTACGTGTGTCTCTAATACCTGTAGTCAACCTGTTTGTCAAATATGTCCTGGACTAAGTCCAGAGAGTGCCACCTTAATATGCACACATCCAAAATGCAGTACTATGTGCCTTCATGTAATTTTACCTTCAGGCTACCATGCTGAGGCAACAACAGATAGCAGCGTAGTTTTGGGAGAGGCAAACAAAAAAATAGCTATTCTTGACACACTGGCCAGGTTCACTGTCCACCACTTGTGGTACCTGTCCCACAGGTTGTCTGTCCATGATACACAACGGGTATCTGAGCTCATACAGATCACAAGTGACACTCTCTTCTGCCTATAGCTGTTCTATTGAGGGAACATTTTTTTAAAATGTAATTGTGGGATTTGAATTAATATTTAGAGACAAATATTTCCTACTACAAGCAGCTGCTATGGGTGCAGTTCATCAGGGGTTTTCATTAAACAAAATTACAAAAACAAAGATGAGCTCTCCTTTCACCCTGTAGCAATGGCTCACCATTTTATACATGTTGCTCTGCTTAAATATGATTTTGATCTAGTCTGTGTGATTCTTCTCTATAGCATTAAATTGTGTGTGTGTGTGTGTGTGTGTATTTGCTTAAATAGCAAAGAGATAATCATCTCACAGTATAGAGCTCACCCTTTGCTGAAGAGGCAAACAAGAAAATGTTGGGCTATTAGTACTATATCAAAGGTTGAAAAAAAAGGACCTCACAAATTTGTGGGGAGGGAGTCAAATTTTCCCCCAAATTGCAAGTGCTATTAGAAGGTCTTCTATGCAATGAGAAAAAGTGGGTGGATGACATGTTCCCTCTGAATAAATTTCAGTTTAGTGTTGGTGTAGCAGCTGGAAGGACATGAGATATGACAAGCAGATTAACCTAATTCACACTACTTTTCTATTTTAATTTTCTTCACCTGGCATTGTGATTCCAGATGTTAAGGCACAGTATCAGATTCTTATGGGAACAATTTACTATAATAAGGCCATTGCCCTTTTTGGAACAGCTTTAAACCATTTTAACTGGTCTGAAGCTAATTTATTTTTAAGTTTAGATAGTACAGGTAAAAGTCCTGACTTACCCTTAGCATACTTTGCAGAAGTTTACAGTATTTAGATTTCAGAGAGGTAATTGAGAATAACTATTCCAAACTGATACTGACTCATATTTTGACTTTAGTAAACTCATATCTCTTTCCTAATAGGTAAAATGAAAACAAGCAAATATTTGCTAGGTTCTATTAGTGTTAGAGATGCTTCTAATATAATCTCCTCCCCTTCTTCTTTTCCCATCAAGGATTCTTGAAAATGAGGCCAGAGAAATTGCTGGTGATTGTGAGATAACACAGAGAAATTTGGGATTAAATGATGCAGAAAGCTTGGAGCACCCTAAGGTACTGTGGAACTAAAAACAGCCAGGGTGCACATTTGGGGGGGGGGGACTGAGCATGGTGGGGGTTCCCAATATTCCTGGTGATGCACACTGAAATTCAGAAGTTGTGAAACAATGAGCATAGATTAAAGCACATCACAAACCTGGATTTCAGGGATCAGAGGTTGATTCAGCCACCTCAGGGTCCCACATTAGATCTTCCTGAATTTTCTTTGATTTACTGAAAATCCTTTATCTGCTCCCTACTCTTTCTATTTTTACAGTAAATTGAGCAGAGAACAGAACTGCAAGTACTTCACTTAGGGTCAAATTAGACATTAAAAGGGATGTAATTTTCCTTAGCATAATCAGTTTTCCTTGCAACCACAGGATTTCTTAGAGATACATACCTTAGCAATCAGACCTGCAAATTAAGCATGTGTTTACCTTCCAATGACCAATCAAAAAACAAAGTGTGCTAAATGCAAAATATGTAGGAAAGAAAAATCATGTGATTTCCCTACATGAGGGAGTACCTCCTTGATAGACATTACCCAGCCTTAGGAGTCTTCTCATCTCTTTCTCTCCCACCTTTGGCTGCAGTCGCTGCTCTGTCTAGTATTGTCTGTTTGTCTAAGGATTTTTGTTCATTTTGATGTTTTAATTAATCATGTTTTAATGGTAATACTGGTTTAATACTTTTTTAAGGGGTGGGAGGGTTTTGGAATTTGGATTGTATTTTACTATATTGTATGGAATTTTAACTGCTGTAAGCCACTCTGATTGTTTGACAGAGGGGTGGGATACAAATAAAATTTATTATTATTATTATTATTATTAAGTAGATAGTCCAATCTATCCAGGAGCAAGCTTGCCCATCTAGAAGGTACCTTTTGAATTGAAAATGATGTCTGATTGATTCTGTTAAGAAAACACATCAGACTTATGTAGTGAGCAAAAGATGAAGGAAGGGGAGGAAAGGATTACTTACCCTTCCTTGTGCAGAAAAAAAGTGTCTGAAATTTAGCAAGGCACAATAATACCTAGCTTGTGGACCAAACATGCTACCCTCCCTCCCTCTCTCCTTTTTACACCCCCCCCCTTTAAAATGATGGTGCTGCTTTATGCCAGGCACATCATCATCATCATCATCCCACTCTTTTCCAAAACTGGGACCCAGAGTGGTTCATAATGGGAGAGTGGGGATTTGGGATTGATCTTATTGTGTTGTATTCTTATGTTGGAAGCTGCTCTGATTGCTATGCAGAGGGGCTGGGTATAAATAAATTATTATTATTATTATTATTATTATTATTATTATTATTATTATTATTATTTTAAAAGAACAGTACAATCAAAAGCATACAAATGTAATACATTAAAATAGAATTAAATTATTACAATATTAAAATAGATTGCTCATGAAGAGAGTTTTTTCTATACATCAGCCATTGCACCACACTGCCCATGGAACTTCTTTTTCCTTTTTTCACGTAATGCAGCATTCGTGAAATAGACCAATTAGGTTTTGTAGCATTCTGATTCCAACCTCTAGTGCTGTTACTTAGTTACAGCACTTGAATAAATTGTGCATCTTTCAGAGACCAGTCATGCCACCCAGCAAAAGCCACCTCCTCCCACAACTGTACCCACCAGTCATATATACCCCTGCCTAGCCTAAACATACCTGGCCTCCTAGGAGTCAAGAGAGGAATCTTCCATCTCTCCCAAATGCTGCTGCTGTGGTAGTGCAGTCACTTGCATTCTCTCCCATCCAACAAGCGAAGCTTACCCAATCTTAGCAGGTAGTGGCAACATCTTTATGTCAGAACCAAGCTCTTCCTCAGCTTCAACTGGCAGCCCTCATTTGAAATTCACAAAATGCAACACCAAATATCACATTAAAAAGTCAGGTACTGCATTCTAGGGGGGTTTAAGTGGCAGATGCCTCATGCCAGTGTTCCAAAACTGAGTGGAAATTCAGCTTTAGTAGGGTGGTATCAACAAGGGGAGTTTGGTGGCCTGGGGAAGTAGAGCTTGTTTCACTGCACTTTCCAATCTGCCATCTAAGACAAGAGGCCTACTAAGGCTCATATCACAAGGGATATTCACAAGGGCCCACTCAAATCTGGAGCCAGCTGTGCCTTTGGCAAAGCACTATTTGTTAGCCACAACCATTCTTCAGAATGGCAAAGTGAACACTGAGGAAGGTGGAATGTAAATGTCACAGAAAGAGATAATGATGTTACCACATGATGGTTGGTATGCCTTTCTAACATTCTTTCTTTCCACATTTGTTAGAATGTGTACTGAAAAAGTGTGGTTGGAGTCATCTTGCATCTGCCAACTGTGTCCTTCTGTGCTTTGCTCGCTGGAAGACTTACTGAGAATTCTTATTTGTAACCTACAAGGACTGGTTCAAACCCTTTACTTGTTTTTGTGGATTCTTCTTTCCTCCTTCCTCCTTAACCAAATACATAGCCCTTGCCCCCTTTCATTTTCTGTCTTTGGAATAAGCCTATAACCCCAGCAGACGTGTGTTTTTAGAATATTTTTCAGGTTGCTCAATTTTCCCTTCCCCAAATAATGTTGCTTCTTTTCTCCCCACTCAGCTCATTAAATGGATTTTTACAGTGAATTCATATCTTTTGTGTTCTTTGGTGTGTAGGTGGGTGTTTTTAACTTCGTACATTAAAAGAACAAGTAATTGTTTGACGTTTCTTTGATCACAGAGGCAAAATGCTCCTCGTTTCGGATATTATAATTCTTCTGTCTTATAAACCAAGGCTTAACTGAGATGTACTATAGCTTCCCATTTTCCTGAGGTACCTTCCCAATGGAATAGTAGAGGAAAACGACTTTGCCCTCAGAAGATGTTCTTTTCATTTTCTTTGCCCACTGTCCCTTCATATTCCCTCTGCAGTAATAAACTTCAGATGACAAAAACATACCCATCTTGACTGATATTATATTCCTTCACACTGATTACAGAGATAATCTTATCAGAGCTTTGGCATTTATTTGTTGTCCGGTGTCTTATTTCAAGAACGAAAATGAATTCCAACTTTAAAATACAAGTATCATCCAAATTGTTGAAGGTGGTTTTGACAAAATTTGGCAAAATCTGAGCAGGTTGGATCATTGCAATTTTTTAGTGTTAGTTGTTTTCAAGTGTAAAATATCAAATAGCATAAGTTGTTGTTGACTATGAGCAGTAGATACTGGCAAACAAAACACTGAAAGAAATAGCTAAAATCAAACACTAACTCTGAAATACTAGATTTTGCAAGAGCCTACTGTCAAAATCTGTACATTCATCAAAGATCAAAGTGAAACTTGTAATAAAAATTGTTATGAGAAGACTTGATTTGATTCAGCATTTCCCGTTTCTTGGCACTGTCCCTTCTGTTTTTTCATTGTTGTTTGATATTAGGCAGTTGTGATCACTAGTTATCTGGCCTAGAAACTCTGGACTAGCCTCCAGCCTTTTTAACCACAAGCTGTGAAAGCTGAACAGGAATGGTCGTGACAGTCCATGGCCACTGCTAATTTGAGAATTCTATGAGAGGAAGAACACACCCTGCCAACCTGCCAGAAGACAAAGCCTTCAACACACATGCTGACTCCTGCGGGTTCCTACGTAGAACAGTTACTATTTGTGCACAGGTTTTATTTATGACTTTTTTGGAAGGTTTAGATTTGCTGTGTTCCAAACTTTATAGTCTTTATATATATGTCTGAAATTCAAAATGTTGATAATTAATCACAACACATATTCCCTTGGTTTATAGTCCTGTGGGGCACTAACAAGCTAAGAAAGGTCATATGTGGCTCTCATAAACTGCATGGGTGTCCTTGCATACCTGCTAGACTTATGCAAAAACCTCTGTTTGAGTCCTGTTGGAGAGTTACGAACATATAAGCACCATAGTTACAGTGTTACTGTGACTCCTGTCCTGATTTCCACAATCCTCACTTACCAGACAGCAGCCACTGTGATCACTCAGAATCTGTTTCCCCTGTTGATTGGGAAATTGATGATTCCACCTCCTCCTATGAGTAATCTCTGTTATGACAAAGATCTGGTGTGACAGAGGACTCTACCACAATTTTCCTTCATGTCAGAGATTGTTCTTGCAAGAAATGGGTGGGACTGTTAGCCAGCTGGGAGACTCAGACTAGGGGATTTTCATGGTATGCATCCCCTAAACTAGGGACTATTTAGGGATCATGAAAACAGTCATTGTCATGTGTAACTTTAAGTTATGTATTCATAAGTGCTCAACAGGATTTTTACCTCTGTTACTAATATTTTGTTGATCACAGAGGCAAAATGCTCTACATTTGGGATACTGTAATTCTTCTGTCTCGCAAATCAAGGCTAAATTGAGATTTACTATAGCTTGCCATTTTCCTGAGGGACCTTCCCAATGTAATAGGAGAGGGAACCACTTTCTTGCCATCAGAAGATATTCTTTTCATTTATTTTGTTCCTTCACATTCCCTCCTCAGAAATAAACATTAGATAAGAAAAACATCCATCTTGAGTGATATTATATTGCTTCACACTGTTTGTCTGTCTGTGTGTGTGGACTGGTTGCATTATATTGTAGAATATCTCTTCTTTGATTATTTAAGGGAGAGAAAAGGAAAATATAATGGTCAAATAAAAGAAATATGCATTAGTGTCAGTTATGCATTGATGGTGCATCAAACCCAATGCACATGGGTCCCAATGTGCATCAGTTACTTCACCAGCTCCTCATAGTAATGCCATGGCAGCCCCAGTAGCATCACCAGGGGGTGTGGGGGGTGCAGACTGCACTGGGTGACACCAAAGGGGGTGTGTGCCACCAAGTCGGCTTTCCCACCCCTGCAAGTACTGTTTTGGGGCCTTGTCAGACTACCTAAGCCCTGCAAGGGCCCTTTTTGGGCCACTTCCCATCCCAGAAACACCACTGGAAGTCCAGGGCCAGAGGTCCCACCCTGCCAGAAGCCCTGCTCCCTGCATGGGTATCACCCGTTGTGGGAATGCTACTGGGCAGCCCCTTGCTGAATATGGACATTATGGAACTGCTAAATTCTATTTCCCACAGATGTAAGTCCACTTCCAAGGACGTAAGTCCCCAAATGAATTCCAGCCTGTGTAAGTGATGCTAAGGATCATGACTGTATTTGCAAAGAAGTGGTTGCCCACCTGATTCACTATAAGCATGGATCATCACGTTGATTCACCACATCTTTGCCATGTTTGCACAAGCCTCTTGGAAGTAGACTAAGAAAAGGAATGCTGCGAGCCCTAATTTGTGGTCATGTTGAAGCAAGCAGATGAAGTTTCACAGATGCTATGATGAGCCAGAGCAGTGTTCTCTACTTTGTAACAAGTCTGAATGGCCTTACCGTGTACTTTCCAAAGAAATATGTATAAGCAACCACAACATGTACTCTCAATTTTGAACAACTTTGCTTGGAATAAGACTGGATTTTCACGTTCATTTTAGACAAGACAGTGCCACCGGCTGGTGACTTTCACTTGTCATTTTTGCTTAGGGCACATTTCATATATTTCCCAACATGGGGAGATGTTAACAAAATTAATCAGTAGTCCTGATAAACTGATTTTGGCCATTTAAAAATACAGTTTTATGTATTACAGCATTTAAAAAATTAATTGATATTTTGTTCACAATGTTTTTAGCTCCTTCAGGGTATGTTGTTTTAGGATATTTTATTTTAGAATACTTTGTTCAAGACTTTTTGGCTCTCCTTTTTAAATATTTCTGTCACTGACTGCTGCACTATAACGTGATGGTAACATGTACAGTTTTATAGAATCCTACAAAATATGGTTAAATGTATAATCTGCAGAATAAGAATGAGGTTAATTGGTTTTGGTTATTTGGAGGAGTACCTTTATCAAGTATGTTTTAATAAAACATAAAATTGTTTTAAACAATAAACTACAACATGTATTAGATGCTTTTCTATAACTTAGATGAATTACAATGGTAACAGAGAAACTGGTAGTTTTCTAGTAGTTAGTAGGAAATAATATTCTCTTTTTTGCTGCTTGTTGCTTTTGGAGTAATTGCTTGTCCTGGCTCACCAGCCTGCACCTTCCAGATTTGTTGGATTATAATTCCTATCATCCTGACGAACATAGGAAATGGTCATAGTGACTACAAATATTAATTTTAGTCCAGCACATCTAGATGAAACATATCCAAGGGGACCCATGTTGAAGAAAGTGCTGGAGCTTTCGTAACATCCCTCACAAAGCACCTACTTCACAGAGGCTGGGTTAAAGATCTTTAACAAAAAAATAAAAAAAATCATACTGATAAATGTAGTTACCAAAGTTTCTTTGGAGAAGCCATGACACTTCCCATATTTCAAACTGGCCTCACTTCGTAGTGCATGTGTGACTGTAGACACAAAGGAATTTAAGTAACTGAGCCATTTACTATTACTGAACAAATCACTTTTTTTTTATTAACCTCTTCCACCTGAGGCTATATCCACCAACAACTGTAGTATTAAACTGGAATGTGTATGGGTCTGCCTTCAGTTTATTTTTGACTTATGGCAATCCTAAGGCAAACCTATCAAGAGGTTTCCTGGCAAAATTGTTGGCCAGGTTTGCCTTTACCTTCCTCTGAGACTGATCAATGTGACTTGTTCAAGGTCATCTAGTGGCTGAGTGGGGACTTGAACGCTGGCATCCAGAGTTGTGGTCCAGTGCTCAAACCATTACACTATGCTGTCTCTCCTGGAATACTAAGAATGTATTCTGTTGCATCTTGGATTTAATGCCACAGTAGATTGTAGAGTTCACACAAAATAGTTTGTTTAAACTAAAGCCAGAACTTGCAAAAGTTATTTGTTTTGACCATAACGTACAGGCTCTGCTAGACAGCATGGTCACTAGTCATGCTTATTAGGTTCTTATGGAAGCTATTTGCTCCAAAACTAACTTTTTCAAGTGCTAACTAAGGCTAAAGATGGCATAAAGTTAGGGAAAATCTGTAACAGGGATAGGATACTCAGCCGGAGGTGTGGGTGGGAGAAATGAATAGGATCTTGGGGAGTTGTGGCTGATTAGACAGTTCAGGGATTAATGTGTGATCTAATTGTATTTTAATAAACTTCTGCTTGTTTATTTTTTTACAACTATGTCTGTCTGTTCCAATTAAGTTTTGAAAAGAGTCTGGTCATGCTTACCACAGTGAACCCACTGAACAACACATCTGCTAGTCCATAAAGGGATCACCTTGAGGCCGAAGTACCCTATTCAGGGAGGGATCTTATGAGGAAAAGGGGCAAGGTGAGTAACAGGAGCCCAAGGGTTTGGAACTGTGAGGCCAGCCAGGTGAGGGGATCATAGCATTCAAGGACCCCTAAGAGATGGTTCACACATTCTGAAAAGTAGCAAACACAAATGCACACAGAGCTCAGGTTTCCACTTTGTTCAGAATAAAGTGCCAGTGGGGAATGTGAATATCTCTTCTGTGTTCCAAATGCATGTAGAACTCTTGTTTTGCCATGGGAATTTGCACGGCATGAATTCTTCCTATGCATGTTACCAAAAAAGTAAAAGGCAGGCGTGGCAATAATGTGTGCACACAATTTGCCCGATCTCACATATGCAACCCCTTTTTGCTACTTGTCAAAATATAAGAAACAACATTTAGTAATCTAAGGCACATACATGTTTATTTTACCGAATGGGGAGACTTTGGAGCTGGCTGAGATAGGGAGAGGTGTTCCAATTAGACATTAATCTGCCTCACTCAACAAAGATCTATGTCAATTTAACAAGCACTGGAGTGTTTCAAACCCATAATGGCATTTTAATTGATGTGTAATCTACCTTTGGAAAGTTATAAGAAATCTTGGGTGCCTTACTCTCTGCCAGATACTGTCATTCAAGTAGCTGCTGCCTCCTACACTCAAACTTTGAGATTTCCAGTGAGCGCTGTTTACAGAAACAATATGGCTAACTCATTCTGATAAAGCAGTTACATATGTATGCTGCATTGGAACCAGGAAGGACCATATAACCCAGTATATTTAGTGCTGCTATATTCTTTCTCCTTTGTCTTCCTTTTTTGATCTATGACATCCACAACTGAGATCATATTCACAAAGAGCTCAGATCTAATTTATATTTTAAATAAATGTTTACATGTGTTTTTAAAAGGCACTTATATTTAACAACTGCTCTCAGGACACAATTGCACATTATTCTCCAGTGTAACGTACACTCTCTCATAAGCCCAGCACCTTAATACTCCTATTTGACACATGACGCCACATTTGGGGGCATTCCTTTCAAAAAATCTAGTCAAAATGCATCTTATTGATGACCGAAGAGAGATAAAATTGCTTGCGGAGTACTTTTAGATAAGCTGGGATGAAAGTGCTACGTGAAATGTAATAAAATATAACACCTTTAATGCATTTTTGTGAAAAAAGTGTCAAGACCCTGTAAATAAGGCCCATTGACTTTCCATTTTTTATAGGTTATGAACTGCAAATGGCTATCCCTCCCTCTTTTTTTTTTATGGTTTATTGCTTCATCATCTGGACTTCCTGATCAATTTACCAGCAAGTGAGTAAACAAAATGTGATGGCTTCATTATAATCTATAATTCCACACAGGAAACAATGATGGCTGATATGACTGAGTCAGGTGATGTGTGGGAGTGGCATTGTCCAGCTGCTTTCTATGTTCCCAGTTGGATTTTGTTAACAACAGTCTCTTATAGTAAGATCAGGTTTCAGGCTGAGCCTTGTTGACACACCTGGAGGAAGTATTTCAACAAATCAGAAATGTAGTTAGCACTGCAACCACATTTTTCCAGGTACCTATAGTTAGAATCCCATCAGTGGCACTACCTTTCTGCAGTGGTGAGACTGAATGTGCCTGTGAGATAAGAGGCTATGCTGCTGTTGGTGCCTCCCATCTCAGACAGGCTTTTGCTGAAGAGCCAGACTAAATGTGCCAAACAGCTATTGGACAGCAGCAGTAGTAGAGAGTGACATTGGCAGAGGATCTCTCGGAGACAAAAGCAGAAGCACCATAGCTAATGCTTGTTAGTACTGTGAAAAAGAAGGCACAGTAAACCCCTTTGGAATGTCTTTTCCCATGAAAACTCTGTGATACAATCCAAAGTGAAACAAGAGAAAATGACACTCCCAAGTCGGATGGCACTTAACAATCTACTGGGGTAGAGTAGAGGACAACTGTGTGTAGCACTGTGGCTAATGATGCAGCGGGACTCAAGCCAAAAGGACGTCCAGCTGTTGAGATGACCAGAGGTGAAAGCAAAGCTGCACAACAAACAGGAACATGGAATTAAAGAAGCATGAATCAAGGGAAGATAGGCATAGTAAAACAAGAAATGGAATGTATAAACATTGAAATATTTGGGGTAAGCAAGCTGAAGTGGACAGGAGTGGGGCATTTGGAGTCAGGTAATTACACTGTATTTTACTCAGGAAATGAAAATTGAGGAGGAATCAGGGTAGCTTTAATAGCAAAGAGAGATTTAGCAAAAGCAGTCAAAAGATATAATGAAAAGTCTACCAAATTACATCAATACGACTTTAGGAAAAACCCATCCATACAACCATAATTCATGTTAATGGTCCAGCTACAGAGGCAGAAGAAGATGAAACTGAAAGATTCAATGCTGGAGTACAGGCTGAAAAGGATCACACACCAAAACAAGACTTCTTGTTAACCAATTGGAATGGAAATGTAGGAAACAGAGCAGAATCAAAGATTGAAATAAAATTTGCCCAAGGATCAAGAAATGAAGCAGGAGAGCAGATGATTGAATTTTCGCAAGACCAATAGTTTATCCATTGCAAACACATTTTTCAAGCAATGAAAGAGGTGACAATATTCATAGACATCACTTGATGGCCAATGTAGAAATCAAATAGACTACATCATTGGAAGAAGCAGAAGATGGGGAAGCTCGATTCTCTCTGCAAAAACAAGACTAGGATCAGTTTGTGGCACCGACCACAATCCCCTATAAAAAAATGGCAATGGCAAGGTTTGTTTTTTTGGAATTAATATTTTTTTGAATATTTTCAAGCCACAGATAGTGGAAACCACAGATAAAGGATCAACAGATACAGAGGGCCAACTGTATAAGGTGTTTGCTGTCTGAAAACTGAAATGCAATTTTACCCCTTTGAAAAATCTTATACTGTACAGGCATACCTCAGTTGACAAAGCATTTGACTCCGCCCCCCCCCCTCAAAAGCTCCCTTTTACAAGATCTTTTTATAGCCATCCAGCCTGCCTTTTCCATCTCATCCTCTGTCTAGCTGGAGGGTCTTTTTTTTGGCAGCACCAGCTTTGGGCAAATAGTGAAGGAGGGCTGGAGAAACAGATTTTTGTTTTGGCTTGCAGCAGCATGTCTACAGTAAACAATGTAATACATCTTGAAATGGGTAAGAATGGGATTCTGCTCTAGCCAATCCTACTGTAGCTGTGTGTGTACATGCCTGCCTACAACAGCCTTCAAGTGTCCTCTAGAAGGTTCAACATATTTTAGTTTGCTTATGCAACCTTATCTGACCTGGTTGTTTCATTTCACACATAGTTTGCTAAACTTTGCACAAAAGATTTGTTGAAACATGTTCAACTGGCCTCTTTTATTTGTGGTGTAGAAACCTGCTCTTATTCTTTTCATGTTATTTCTGATTCTGAAACCATTTTTTTTTTGTTTTGTTAAAGATGTAATGCTGGGGAACACATCTACTTTGTGAACTGGGGTATATCTGCATTCATGTTACCTAATAACACATCTGTTGTGGTCAGGGCCCTTAAAAGCTGCAGTTTCCTGGCATTTGATGTTTGAGTGAACATGGAAAGCTGTTAACACAACACAAGCTGAAAGGCTTTATAGTTAACTGAATTTTGTAACATAAGAAGCAGCCCTCAATTCATGTTTATGGCACTGGCATCTTCTGTATGTGTAAATAATCTCTTTTGATCTAAAAATGTTCTAGATGGTAGAATGCAAAGGTACCTTAATTCAGCAGTATGGATACTCACTCCCAAATGATATAGAAATAACATTTCCACAGTTTAATGCTTTTAAAACAAGTCCATCTGTTGTTATGCCTAGAGGGAAGGAAATTAATTTCCTCTGGGAGCAAAGTTGAGACACTGTTCCTTCACTAATTAGTAGCTAGAGAGGTTATATTTTCCAGACCTTTGTCCAATGAGTAGCAACATCAGAGGAAGAGGCAAACCCTTACTCTCTAAGGTCACTTTTCTCTTTTGCAGCTGCAACAAAGGCTAATGTGATTTTGACTGTATTAATAGAAGCACAGTTTCCAGTTTCGATTACTTCACAGGAAATAATACTTCTACTTTCTTCTGCTCTCTGAAGTACTGTGTCCAGTTTTGCCCTTGGCACTTTTAGAACAATATAAACAGCTAACAGGTTCAAAGGAGGGCAATGAAGATGATCAGTGACATGAAAAACAAGTTCCTATAATAAAAGGTGGAAGAAACTAGGCATGTTTAGTCTGGTGAAGATGTGTGTAGGTGTGAGAGATGGTTGCTCTCTTCAAAAACCTGAAGGTTTGTTAAACATGAAAGCAAAAACAACTTATCACATGGCACTGGACTTTATCACACCAACCTGCTGTGCTGCCGCAACCATGCTAGTTTTAAGAATGGAAGCATACCAGTTTTGCATAATTTCTTATTGCTTTCCCCCATGATCATGCTTTGATGATCCACAGTTGCATAATCTCTTTTCTGCATTGTCAAACACTACTTTCTGGGAGAAAGGTGGGGGAATAAGTAAGTGATCACGACTGCCAACTGCCTCCCAAAGCTGGCTGCTGTGTGAATGTGCACACACCAAGTGGCTTTGGGATGAAGTTGGAAGCTACGGTCATTACAAGGGGGAGAGAGAGGAGCAGAATCATGCACACTCACATGAAGTGACTGCCTGAGAAAGAGAATTGCAGTGGAATGGACCTATTGCACAAAGGCAGTAATGGAATAGCACTGAGATTGAGAGCCTATTAATGGGTTTTGTCCATAAATGAAAAGGTGCACTAAAGTAACAAATGGAATGCAAGGCAGCAGCAGGGCAAACATGCCATTGTATGATAAGTACCATCCAAAGGCACTTTTATTCTGTTAAAATTCCACCTTTATGGAATTTTATGTGATAAAGTCCACTGTCATACTGCAATTGCACTGCCTTAGTCCTGCCCTTAGATGACACAATACTACTAGCAGAAATAAATAGAGATCTGGAACAATTAATGAAGAAAGTCAAGGAGGAAAGTGCCAAGGATGGATTAATGTTGAACGTTAAAAAAAATCCTATAATAATGACCACAGAAGACTTACAAGATTTCATCCTAGAAAATGAGAAAATTGAAATGGTCAAAGTATCCCCATACCTTGGTTCAAATATTGGTCAGAATGGAGACTGCAGTCAAGAAATCAGAAGACTAGGATTGGAAAGGGTAGTCATGAAAGAACCGGACTATACTATAAAATGTAAAGACATAACTGAACACTAAAGTGAGGATTGTCAAAGCCATTGTGTTCCCCATCATGTATAGATATGAGAGCTGGACAGAAAAAAAAAGCCAATAGGAAGAAAATAAATTCATTTGAGATGTGGTGCTAGAGAAGAATACTGAGAATACCAAGGATGGCCAAGAGGACAAACAAATGGGTTCTAGAACAGGTCAAGCCTGAGCTTTCTCTGGAAGCCAAGATGACTACACTGAGGCTGTTGTACTTTGGCTACATCATGAAGAAAAATGAATAATTAGAAAAAATAATATTAGGAAAGGTGGAAGGCAGAAGAAGGAGAGGAAGACCACATCCAGATGGTTAGACTCGATCAGGGAGGACACAGGTTTGGGCCTCCAGGACCTGAGCAGAGAGGCTGAGTGTAAGGGGCCTTGGAGATTTCTCATCCACAGGGTTGCCATGAGTTGTTAAACATGAAAGCAAAAACAACTTATCACATGGCACTGGACTTTATCACACCAACCTGCTGTGCTGCCGCAACCATGCTAGTTTTAAGAATGGAAGCATACCAGTTTTGCATAATTTCTTATTGCTTTCCCCCATGATCATGCTTTGATGATTGCCATGAGTTGAGGTTGACTCAAGGGCAATTAACAACAACAGTGTTGTCTTTGACTAGACCTTAATGTACAACATTGTACCTTCTCTGGTGATGTACCATGCTTTACTGCTGTAGGGTTTTTTGGAAATTGATTCTTTTCCCACAGGAAATAATCAATTAAGAACCCCATATGAATTGGCAAAAAGACCTCTGAGTATTCCTAGTCTAAGAAAAATCTATGAAATTAAATGGAGTTGCTATAGGTGGACAGGCAACTTGAAGGCACACACACACACACACACACACACACACACACGATTCAATAACCACTTTGGGTACAAAGGTCTCATTCCACTTCGTTGTGATATTAGGAACATAGCGGGTCAGCATTCATATGGTTTCATTTTTATTTCCACTGGGATTTCATGGCAATCACCAGAATGTTAACTCCAAACTATGTCCAGTGGTTGGGCTGGAAGAACACTTCCCAAGAGTTCCCAAGGGAACACTGTGCATTTGTTTTTTTTTGTTTTCCAGCATTGTATTATTATTTTTAAAGGGGGAGTAGTGCAATAGTGCAATTCTAATGTAATCCTACTAAGAGTTAATGCCCAGAGAAATCACAGAGTTCAGGAAAAGTTAAGAGAGTAAATGAAAAGTGAATAGTCAAAAGTTTAAAGAGTAATATACAAAAACAGAACCAGGCAAGTATAAGTTTGCAGGAAAAAGAAAAAAAATAGTTTTGAAAGTGGCATGGTTGTGTGCTCATCTTCCTGATCTGGGCAGGGAGTGATAGTACTATCATGCATTGTACAACTGCACAATTATTGCTCCCTGGTGTGTGTGTTTAAGCCCCCTTTCAATTCTGAGAGAATTTCCTCATGTTTTGTTCACACCATCTGTACCTGCTCTGCAGAAATAATGTCAAATAAATTTGACCCACTTAACTGCCATGGCTCAATGCTGTGAAATTCTGGGGTTTGTAGTTTTGTGAGATATCTAGGCTTCTCTGTGAGAAAACTCTGGTGCCACAACAAATTATAAATGCCAGGATTCCATAGCATTGAACCATGGAAGTTAAAGTGGTGTAGAATGCATTATTTTGGCAGTGCAGCCATCATTTCTTAGGACGTTATCACACATGGGCCAGAAAGTGATAATA
>CM034706.1:209372783-209383685 GCA_020142125.1 Phrynosoma platyrhinos
TTAGCTACTCCTCCTAATTTGGTGTTGTCTGCAAATTTGATAACTATAGTTATATGTAAAAAGTCACAACTATGGCCATTTAAGCTGCCAGAGTTCCATATTACACAATTACAGCACTCTGATAACTCTTTAACTGCCATGTGTTAATCCTACTGAATCCTGGGATTTTTTTGTTTGGTGAGATACTCCTTGGTAGTCCAGGACAGTGTGCTAGCGCACCCTGATACCAGACAATTACGATAACCTCACCAAACTATGACTTGCTACAACTGTGGAATGTGGAAGCCCCCTTGTTCCTTTGCATAAAACACACACAGTTTAATTATGGCTCAGGCCTCGTAAGAGGACCATATCCATCTTGCTTCTCATAAAGACAGAGCATTGCTCTGTCTCCTCATTTTTCAGTCCATTACTTTATATAGGCAGCAAGCCAGAATTCAGAGCTTTTACTGACTCTGCCCATCCTCACAGGAAATGGAGAAAGAGTGATCACCTGAAACATGATCATTTTCTTTCATTCAGTCTAGGATTATGTATGTGAATCTGTGAGGTTACAGATGTTATAGTCTTCCTCAGTAAGTTGATTATATATTTCTGGAACACACCTTCCAAGAAAGCATACCACATTTCCCCCCCTGCTTTTCACCATTCACATTTACTTTTTGAATGGAGAGATTTTCATCTCCGCACCATTTCAGAACAGATTCAGAATTGGTTTGGTGTTCCGACTATGTTTGAACTCTTCCTTGCATTTAAACCTGGTCACCGTTTCAATTTGCCATTATTTCAGATCAAAATGGAGGTGCTTCCATTTCCAGAATGGTGGCAGCATGATTCAAATCAATCAGATAGCTTATTCTCACTATTGGATATGCGGATTGTTGCGGTTCTTACAAAAAAGAACTGCTAATAGATCTGGTACGAAATGCACCGGTTTAAGTGGGCTTTTTGCTCGCCCCCCTTAAACTGTACTGATTGAGGTCAGGGCAAGTGTGAACGTCACGGAAATAGACCAGTTCCGAACTGGTGTATTTCCCTAGTGTGAATGAGCCTTTAGAATGTTTTCAAGATGCTGGTTTTACAGAATGTCTAGAGTAGGTGAATTCCACTCACATGCTTAGAACAATTTATACCCAGTTTACTCCAACTGTAGTTTTCTCTTTTCCCCTGCTTTTATTTTCAACTTCTTAGTGTTGTCATCAACTGCTTTCATGTCAACTCCAACTTATGGTGACCCTCGCATACAGTTTTCTTGGCAAGATATATTGCCTGTTTTAATATGTTGTACCCTGCCCCAGTTGCCTAGCAGAGGGGCGGGCTAGAAATAAATTTTATTATTATTATTATTATTATTATTATTATTATTATTATTATTATTTTGAGGAGATTTGCCATTGCCTTCCTCTAAAGGTGAAGGAGGGTAAGAGTTAAAAAGTAGGTTTCCTTGGCTGAGCAGGTATTCAAACCCTGATCTTCCAGAGTCCTTGTCCAACACTACCTAATACTGGCTCAGCCTCTCCCACACTAATTGTTATTTGGAACCTACTCCATATACCTGCGTGGAACTCTCATTAAACTGATCTTGCATGGCAACCGAGGTGGGCATCATTCTTTGTAGATGCCATGACACGAGAGGAAGATTCTCTTTGCCTGAGCCTACAGGAGGTCCCCATACAGTTTAGAAATGTCATCTTCTTAAATGCATGCTATGAAAAACACGGCAAGGCCAAAACTGGTCCAAGGAAGGGTGTGTGCACAAGGAGTGGGTGGAGAGGATCTGCTGTCAGAGGAAACTCCAAGTGTGTCAGGGGATCCACAGCTTGAACAGCTTCCCATTGAGGGATTGCAACATGGAAAAGGAATGCAGTCTAGCTAACAAGAGAGTCTGTGCTATGGAGACAGAAGACTCCGCTGCCACAACCACACTGAGTCACACTGAGATGCCTCCTGCAGGCACTTCCTTTGCAGAAAAGCTCCTGTTTTGATGCATCCTTTAGTTCATAGGCAGTGAGGAAGGAAATACATTCATAGTTTCTCCCCCTCCCCCCCAAAAAAACACACTATGGTACTGGAAGCAAAAGATATCGAATTGTATGGACAGAGTACATAGATGAAAACAGAAGGACTAAAAATGACTAGGCTGCAGAATCATCTTCCAGGCACATCCTGCTCTGCTCATACTGCAAACAGTTTCATGGCACATATAACCCAATCAGCAATTTGCTTTAAATCATAGTGGGAATGAGCTCCAAAGAACTTAAAAGCTTGTTCACTTTGGTGGCATTTTGCTTGGTCCTACTAAAGGTGTTTTTTAAACTATGGATATTATTACTCTTCTAAGATGATATCCCATCCATTCTCCTCCTTCCATGCCACCAATGCCCACTGACCACCTAGATCTGAGTACTTGGCCTTTCTGCAAATCTGGCTCATATTGCTTTGGAAAGAGGAAGAAGAAATATCCCAGTTATGAGTTTCCATGTTTTCCATTTCTCTGCCATCAACCCCTTCTTCCAAAGCAATTCCCATATTTTCCTTTGTAAAGATTTCATCCCCCATTATCTTCTTGACACATAAGCAGGGACTACCTACAAAGCCAAAACAACAGACTTCTTGAAATGTATTCGCCCCATTTGTTTATGTAATCCTGAAATCTAATCTTTAGTTTAAAGATTCAGTGATCTTCAATTTAAGCTTCAAAGGTTTTGCAGTCTTAAAGCAGAGGAAAGAGGTCCCAGTTAAATAGAAGCTTCTCAGTATTAGCATTTCCTGCACAAATTCTTACTGGTTTCATCATTATGGACAATTTGTAAACCATGACATGATCATTATGTTATGCATTCAGCAGTGGGTGGATTTCTAAATTCACTGAAAGCGTACAATAACTTGATCATAGGACAGTGAGATGTGGCTCAAATATCTGCACATTTCTTATCCATGTAAAGAAGAGTTGCTAATTCAGCATAATAAACCTGAATCAACAGTCTCTGAAATAAGCTGAGGTATCACATTCCAGTGGAATGGCCATGTCAGTCTGTTGCAGCCAGCAGCAGAAACAACAGTGTGCAATACTTAGGATTTTACAGATTGAATACAGTCCTCCTTTAACAGATATGTTTTCCTCAGTTTGGATGCATATGTGCACACACTGCACACTCACCCATTATTTTGTCCCAACTAGGGGATTCCTCCTTAGAGAAAGAGCTGGAGCTCCTAATAATTTACAAAACCTGGGACCCAGGAGGAGCCTATTTTTTTCAGGAAATATGTCTGAGAATCCACCTCCTCCTTGTGAAGAAAAGAAATCCACACCAGAGACAAATAACCTCCAGCCCCACAGAGCAATGGTACCTGAAGAGTACTCTCTATATTTCTCTGAGCATACCTGAGATCTGAGCTTGGAAGCTAACAGGGACAGTCCCTATTGTACTTAGGTGGGAGACCACAAGGAAACAGGGCTAGGAAAAAATCCTGTGTCACACACTGGAGAGCCATACCAGTCAGAGACAAGATGGAGCTAGATGGACCAATGGCAATATAAGGCAACTTCCTATGTTCCCTCAAATTCAGAAGTAATGCCTAATTGGGTCAAGGAGCTCCTCATCAGTTGGAGTTCCCTCATGAAAAGCCTGCTTAAATGCCTCACTGCCAAGATGGAAGAGCTGCTTGAATGTCTCCATTCAAGCTCTGGACCCAGTATATTTTGCCCTCCTTACTAGACCACTCTGATGGGACATCTGTAAGTAAATCTAGATGATCTCACTTTAGTCATTGTCTCCCACTGCACTTTAAAACCATTGCTGGCATTGACCTAAGACTATCCTGATGTCACTACTTGTCTGCCCTTGCACAGCATTTGACTTGAAAAACCACGATGGCCTTGGCCTATTACCCAACATCTAGACCCTCTCTACTCTCTCTGCAAACAGGAAACAGGCACATGCTGGAAAAGTGTGGAGCCAAAAAACTATGAAAAACAATAAGTCTTTGTCATATCAATATCAATATCAATAATATCATCTCTCTGTACTCAAGACAAGAGGCTACTGTCAGAATAGAACGTGGAGAAACAGAATGGTTCCCAATTGGCAAAGGGGTCAGACAAGGCTGTATCCTTTCACCCTATCTGTTCAACTTGTATGCAGAGCATATTATAAGAAAAACAGGCTTAGACACAGAAGAAGGAAGAGTGAAAATAGGAGGAAGGAATACCAACAATCTGAGATATGCTGATGACACCATAATACTAGCAAAAAACCTCACAGACCTGGAGCACCTACTAAGGAAGATCAAAGAAGAAAGTGCAAAGGCAGACTTACTGTTGAACATAAAGCAAACAAAATAATGATCACGAGGACCTTCACAAGTTTAACTAGACAGTGAAGAAATAGAAATAGTAAAAGAATTCCCATACCTAGGATCAAACATTGATAGAAATGGGGATTGAGATCAGGAAATCAGGAGAAGATTAACAATGGAGAGGGTGGCAATGAAAGAACTAGAAAAGCTTCTAAAATGCAAAGATATATAACTCAACACAAAAATTAGACTCATACAAGTCATTGTATTCCCTATTACCATGTATGGATGTGAGAGCTGGACAGTTAAGAAAGATGATAGGAAGAAAATCAATGCATTTGAGATGTGGTGCTGGAGAAGAGTGTTGAGGATCCCATGGTCAGCCAAAAGGACCAACAAATGGGTCCTAGAGCAAATCAAGCTAGAAACCTCCTGGGAAGCCAAGATGACCAAACTGAGGCTGTCGTACTTTGGACACATCATGAAAAAGGAGAACTCATTGGAAAAGACAATAATGCTGGGAAAGGTGGAAGGAGGTAGGAAGAGAGGAAGGCCACATGCCAGATGGATGGACTCTATTAAGGAGGTCACAGGTATTAAGGGGCTGCAGGAATTAAGCAGAGCAGTGGAGGACAGAGGGTCTTGGAGATGTCTCATCCATAGAGCCTCCATGAGTCAAGATCCACTCGAGGGCAGTTAACAACAAAATATCAATGCCGTTCAAATGTGCACAAAGTAAGAACAGGGACAACTCAACTATAACAAACAACAGTAACACAAACGTGATAAATCTGTATCTCTGTAAGAAAGGATCCCTTGGTCTATTCTTGGTGAATCAATCCCCCTCCTCAAAAAAACCCCAGGGGTTCTCTCTGGACTACAGCCTTCTTACTAGGGTTGAATTTAACTCCATATGTTGACCACATTTTGTAGGATATGTGATAATTGTGAGATTTGAATCCTATACTGTGTATAACTGGATGTACCTAATTTACTTTGGCCACTTCTGGCTAGATAATAAAATGCCTGGAAGACCTGGGTTTTGTAGCTGTGCTTTCCGATTTTATTTTGGAATTTTGCACTATGGATTCTTCATCTTGAAGCCCAGCATTACCAAAGACTTTTAATTGCCATCCCAGGTCAGTTTAAATTAAGCTGGTATTTTCTAAAATGAAACATATCTGTACAGGCTTGTACTATTTCAGTAGCAGTAAAGATGGCGACTGTCAGTAATCACAGCTATTATTTTGAGGACACAGATTCAACAGAAATCAACCAAAGGAAAGAGTAATGCTAGCACTAAAACAAAATGATCATAATAATTAACTAGTGTAATACTGCTAAACACATTAGCACTTCAACTATAACTCCTGAATAATAATTTTAAAAGGCTCAGTGGAAATTAGTGAAATCGATTTCTCAAAATTTTCATAAGACTGAATGTGACATGTAACAAGGGAGAAGGGGCAGGATATAAGAGAGTGGGAAGGGAGAGGAAGCTATCATATTGCAATAAAGAGACTGGATGCAGTCTGTGAATAAGCAAATACAATCATGACAAAAAGAATTAGACACTCTTGAGACATCCAGAGACTTCTTCCTATTCTAGAGATGTCCTCTTTCAACTATTTTCAATCACATAGGTAGAGTATCTTCCAAAAACCACAAAACATTAATACCTTTATTGGGCCAACCAGAATGTACATTATACATGTTGCAAGCTTTCGAAGGTCCACTAGCTTCATCAAGAAAAGTGTTAAACAACCTTTAAACACCTTTGCCTAATGAAGAAGCCAATGGAGCTTTCAAAGCTTGCAACATGTATCATGGTGTCAAGATCACTGTTAGTTGCAGCAGGTGGCTTCACTATGGGGAACAAACAGCTGTGTTTTTAATGCAACACTGAAGAGTCAGTTTTGGAGAGATGGAACTCAAACCCAAGTAATGAATTTAAGCAGAGAAGCAGAATTTTCAAAAAAGTGAGTGGCATTTGGATCGTCTGTATGCTGCAGAAATGTTTTTATGCCTCTTGGGGCGGGGGGGGGCGGGGGCGGGGGGAAGACTACTAGAATTTGATTGGGGAAAGTCAAGTTCATATATCCCAGCTGGCCGTAAAACAATTTCTCAATGTAACAAGTTCTCTCTCAATCTAACTCTTACAGAATTGTTGTGTGAATGAAATGGCATTGTCTCTGTGTGTACTGTTGACACAGGCATACTTCCTGCATTCCTCAGAGGAAGGGTAGGATATGAATGTGACAAATACAGAATAGGTGACTGGGAAGACAACTGTTCAGTTCAATTCTAAAAACCTGAGACCCAGTTTAAGGAATAGCACTGCAGCTAAAGCTCAGTGAGTATATTTCTGACTGGTTATATTCCATGTGGGATAAAAGATTCTAAATTTGTCTTGATCTTTTTTTTTTTAAAGCAACATTTCCTGACAGACCTGAATTTGCAGTTCCCCTACGGGAATAGCCTTTCATAGTTTTGCTGGTCTGCCTTATGTAGGGAGGAAATAACATAGACCCCTTTGAAGTCTAAAAAGGATTTGTGTTGGAGAAAGTAATAAAGAAAAAAACACATCTAAACATATTTGTTATTACAACAGAGGCAATAGGTAAATTTAAAAGGCAATATATGAAAATAAAGAGCAGGTGAGGTGTGTGCCTGCTGTAGATACCGCTGCCACATCTTCCTGGTCAGAATGATGAAGACCTGAAACTCAGGTGAAATCTTTGGAGCATTGCTGTATCTATCTGCAAGAGCAGAGCTTGGAAAACGTACTCTTTTAGATATCAGATCTTTCAATGTGCAATGGTAACTGGGGGATTCTGGGAGTTGTTGTTCCTGTACACTTGGTTATATGGTAACCTCCAAATTATTGAGAGACCCCCAAGTTATTCTGTCACCAACAGCCTTGCTCAGGTCTTGCCAGCTCAGAGCAGTGGCTTCCTTGAGTCCTCAAGTAACTTTTCTAAGGTTTTTATAGGCTGGTTTATACCATGGCTTCTTTTGAAAGATCCATGATTCAAGGCTGGACTGAAGACTATTAAAAAAGAGCAATTACTATTCATCTATATATTGCAGCAGCTTCATGGCTCAGGGTCTTTATAAGCCTTATCTGCAATAATTGAAATCTTATGCTCAGGCCATTCTTATGCCAAAAAGGGGAATGACCAACTGTGTTCTCTGACTAGTAAAACATATGGGGATCTGTAACAGAGAGAGTGAGAGCCAGCATGATGTAGTGGTTTGAGTGTTGGACTACAACCCTGGAGACCAGGGTTTGATTCCCCACTCAGCCATGGAAACTCACTGGGCAAGTCACACTCTCTCATTCTCAGTGGATGGAAATGACAAACCTCTGAAGAAAGCTTGCCAAGAAAACCCCCATGATAGGGTCACCCTAGGGTTGCCATAAGTTGGAAATAACCTGAAGGCACACGGTAACAAGCATCTGCGACAGAACACTGCAGTGTATCCTTCCTTCTAAACACACTAATCCTCTTGGAGATTCCAACCAGGTATTTTTTCCTGGTAGGACATTTGTTTCCTCTCTCTATATTCCATTTCCCCCCTTTTCACCTCCCTCTCATGGGCTGAAAGAATGTGGGAGAAGGCTAGCCCAGGCCCATTGTTCATGTATACCATGGCATCTTTTTTTTTTTTGGAGCATCCCACTGCTTTTTTCATTTTTTAAAGTTCTAGTCATAATCTGGAAAGAGGGCTGGGACCACTATGCCCATGCTGTCTTGAATTCCCTGGAAGTAAGGTGGGGCATACTGAGACAAATGATTGCATCTGCCTTTTCCTCACATTAATCAGACTGATTTGCTGCATTGGTTTAAAGGGCTTCATGGTCATGCTGAACACTCCTGCTGAATGGATCTATATAACAGTCTTGGATGAGACAGATTGTTTAGACCCATTTCAAACTGGCTTCAGGACAGGATATGGAGTCGAGACTGCTATGGTCGCCTTAGTGAATGATCTCCGTGTAAGTATTGACAGGGGAACTATGACCCTCTTGGTACTTTTGGATCTCTCAACAGCTCTCAATATCATTGACCATGGTATCCTTCTGGAACACCTGAGAGAATTGGGGATTGGGGGCACTGCATTGCAGTGGTTCTGGCCCTATCTCTCAGATAGATTCCAGATGGTGGTGCTTGGGGACAGTTGCTCCTCCAAAAGTGAGCTTAAATTCAATGTCCCTTGGGGCGTCATCCTGTCCCCAGTGCTATTTAACATCTACATGAAACTACTGGGAGAGATCATCCAGAGGCATGGGGCAGGGCACTATCATATGTTGATGACACACAGATACATCTCTCCATGCCTTGGACCACAGGGTCAACTAAGGAAGGCATCTCCCCTCTGAATTAATGTCTTGAGGTGGTAATGGGCTCGATGAGGAAAAACAGACTGAAGCTGAATCCAGATAAGACAGAGGTGTTTGCTGTCAAAGGCCCTAATCTGGATATGGAGGTTTGTCAACTGGTCCTGGATGGGGCCACACTTCCCCTAAAGGACTGTGTTTGCAGTTTGGGGGTACTCCTGGATCTATAGCTCCAGATGTTAGCCCAGATAGATGTGACAGCCAGGAGTGCCTGTTATCAGCTTCAGTTGATATGTCAACTGTGCCTCTTTCTGGAACTTGAGGACCTAAAAACTGTGGTGCACAGACTGCCCTTGCAGTCATGTCTGGAAACTTCGTAATGTGCTCTATATAGGACTGCCCTTGCACTTAGTCTGGAAACTTCAATTAATTCAAAATATGGCAGCCAGATTGGTCATTGGGAGATCTAGGAGTGACCATATAATACCTATATTAAAATCCCTTCACTGGCTGTCTATTAGCTTCTGGGCACAGTACAAGGTGTTGGTTATAACCTTTACAGTCCTTCATGGTTTGGGCCCAGCTTACTTATAGGATCGCCTTCTCCCATACAATCCACCTCACACACTGAGTTCCTCTGGTAACAACTTATCGCAGCCAGCAAAAATTAGGCTGACGGAGGTTACCTAGAGGACCTTTTCTTCTGTCGCTCCCAAGTAATGGAACAGCCTGCCAGTGGAGATTCGACACATTGCTAGTCTTGGCGGCTTTAAAAAGATCGTCATGATGTATCTCTTCCGGCAGGCTTTCCCACACTAGCCTCTCAGTCACCTCCCATCAATTGCCCCTTAATTGCCCCTGCTTTGTTTTAATAATTGAAATGTACTTTTTATTGTGGATGGGAGGGTTTATGGGATATGATGTTTTACTGCATTTTAATGCTGTTTTATTATTGTCAGCCACTTCGATCTGTTTGGAGAGGCGAGATATAAATAAATTATTATTATTATTATTATTATTATTATTATTATTATTTCAGTTTAGATCGACAAACCCTCCAAAACATCTTATCAGCAGAGTATTGGAAGATCAGGGATGTGTATGGGAGGAGCTGCTTTGTAGGAGAGAGGCAAGTCCACTACATGTTGGCAAGAAACAAGGGGAGCAGGAAAGCCAGCCAAGTAGAATTGGTCTGTTTTGTAAATCAGGGTTCTGGTTTAGTGGTTGCATGACATGCAAAAATGTAGAGAGTTGTTTTCCTACTATCTGTTCTGTCTCCATACTGGGAAATAGAGGGTTTCCCCAAAAAGGCCTCGAGCAATACAATACAGCCTTTTTGTATCAACATGGCTTATCAGCATTTGTCCAACAACACTGGATCACATCTCCCATTCATACTGGGAAAGACTTGTTTTCTGTGTATGGTTGTGGAAGCTAGACAGTGAAGAATGCTATCAGGGAAAGAATCAACTCAGTTGAAATGTGGTGCTGGAGGAAACCTGTAGCAAGAAGGCTGAACATTAGAGGAAGGAATATCAACAATTCAAGAAATGCAGATGATACCATACTAGCAGAAAATAGCAGACATGATGATTACAAAAGAATGTCAATGGTCCAAAACACACTGCAGAAATAATCCAGTTTGAGACCACTTTAACAGCACCTGATCATTGCTGGGGAATCCTGGGAATTGTAGTTCATTGTGGCATCAGAGTTTTCTGACAGAGAAGGCCAAATGTTTCACAAAATTACAATTCCAAGAATTCCCAAGCATTGATCTGGGACAATTAAAGCAGTGTCAAACTGGATTGTTTCTGCAGTGTGATTTGGACAATGGACAAATGTGCAAAGGCAGGTTTACAGTTGAACATTAAGAAAACAAAAATAATGACCACAGGTGATTTACGTAACTTTAAAGTAGACAATGAAGACAATGAAATAGTTCTGGATTTCCCATGTTAAGACAGACCTCTTCCGGCAGGACTTTCCTGAGCAGGTAACCGGCTACTGAAAATAGTTATGCCTGTCCCTGATTTCAGCTATTTTAAATTATTTGTCATTTGTTGGAATGTTTTTGTAGCTTGTTATTTTTAAGTTGGTTTTTAAATTTTGATTGTTTAATTGTATTTTAGGGGGGTGGGCTATTGGGGGACAGGATTGTTTGTTTTATCATGTAAGCCACTTCAGTTGTATTTCACAGAGAGGTGGGATATAAATTATTATTACAGTGGTACCTCTACTTACGAAATTAATCCGTTCCG
>CM034706.1:209399340-209417275 GCA_020142125.1 Phrynosoma platyrhinos
CCCCCCCCCCCCCCCCGCTATCTGAGACCATTTTTAACTGGACATGATTGAACCTGGCACTGGCAACCAGTGACAGCAGGCATTCTTGGTGTCCACTAAAAAACTAGGCAGATGGATATATTTGGGAAGAGGGGTTGTGTTCTTTTCAAGATTGAAATAGTTATTGGCCATGTTTGCTGGGTGATCCTGGAAGCCACTGTCCAAACAGGTAACTTCACAAGTTCTGCTTCTTTCCTGCAGTATATTGTTATTGCTGCCATGTTGTGGTCCATAACTGTAAAGGTTTCCCAAAGTATCCAAGAAATTGTGGAGGATGCTGAAACTGATCCTTCTCATACTCATACAGTTGCATGCTGTTATTGTTAATGGAAGAGGCAGTTATTGTTAACGCTGTAAATGTCTGCAATGCAGTTATACCCTTAAGCTCAAAGGGATAGCTATGAATGGTTTAGGCAAAATTTAGTTTCTGTCTTCACTTTTGGGCAAGCGTAACTTGAAAAAGGATTAGGGGCTACAACTCCTACAATTCTGGGAGATGTATTATTGAAAACTAATTTTTCCAAGCTCTGATTTTCTGGCTGTAAAGTGTGCTGGACTGTGTGGGACTTACTCTGACCCAATGCGACACCTAGCATTGTAATTAGTAAAAGTGCTGTCTTTTGTCACTTAACCCAATGTCTTAAATGCTAAGAGATTCTGTATTGTTAATGAAGAATACAACCACTGAATCATGTGGAAAAAACTCATAGTTACAGTTGTCCCTCTGTATCTACAGAATTTTTATTCACAAATTCAAGCATCCAGAGCTTGAAAATATTGTAAAAAGTATACATTCCAAATAGCAAACCTTGATTTTGCCATTTTATATAAGGAACATCATTTTACTATGCCATCGTATTTAATGGAACTTGAACTTCTACTGATTTTGGTATCCATGGTAGGTCCTGGAACCAAAACCCATTGGATACCAAGGGGTAGTTCTGTATTTCTGTTGGAACAGATATCCATTAATGAAAACTCTGTTGGAACTATTCTTTACTAGGCTATTTCCCATGTTCACGCAGGCTCCTAGCTCCTTTTCAGATGCACCAATATAGAATGGGTGACACCTACTTTGAAAGCAATACATGTGAAAAGGATCTATGGGTATTAGTAAACCACAAGTTAAACATGACTCAGCAGTGTGATGCAGTGGCCAAACAAGTCAATGCAATTCTAGGTTGCTTTAACAGGATTATATTTTCCAGATCAAGGGAAGTAGTAGTGCCACTCTATACTAATCTGGCCAGATCTCACCTGGAATATTGTATTCTGGACATCAAAGTTCAAGAAGGATATTTACAAGCTGGATATTTACAATCATGTTCAGAGGAGGGTGACCAAGATGACCAGAGGTCTGGAAACCAAGCCTTATGAGGAATAACTTAGGGAGCTGGAGACGTTTAGCTTGGAGAAGAGAGGTGATACAATAGCTGTATTGAAATACCAAAAGGATGGCATGTAGAAGATGGAGTGAACTTGTTTTTTCTGCTCCAGAGACTAGAAAATACAAACAAATAGATTTCTAAGGTAAAAAAGGTAAAAGTATTCCCCGTTGACAAGGTTGTCAAGTCGTGTTCGACCATAGGGGGCAGTGCTCATCTCCGTTACTAAGCCGAAGAGCCAGCGTTGTTAGAGACTACTCTGTGATCATGTGGCCAGCGCTGTTTACATTCCCACCAAAGTGGTACCTATTTATCTACTTGCATTTGCATGCTTTCGAACTGCTAGGTTGGCAGAAGCTGGGACTAGTGATGGGAGCTCACCTCATCATGCAGCATCCAGGCCTTGAACTGCCAACCTGCTGATCTTGCAGTCAATAGAGTCAGCGTCTTAACCACTTGAGCCACTGCATCCTTAGATGCAGAAAATAGATTTCTACTGCAAGAAAAAAGATTCCATCAAAGCATTTGGAAGAATGTCTTGCTTGTAAGAGCTGTATGACAGTGGAATAGATTGCCTCAGTGGATGGTGGAGAATACTTTGGAAGTTTTAAAACAGAGGTTGGATGGCCATGTCAAGAGTGATTTAGTTGTATATTCCTGAATGGGAAGGGTTTGTACTAGATTGCTCTTGGAGACCCTACCAACTTTATGATTCTATGATTTGAGCAGAGGCTAGATGGTAATCCATCAAGGGTGCTATACCTACAAGATTCTTAAATTGGGCAAGGGGTGGACTAGAATTGCTAAGATCTTTCTATCTTTATAATTCTAGGTTTACCCCTCCCATAAGTACACTATTCTCTTGTGATGTCAGTCCACTTCTTTTATAAACATATTTTGGATAGCTTGTGGATTGTTTAAACAAATCTTTTAAACATATATAGTGATTTGAATTAATGATTCTTTATGCCAGAGGCCACAAGCTTGCATTTCACCAGGCAGGATTACTTACTGTGAAGAATGGTGCATGCAAACAGTATGCCAGAGAGTGAGTATGACTATGTGCTGTGAATGCACTCTGACCCTATCAAATAGGAAGGGCTGTGAGTAAACACGGCTGAATAAGTGACTGCTATTTAGTTTTCAATCACACCTTTAGATAACTATTATTGCGGTTGCAGATGAATTTGAAGGGTGGGGCTCCAGGGAGTGAGAATGGCACGCAAAGGAGCAGTAGGACATTACATGAGATATGAAATTTATTCTATATATTACTTATGCAATCATTGGCTCCTCGCAAAAGCAGAGCTGTTTGGGCCATAAGAAAAAATCCAAAATATGTATCATGGAAGTACTTTTATCAGGCCAATCAAAAGGACACAAAAACATGTGCCAACTTTTGAGATCTCCAGATCTCCCTGACAGTTACAAGGTGTTAGAAAAAGCAGGTTGGGACAGCAGAATGGAAGCTGACTTGATCCTGAAATCACATTGGCTGGACAGGGTCTTAGGAAGGAGTAAAAGAGGAATGGTCTGAAGACATTCAAAACTGTGTCAAGTAATCTGATGATTTTAGCCTTTACCTGGAGTAACTCTTAGGCAAGCTAGAAAGAAATAAGGCAAAAAAGTTTTAATTCACCATTTCTGAAAATCAAATATTTAGCTCTAAATTCTAAACTGTTTCCTTCCTGAGTAAAATGCACTGGCTCCTTTATCAATGGGAAAAAAGAGAAACTGGCCAGTTTCTATATTACATAAGACTGGGGTCCATTTTAACTGAGTTTTAGAAGTGTTCATATTATTGTTCATTGAATGTTAAGAAAAAATGGGCTCTGATTCTGTTGTTAATTGGGATGTAAATGGCTGAAGGGCAACTAATAGATTTCAGATTTTTTCTCAATAAAAATAATTTCCTTGTAAGAGTGATCATTATCTAATAGGGGTGGAACAGACAGGCAGGAAAAAGCGGCTTGATCTTGCTTTTTTCCAAAGTGGGTCGAAATACCACTGCCCATACAGCCTGTTCCCAAGGCAGGCCAAATATGTATGGCATGACCACATGGCATGGTATGAAGCTGTGCCGCTGGGTAATTTCTTGTTGCCTCCTCTCCACACATGCACATTGTGGCACAAACACACCACCTGTGACCTCCAATGACCTCCCACATCCACCCAGATGCCATCCCATTGCATGGCTGCCCCTTTGCTTGGCCACACAGTCACATGTGTGATGCTCTGCTGGTACAAAGGATTGGTGCATCAGTATGAGAGTGATACATTGGCAAAGCACAATCATGGAGCCCCCCTAAACATGCCCCCTTCACCCCTCTTCACCCCATGCCCTCCTAGTGGCCTGTCTGGTTTGTGTATATTGTAATTACATCCATTGTAGTTGTTGCACTTTCATTTCTATGCTTTGCTGCTACCCTGCACTCTCATGGAGGAGGTTTATATGTAGCTGTGAAAATGTGTATTTTCTGCCATGAATCAGAGTATCCTGGCTTCTTCCTGTAGTGTAGTTTCGGTCTGGTTTCCAGCCACTTTCAATGTGTGCGTCATCTAAATGCCCCACCTTCAAAAGGGCTGGAAACATCTTTATTTAGCCCGTCAGTTTCACCCCATATTCTCTGGTGCATTCTCCTTCACCCAAAAGCCAAATCAAGGATGCATATGTTTCTGAACCATGCACATGCCATTTTGTCCATGGTAGTCATGGGAGGTGTCAATATTTAAACTCTGAACAGAGTGTTCATGTGGTGGGAGCAAAGGGGGAACTTACCCCCTCCACATGTCATTACTTTAAGACACGATTCTCCCCAACGGCAACATCAGTGCACTTTTGGGAGCTTCCAAACTAAGCTTTTTAATCCTGAAAACATCCTGCCCATTTATGGCTTTTTGAATACAAGGTGTTCAGATATTGATATCTTCAATTTGTAATCCTCTTGTGTTTTCCCACTGCTGTTTCTCTTTTTCTTAACAGAAGAAAATATAGTAAGGAGGAAATGAAGATGAGAAACAAGATTTATCTTTTTTCCTCTTGGTCCTGTTGTTCATCTAACATCCATTTTTTACTTCTGTTATAACTGCCTTTGCAACTTGGTGCTTTTTCTCCAAGATACATACACATATATCTATGGTCAGATACTTACAGAAGAACTCCAACCATCGCCCAGGACAAAAAAGCACAATAAAAACATTGGTAGACAGAGCAAAAAGGATCTGTGAACCCCATTTCCTGGAAGATGAATTGAAGCACCTAGACTGGGTTCTACAGGCTAATGGTTGCTCCATCAGAAGGGCTGCCGGATCCAGAAAAAAAAACAACAACAGAGAAGTGAAGAGAACCACCCAAAGGGAAGGCAGTTCTACCATACATCAAAGGAGTCCCAGGGCCTCTACAGACAGCTTGTTTCGGGTGGCTCTGGGCTGCCCCTGCTAGCAGCAGATCGGGGCCGTGGCAACCCCGTGCCGCAGCCCCGATCCTCCCTTTTGCTGCCCCTAAAAGAATGAAAAAATGCTACACCCCCAGGCTGGCCCTTTAGGCTGGTCTGCAATGCCCCACAGACAGAATAGGGAAAGTGGTGAGGAAACACAACCTCCAAATGATATACAAACCTACCAAGAAAATCCAGCAAATGCTGCACTCAGAGAAGGATAGGAGAAACCCTCTTACAGACACAGGAGTTTACCACATACCATGCAGCTGTGGACAAGTCTACATAGGGACCACCAAGTGCAGTGTTTAAACACGAATCAAGGAACACGAGAGACACAGCAGACTGGCTCAACCAGAAAAATCAGCAGTAGCAGAACACCTTATAAACCATCTTGGGTATAAAATGCTATTCAAAAACACTGAAATTTTGGACCATGCCAACAACTATCGGGTCAGAATGCACAGGGAAGGCATTGAAATCCACAAACACCTAGACAATTTTGACAGAAAAGAAACTCTTTAAACAAAGTCTGGCTGCCAGTCCTGAAAAACACCAAAATCAAGACCCAGCATGAGCAAATGAAAACCACCCAGGGTCAGAGGTTTTCCCAGTAGACAATGGATCACTAATTAAATAGATACAATGCCTCCTTGCATATCCTCCCACCCTGAGGCCTTGCCATTCAGCAACAGAATAACACATAGATTAACATCTAAACTACCTTCTCTCAATGAAGGGTCACACATTATGTACTGATGTGGAGACTGTTCTTTCATGGATACAACTACTTCTTGCTGTTGACCTCAGCAATTACACTGGCACATTTAAAGAACATGACTCTGGAAACCAGGGTTTGAATCCTGGCTCGGCCATGAAACCCAGTGGGTGACCTTGGGCAAGCCACATTCTCTCAGGCTCAGGATATGGCAAACCTCCTCTGAATAAATCTTGCCAAGTAAACCCATGATAGGTTTGCCTGAGGGTTGTCATAAGTTGGAAACGACTTGAAGGCACACCACCACCACCACAACAACAAGACATAATCATTTTCGGAGCAGGGATGGGAATCTTTGTCACGCTAGACATTTTGGCCTACAACTCCCACCAGCCCCAGCCATCTTGAATAATCATAAGGGATTGTAGAAGTCATAGCCCCAAATACCCCTGTTCCTTTCCCTTGTTCTGGAGTTTTATGGCTAGTGGTGACTCTGCAAAGTGCTGCAGAAAGTAGGACTGTTTTGAGAGGTTTCTTCCACTTCATGAATCAAGTGGGGAATAGCAATACATATTGCTGAGTGCAGGAGGAAGGAGGGAAAACACCCTCTGTATTCTACCTACATATATTCTATCATACAGTGTGTGTGTTTGTATATATGTAGTTGTCTGAGGCACAGATGTCTATACACTTGTTTCTGGTAAATGCAGAATTTTGTACATGGCACCATGAATGAACATAACAAAGTATACATATAATCCTGTTAAGACATAAATCAATATTTACCAAAATCAATACTTTTCCAATTAATGTAGAAACAGTGTTACCAGATCAGAGTCATAGCCCTGTAGAGTAGTCCTCTGTATCCATGGATTCCACCATCCATGGCTTGAAGGTATTTTTAAAAAAATCTATAGAGCAAACATTGATTTTGCCATTTTATATAAGGGACACAATTTTACTATGCCATTGTACATAATGGGACTTCGGCATCTATGGATTTTGGTATCCTTGTGGTGGTGGTGGGGAGGTCCTGGAATGAAACCCCAGCCAATACCTAAGACCCACTGTATTAATATGATTCCACACACACACACCCAGGATCATGTGAAAGTTGAATAAGAAATGTATAACACAACATTACTGAGAACTAAATGAAACAATTGCTCATTGCAATTTAAGGGAATGCACTCATCAAGTTGCACCTATTGCTTGCTAATCTGAATGTGTAGAAATTACTATCTCTTTTTTGTTTCTGCATTTGTTCTGTTTGTATTAGTTTGTGTAATTGGCTGTATTCACAAATTTGCCTTCATTGGTTGAATGGCTGGGGGGGGGCATGGCAACACACACTCTGTCCCTGTTTTCCATGCTTTCAGTTTACACATGTGACTAGAGTCTGTGTACATTTGCAGAATTCTCATGCCTTTTACAGGATCTCCAGTCGTTTTAAGGAGGGCCAATACATGTACATCTTGAATGCTGTAGGCTCTATTTAAAGAAACATTTGAACGCTGGAGGTGGAAACAGTGGATTTGGTTCCACACCAGTCTTCCATACCTTCAGTGAACAAATTAACATGAACAGAAGGAACTAGATTTATTGCAAATAAGCATGGCCTGCTTCATCTTGGCTATTACCTCTCAGTTTGGCTCACATGCCAGCAGAATATTGTGTTTTGTTTAAGGAATAATTGCCATATACTTGTACATCACTTGGTGCACTTTTGTCATTGCCTAAACATAAAAACACATTTTCTAAGGATCAATTGAAGAGAAAATGTGTCCTGTCCTGCAGAACTGCAAGTGGTACAGCTTTGAACTAAATTTTAGGTGATCATAAAGTTCAATAGATTAAAGATTATGCAGATCAAGTTTACAGGATGATAGAAGAAATAAGTACTCTGGTGGCAGAGGTATTAAAAGTTGAACCACAACTTTTGCATCTCTCCTTTGGGCTCCTTGGGGAAGTTTTAGAGTGGTTTGTGTACATCCATTTGCAGTTTTATTTCAGCTCTGCTGCAGTGAAAATTCCATAGCTAATTCCCTTATACTAGGAAAGCCTATTTGTCCATCTTCTTAGTGTTATCTACTCTGATAGTGATTCTCCAGGGCCTTATGCAGTTGTCTTTCACTTTATGGATTCTTTAAGTGGAGTTGCCAGAGACTGAATGAGAGCTCTTCTGTACACAAAGTATGTACTCTGCTGCTGACCTATGCTTCCTCTCTAATGCTCTAATCATGAAGTTATGCTACTTTGGATAGTAGCTGTAGCATGACATGGAATAATTCTGGCTGAAAACATAAGTATTTGATTGCACTGCAGTAAATAATCAGAAGTCGCCACCCTGATTTCTTCCCCATTTAGATAAAAGTGCTTCTCCTATCCTCGTAAATTATTTCTATTATGATGGCTGATTCTAATTTACTCAGCATCCAACTCTTATCACCCAAATGGTTTCTGAAAGCCACTGTTTCTAGTGTGATAGCTGACACCAAAATTTTATAAAGATTTTCACAGAAATAATTCTTTTCCTCTTGAGTGAAACCATGCTTCAGATCAAGGTTTTTGGAAAAACTGAGATAGCTAAATGCTTTTCACATCTAATCCAGCATCTTCAGATCTTTTTGAAAATTGAGTCTTACACTTAGGGCCTTTGCAGACTGCCAGAAATAGTGCAAATTGAGTCCACTTTAAGGGTTAGGGCAGGGGTAGGCAACCTTTCCCCTTTAAGGGCCGAGGGACTTCAGCTCCCAGAAGCCTCAGCCATGTTGGCCAATAGACCCATGTTGGCCAATAGCTCCTGGGATTCTGGGAGCTGAAGTCCCTCGGCCCTTAAAGGGGAAAGGTTGCCTACCCCTGGGTTAGGGTTAGGGTTAGGGAATCATGGGACCTGTATTTTATTGTGGCACCAGAGCTCTCTGGCAGAGAAGGCTCAATGTCTCAGGAAAAAAAAAAAACAATTCCCATGACTCCCTAGCACTAATCCTAACCCTTAAAGTGGACTCAATTTGCACTATTTCTGGCAGTCTGCAAAGGCCCTTTAACTTCAAGAGGGTGGGTTGACATTTTATTAATGAAAACGAATCAGATTTTAAAATCAGACTAGATCCTGATGCACAGTGCTTGCATAGTTCTGTTTCCCAAGACAGGGGTGTCTCTGTTGAGTGATTTTTGTGGGCCAGATTCACTGGGACCAACCATATGTTAATGGGAAGGCCACAGTCTTCACTCCACTCATATGAATGGCACATACAGAGAGGGACCAGATGAAGTGGAGGACAAAATACAGGATTTTAACAGGGTTGAAAAAAGCTCAATTTGATGAAATGTGATGCAGCAGAACCCTCCTTCTTCTGCAGAGACATCACCTGCATCTAGTCATCGATATATCTGATTTTTTTTCCTATAGTCCTAAACATAATTCTTTGTCATTGGGATTGTCCCAGATTACCATCCTGCAGATTCATCCTAGCCAAAGCTTTGTGACTGAGCCCGCAAAATGTACGATATTTCTATTTCTGTGAGCTCCCTATTGGGAACATGCAGAACTGAACATGAGCACAGCAGTGGCTCAGTCAGGACCTGTGCTAATTAACACCAGCGAAACTTCCTTAGATCACTAATTGCCTAATTCTAGCATCTAGATAAGGAATCCTATATGGCCTAATTACACTAAGGTTCTGAGGGCTTCTGTTGCAGCCATTCCTGATTAAATGCTTGATTAACTATTTCATGCTGACAGTATTTATTCCCATGTGTAAATCAGGGTTGAGAGAGATCAATTGCGCTTAATATTTGGAGTAAATTTCTTCTGGAAAGATTAATCGTTGTCTCTGTCATCAAGGGAAGTAATTCTAGATCAAGGGAAGTAATAGAGCCACTGTATTCTGCGTTGATCAAGCCTCACCTGGAATACTGTGTCCAGTTCTGGGCACCACAATTCAAAAAGGATGTTGAAAAACTGGAGCGTGTTCAGAAGAGGGTGACTAAAATGGTGAAGGGTCTGGAAACCATGCCCTATGAAAAATGATTTAGGAAACTGGATATGTATTTGAAGAGATGTTATATTGAGGCTGGAGGAAGCTTGTTTTATGCTGCTCTAGAGAATAGGATTTGGAACAATGGATGCAAGCTATAGGAAAAGAGATTCTACCTCAACATTAGGAGGAACTTCCTGACAGCGAGAGCTCTTCGACAGTGGAACACACTCCCTTGGAAACTGGTGGAGTCTCCTTCTTTGGAGGTCTTTAAGCAGAGGCTGGATGGCCATTTGTTGGGGATGCTTTGATTTTGAGTTCCTGCATGGCAGAAGGTTGGACAGGATGGCCCTTATTTTTCCATTTCTGGATGACTTTAAGATAACTGCAGATGGACTTAAATTGGCCTAGAGTATTCCATTTGTCTCACTTGACTGAGGATTGACCTACTGGCTTAGGTCCAGACTACCTGAAAGACCGTTTCTTCCCATATGAACCTGCCAGAACACTGAAGATCTTTAGGTGAAAGATTTGTCTTGGTCCTGCCACCATCATAGCCTCACTTGGTGTGGACGCAAGAGAGGTCCTTCTCAGTGGCTACTCCTACCCTTTGGAACCCTGTTATCCTTTTGCCAGTGGGCAAAAACTTTTCAAGCAGGCTTTTAATATGTAACTGCACCCAGGGAGACTTCTTTTTGGGATGTTTGTTTTTGTTTGTTTTTAATGTTTTTATATTTTAAACTTTTGTTGTTTTTGAGGGCCTTCAATTTGTTTCTGACTTATCATGACCCTATCATGGACAATTTCTTGGCATGTTTCTTCAGGCAAGTATCCTATTGCCACACCCTAAGGCTGAGAGAGTGTGACTTGCCCAGGGTCACCCAGTGGGGTTCCATGGCCAAGCAGTGATTGGAACCCTGGGCTCTAGTCATAGTCCTATGCTCAGACCAATACATCAGGCTGGCTCTCATATGTTTTTACATTTTTAACTTGTTGCATTGATATATTTTAATTTGTGCTTTTAAAATGGTACTTTTTAAAAAGCATTGTTTGTGGTTTGCCTCACAAAAGGAGAAATTAGCCTATAAATATAAATAGAACCAACAAATTAAAGAAAATACTGAGCATTGGTGTGTGCAATCCCCTTCAGCCCCAATATTTGAAGTAGCACTTCTCCCTATATCTGCCAGCCTTAGGGTTGAGGTCTACTGGATGATCCCTTCTTTGTGTCTCAGCAATGGAAGCAGTATAGTCAGTCTATGAGGATATTGGGAGGGAGCTTTCTATGATGTGGTACCTTGGTTCTTCTCTCCCGTTATATACTCAATTAGTGCTGTTTAATCCATCTTATTTATTTCACCAGGTTAAAACAAAGCTTTGGGGTTCTAAAATTTTTGCCCATATATGTATCGTGGTTACCCTAAAATCTAAAATCCACAAGCAGTCACACCTTTATTGGGCCAACTCCAAAGCATAACATACATTTTGCTTTTGAAGCTTCACTGGCTTCTTCATCAAGCAAAGATGTTAAAAATCATACAGGAGGAAAACGGTGACAATGTTAGAGTCAAGGCCTACATTCTGTTTTAGGTCTAAACTGGACTGCAGAAATAATGCTGTTTGACACTGCTTTAACTGCCATGGCTCAATGCTATGGAATCCTGGTATTTGTAGTTTTGTGAGATATTTAGCTTTCTCTGTCTGAGAAATCTGGTGCCACAACAGACTACAAATCCCAGGATTCCATAGCACTGAGCCATGATGGTTAAAGTAGTGTCAAACTGCATTATTTCTGTAGTGCAGATTCAGCCTCAGATGTTACTCTGTTGTCAGTTAAGATGGTATGGAGGGATTTCAATGCAGGCAGAGCCAGTCCCCTTGGGGGACTAGGGACACAGGACAATAAAAATAGGTAATACAATTTCAACTCCTACAGCAATAGAAAATTTAATTTTAATTATAATTATTGTAATTGTAATACTTATACTTATAAATTATGTTGGTAACTGCAATTTACAATTTATTGCAAAGGTTTATTAAAATAGAAAACTTCTAATGTCTTGTGGCTGATTAGTTCACCTCTAACTTACCGATATAATAAACTATACATTTAAGAATAAAATGCAGTCAATTTAATCCTGGCCTTTCAAGCCTCAGGTTTGGTTAGTCTCTTTTGGTCCACTTTATATAACTTAACTGCAGTGTTCTGCTTTTAGTGCTTGGATTCTTTTGGAGTTAAGTAAACTTATTTTACAAATTAGGCTTACTATGATAGGTTTTAATTTCTTAGGACACCATTGATTCTTTGATTTCAGAATGAATAATGAGAATTGTGAACATTTGGAAATACAGAACACACTAAACATATTCAAAATCACATACTAACATTAAACCCGTTTAATTTAATTTGCACTTTAATTTGCAGGGTAGAGGAGGGGAAGGTTTCTTCATGTTCTTTAGAAGATTTCCAGGTTTTAAGTTTAGAGAGGCAAATGGTGGATCTGATATTGGTGCTGCAGTAAGCCTTGAGTTTTAATCTGATGTTTTAAAAGGCTGCTTATTTATTAATCAAAATATTTATATCCTGCCCTACATTTAAGATCTCAGGGAGATATAGAATAAAATCACTTTGCACCATTTAAAACTATTTAAAACAATGAGAATAATTTTAAAAGCATTTTAAACCATTTATCACTTAAAAGAAGGACAGATGAAAAGCAGAGAGAACTATTTAAAACAATTTAAAAAACCACTCACAGGTGGAAATTTGGATGAGATCAATCAAGACCCCAAAGCTTTAATAAACGGCCATGTTTTTACTTGGTACTGGAATGACAGCAATGTTGGGGCCTATCGGGCCTCATCCCCCAAAATTTTCAGCACCTTGGATAGCTCCTTTTAAAGTTTGGGCTAAAACCTGGAGGGGATTCACTGCGCCGCTAATATTGGAGCTACCAGTTGCCACTGGATTTGGGGTAGCGAGGATTTTCAGTTGTGATGTGTTCTCACTGTTCATACATGTTGGGTGGTAGGAGGATGCTACTGAGGAAGCCCATGGAGAATTACAGAGTTGGAGAGGAGATGGTCCCTGAGGTATGTGTCAAGCATACCTTAGTCATCATTGTTTTTATCTTAGCTAAATGAATATTTGTGACTTATAGCTCTGGTATCAGAGATGCCTTTGTTTCATTGTTGAAACAAACTGTTTTATTGTTGGATGTTGTTCCATTCTGTCAATATATGAAAGGAGAAAAACCTATCAACCTTGCTCTCCCCTTCCCATGTGATGGCTAAATTGAGAGGGAATATGTGTGACTCTGCTTTCTGATTCTTAGGTCCCTGTGCCAGCTCCAAGGAGAGGGTTGGCGTTTCTGTTCTGGCTTGAGAAATTTGGGAGGGTTTCATATGCATACGGCATAAATTATGAGGATACAGTTGATGATTTTTGTTGCTCTTAAATGCCACTAAGTTGACTTTGACTTAGGATGACCCTGTCAATGAGAGAAATCCTCCAAGTCACCATATCATCACCAGCCCTGCTTAGGTCCTGCAGACTCAGGATTTAGCACAAAAGTGGAGAAAACTCTGGGAAATGCTGACTGCTCCTCCCAGACAGGGCCACATAGTTTTGTAGTTTGGCAAGGTACTTAGAATCCTCTTCTAGATTGCTGTAGTGCTGTATTTAAGAGAATTGTGCTTGGTCACCCCAGTACATCACAAAACTGCAAACCCCAGGTTTCCTTAGGATGAAACCAAGACTGCATCAGCACTGCAGAAATAATCCAGATTAACATCACTTTAACTGCCATGGCTCAATGCCACAGAATTCTGGGAATTGTATTTTGTTGTGGCATCAGAGATCTCTGACAGAGAAGGCTAAATGTCTCACAAAACTACAATTTCTAGAATTTCATAGCACTGAGCTGTGGCAGTTTGTGTGAAACTGGATTATTTCTGCAGTGTGGATGCAGCCCATGACAGCTGAAATAGCACCAGACTGTTGTAATTCTGTAGAGTAGACATATTCCTACACTCCGTCCATGAACTGGCCCAAGTTTCAAGATCTTTAGAGGAAGGTTTTCTCTCAATACCATCAGAGAGGTATTGGGAGAGGAAACAGGAGAGAGTCTCCACTGTGGCTTTCTCTCCTATGGGATGCTCAATGTATGCCCTGTTTGCTCTCTTTCTGCCAGCAGGTTAAACACTTTTTATTTAAGCAGGCCTTAGGCCAAGGTTGGCAACCTTTCCCCTTTAAGGGCTGAGGGACTTCAGCTCCCAGAAGCCTCAGCCATGTTGGCCAATAGTCCCATGTTGGCCAATAGCTCCTGGGATTCTGGGAGCTGAAGCCCCTCGGCCCTTAAAGGGGAAAGGTGGCCTACCCCTGCCTTAGGCTCTTAACCTACCTTGGCAGAAGAATATTTTAATGGGGTGTGTTACACTTGTGTCCTTTTAACTGTATTTCAGTGTGTTTTTAAACAAAGTGTTTGTAATGGAATTACTGTATTTGTTTAATTTTTTTATCAAATAGGTTTTCATTTTGTATTTTTGTTTCAGTTTGTTGTAAACCATCTTGAGTCCTGTAGTGGGAGAAAGGCAGGGTACAAATTAAGTAATCAAATGAATGAATGACTAAATAAAAATAATAATATTATGTACCCTAAATTTAAACCAGGGATCTCAAAAATATAAAATGGAAGTTCTTCTATCAGGTTAGACTGCCTCCTATAGGCCTAGTACCTGCTTCCTGTAGTCCTAGTATATGGTCCTAGTATCTATGACTGGGTCTCAGGAATGGGGAACCAAAAGCCCCATGATGATTTGGTTGCTATCTGCCTCTGTGGTTGCATGGTTGGGGAAGTGGTTAGGAAAAGTGTGTGGAGGCTGGGGCTGGATCATAGGAGCTCTCTCTCTTTTGTTCTGGAAAAACTTCTTTGCTATGCATGCAAGAGGTGAGTGGATACATGTTTTTCTTTTTCTGCCTAGTAGGACTTGACCCTTTATGCTTCCCAACTCCAGTGGTTCCAGCTAACCAGTGAACCACTAGTGCATCAATATGGCCTGACTGTCCAAGATTTGAACCTATTTTATAATAATAATAATAATAATAATAATAATAATAATAATAATAATGATGTTTTATTTATAACCTGCCCCTCTGCACAGCAATAGGGGCGGCATACAACAGATTAAAAAGACAACAGTTAAAACATTCCTTCATCCCACACCCTAACCCTCCCACCCCGTAAAACTAAATTAAACTACTATGGAATTAAAATCAAATTAATACACATTAAATACAATAAAATCAATTTTGACTGATATGTTGTGGTGACAGGAGGGGTAAGTGGAAGATCACATCCAGTTTGCTGGGCATTTGTTCTGGGAAGGCCTGCCGGAAGAGGTCCGTCTTTACTGCCTTTTTAAAGGCAGCAAGAGTGGTAATGAGATGGATCTCGACCGGCCGACCATTCCATAATCTGGGAGCAGTCGCAGAGAAGGCCCTCTGACTGGGGTTTAACTATTGGCTAGCTCCTTTGATGCCTGGACTAAAACATGGAGTGGAGTCATTGCCCCACAGACATGGAAGCTCCCATCTACCACTGCAGAGCCATAATTCCTGTTCATATCAATCTCACATCACCTCTTACTCTCACAGTCAGTACATGTGCAGATTCATTCCATCCAACATTTTATGCCTATCCCTGTGTTTTCACACACTGCTACCCATACTTACCATCTAATGTCACAATACAGATATGCCAGCTATTTACCCCAATTTCTTGTACTGCCAGACTTCATCCCAGGATTCAATCCACACACAAGTCAATGTGCTCAACAGGATTTATACTTGAATATGAGGAAATGTGTGTTGGCTACTGGCTGGACTTTGAGTTTGTATGGAGGTGGAAAGGAAGCACAGCATAAACGCCTTTGCCTTCCCTCTATCTCTCTCTAATTGTTTATTTTCTCTTGCTACAAATAGTCACTGGGGAGATGGGTTGCAGGCAGCATGCATGCCAGAGTGTAGCTTCATTTTTCTAAAGCAAATATTGATGCCATCCTAGTTTTTAAAATCAATAATTCATATTAGAGATACTTCCTTTCAATAATAAATAAACCATAAAGCAATAAAGCATTAAATAAATTAATTAATAAATAAAGCAAGCCTGGGCATTACATATGTGACTGTGTGAGTTAAGGTAAGTGGCCAGGTGGTAACTGTAGCCTTCCCAGAAGGAGGAAAATAATAATCACACTTTATTTTGCTTTGATCAGATCTCACCTAGAACACTGTGTCCATTTCTGGGCACCACAATTCATGAAGGATATTGACAAACTGGAATAAGTCCAAAGAAGGGCATCCAAGATTGTAAAACATCTGGAAGCCAAAGCCCTATGAGAAACAGTTTAGGGAGCTGGGTATGTTTAGCTTACAGAAAAAAAGACAAGAGGTGACAATCTTTAAATATTTGGAGGGATGTCATATAGAAGAGGGAGAAAGCTGGTTTTCTGCTGTTCCAGAGACTAGGACATGAAGCAATAGATTCAAATTACGAGAAAAGAGATTCCACTTAAACATCAGGAAGCATCTCTTCACTGTTAATAGCTGTTCAACTATGGAATAGACTGCCTAGGAAGGTGGTGGGCCCTCCTTCTTTGGAGGTCTCTGAACAGAGATTGGATGACCATCTGATGATGAATGCTTTAACTATGTCTTTCTGCATGGTAGGGATTTGGACTGGATGGCTCTTGTGTCTCTTTCACCCATACGATTCTGTGATTCTAACCTAGATACATTTTGTATAGCTGTGTGAGGAATAAGCAATTGGATCATCATGTGAAGCAAAGGCAAAAGAGACATGGAAATCCAGTGTTTAAAAACAGGAAAACATCACTCTGGTTCTTTCTTGCATATCTCCTGGATTTTTGCTGAGTTATTTTAATAAGAATTTGATTACACATTGGTTTGAATAACCTCAGATCCCTGCTGGAAATAAGGGATGGAATAGTGCTATTTTGGGACAGAAATAATATTTATTTATTAGATTTATAAAATGTCATCACATGCTTTGCAGTTGCATGGAATCCTCATGATATGCAATAAAATATTAAAGTTTCACATAAAACCAAAGCAACAAAACCACAAAACCCAACAGTAGGGTTTACTAGTGACATTAAAAGGCAAGAGTGACAAAACAATAAACATTAAAAGTTTATTTTAAACAGGATACATACTATTAGCTATGTAAAGCAGAACAAAGATACTTCCTATTGCCTGCATAAAACAGAACAAGGGAGTTCCCGATCTTTCCTTCCGTAGGGATATTGGGATATTTCCCAATATTTTTGTTCAGTTCTATGTAAAATTTGGGAAAGAAAGACCAAAATGCCCTCCTTTCTTAATTTATTTTGTCTAGACCTGGCCGTAGGGAGTAGCTCTTGACTGTAAGGCGCAGAATCTCCCCAAGTTAGCTGGGCCACTGGATGACTTTGGGCAAGTCACGCTTTCTCAGGCTCAACAAAAGGCAGTACCAAGAAACCCCATGATTGGTTTGCCTTAGGGTCACCACAGTCAGAAATGGCTTGAAGGCAGACAAAAACCACAACCACAACCACAACCACTATATATACCACATCTTTTGTCCCAATCTTGCTAAAAAGGTGTACAATAAACATACAGAAATGCTGTCAAGGTAGGACATGGGGCAGAAGCCCAAAACCATACTGAACAGAAGGGACCTGCAAATGGTTTACAATATTTTGAAGTGTGGAGTAGCACACTATTTTTATTTAAACACCCTCCCTCCCATAAGAGAATTGAGATCAGAGTCTAACATTACCTAATATGCACTGCTTCAGACACATAGAAGAAAACATTTTTTTTCTTTGAAAACCTTATCCTTTCTACTAACTTTCAACCTGATACCTACCCTTCACAGTGTTACCGTGTGACAGAGTTGCCAAATCCTCAAGCAAATACTGATTTTGCAACACCTGACCTTTTGGAACATTTCCTGCAGTGGCCTAACCTTTCCAAATTCATGCAACTGGTTTTGGTATTTAAACAAGAGCACTAAACTCATGAATCCTCACTGTAGGGCACCTAGATACACATTATGGTCTCTTCCCACGGTATATGCCTTTCAGTAATGTTAGCCCAGAAGATTTTGTTCCCTGAAGAGGAGCCCAAATGACATATTAACCTCCACTCTTGCTTAGCCCATTAGTATAATAATAATAATAATAATAATAATAATAATAATAATAATAATAAATTAATAAATTTTTATTTATCTCCCGCCTCTCTGCACAGCAATCGAGGCGGCATACATCAATTAAAAAGAACAAGCTAAAATCTCAACCCCAGGCCCAACC
>CM034706.1:209417375-209431480 GCA_020142125.1 Phrynosoma platyrhinos
AGTGTGACTCTGTCCAGGACTGGAAACTGTATTCCCAAACCTGGTTTCGGGCCCGAGACTGTCAGTACCTCCGTTTTGTCTGGATTCAGCTTCAATCTGTTTTTCCTCATCCAATCCATTACCGCTCTGAGACAATCATTAAGAGGAGAGACGCCATCTGAAGTCTGAGCCGATGATTTGGTCATGGAAAAATATATTTGGGTGTCATCAGTGTACTGAAGACACCGTGCTCCATGCCTCCATGTTTTAAAAACATCTTGCACCATAAAGGCACCAGTTCCTGCCATCTTCCATTACCCCTAGCCACCATGGTAGCTCCCTGAAGTGTTTCTTTGTCTTGCGGTGTGTCAGGACAAACCTGGCCTATACATTTCCATTGTAGATACCAATTCCATCTGATTCTGAACTGCTTACATAATTTTTTTTTGGAAAGAACAGAAAACGGGAGAACATACACAGAGAAGTATAGTTTCCCATCCGTCCACAGCAGACTAACCATTGGAAGTAGTAGTTCATCAACATCTGGATGATCTCAGGATCCTCTAGTGTGCATTTGTTATAGAGAAGTTTAATAATAAACTCTTTGAAAATCATTGGTTTAACTAAGCAAAAATCCTGATTAAAAACAAAAGAAAACATATTGCTTCTTGTACCCCAAAATGTGTACTGAATGCTTGAAAAAAAATTAAGGATCTCTAAATTAAGGGTCTAGTAATGACTTCAGACATATGCTGGTTTTCAGTGACACAGCATACACTTGATGCTGCTTTTTTAGCTCCATGGTGTAAACTGGATTTGATGTAAGAAATAAGGATCTACTTCCTTTTCTGCATGTTATTTGATGTTTGCTTCCTTCCATGTCTGGTTTTCAGAATATTTTACATATAGGCTGGGGTTCTGAGGAGTGTCCAAATGAATTAGAGAGCATGAGACCAAAGCCCAGTTGGCAGAGAAACAGAAGGAAATGCACTCTTCAGCCAGACCCCTGCTTGTGAAAGCTACTCAGGGGAGGGAAGAGGGATCTTGTATTAATCTTTGTAATCTGAAGTAGCTCCAAAGTGTTGAACTAAGAGACTTTAGCTAGTCTTTTTTTTTCACTTAAGAGGAGAAACAAACAATGTGTGATTTTTGGATTTATCCCAAAGTACTCAAGAGGCCAATGCTGCTAAGTGCTTGCATCTATTTCCCAGTTCTGTTTCTTTTTTCTTTCTTAAACTTCCATATTCTTCCATTCCTTCAAAGAATTTGAGGTGATGCATATGAGTTTACCAACTATGAAGAGAAGTTAGAAATTTCAACTGGTACAAAATGAAGCAGCAGAAATTTTAATTTGTGTAGCTTCTGGGAGTATAAAATACCAGACTTCGCTTAGGTTCTGATCAAAGGAACATCTTCCAATAGCCAACCTCCTACAGTACAATAAGATCTTTAGAAGAGGCTTTCTTGTGAATGCCCTTGCCATCTTACTATACTATAAATGGCAAGAAAAGTTAGAACCCTCTTTCTGGTAGTGGCTTTCAAAGAGATAGCTGAGGTAGTCTGTTTTAGCATAAAAAAGTAAAAGAAAGAACAATAAAAAAGTGTGTGTGTGTGTGTGTATGTGTGAGAGAGAGAGAGATGGAAAGAACACAGCAGAATCTTTGGGACTTGTTTATTTTAGCATGAACTTTTGTAGATTTCAGTCCACTTCTTCAGATATGCGTTGATGGTGTATCTTATTACGCCACAGGTATTTAAGCACAGTTACATAGCTATGGGAGTGGGGTCAGAGTGTGATGTGATACCCAGGTAATAAAACTTCTAAGAGCTATGTAATATGGTAACAGGTTTGTCACGCAGTTTGACAGCGTAAAAAAAATCTTGAGTCTGTTAATCCTGAGATGTGAAAACAATAAAATATGTTTGCCTGACAGTCAGTTCTCTGGTGGTGGGGACATTTTCTGGTGATAATTCTATAGTTATGTATGTAACTGTGATGAAAACACATATATTAATGCAGGTAGTATGCTGCAAAACTATTGTCTTTTTTCAAATGGTGTTTGAAAAATGTTTTTAGGCAGCTGGCCCAAGACATTTTGCTGCCTGAGGCAAAGGACAAGGCGATACTTCCTTCTTGCCATGTACTCATGCCAACAGGACAGGTAACTTCAGCAGTGGCAATGGGATAGGGTCTTCAGAACCCCTGAGAGGGGAACAGGCTGATTTTGGGGGAAAAGAGAAGTGTGCTGCACATACAGGTCTGTCTGAAAAAAGACAAGGAGGCTCAGGAGAAACACCAGGGAGCCTGGCATTGCTGCTCTCTGGCATCTGCCACTTGAGGCAGGTACCTCCCTTTGCTCAATGGTCAGGCTGGACCTGGCAGCCAGGGCAAATATTTTCATTACAGAAATATTGTCATTGATGAAAGTTTCGCAGCTTGTTTCTGAAGGACATTTGTTCCTAACTCCTTTAATAAGAGGATCTTCCACAGCACCAAACAGCTTTCCTTTTATTTGTGACATACTGTCTAATCTGGCTATCTGTGAACTTATCCCTCAAGGTATTTACCACAAGTGACTGTTACAGTTGGTTTTTTACATATCTCATGTCTGTATTTTGAATGCAAAACTTGTCTGGACTAGAATGTAGTTTTGATCTGAAATGAGCTGTCTGCTCTTTTTCTGTCTTGCATTAAAAAACAATCACAAGCAGCATGCACCACATTAAAACATATTCTTGGTGACACTTGTGAAAATGGCCTTTAACTTTTCATCAGTTGCTGGAAATCTGCTTGATGTCACAGAAACACTTTTGAGGGGAAAAACAGATAGAGGAAGAAAGATTAAGCATTCTCCCACCTCTCACCTCCACCTCTGCTCACAACTGTTGCCTTCATGTTTGCTTTGCTTTTGAAAAATAAAAGGTTGGTGGTAGGGTGGAGTTTGCTAGAGGCTGAGTGTCACATGTAGTTTGCTTGAAACTTGTGTCACTAGTGAAAATGCCATCTTCTCTGGCTTGTTCACCAAGGTTCACTGCTGAGGTGGCAACTGGCAGATGAAAGTGGAATAAATAAACAATATATATATATATATATTGTGTTGGTAGAAAAGAAGGAATCCTTAATATGAAGGAATGTGTAGTATCATTAATTGAAAACAAATGTCAACATGAATGAAGTTATTCAGTGTTGAATGATGAAATGCTGGCAAAATGATAGGTAGCTGACACACCCAAATATATTAAAACTGATAACATTTCAGAATCCTGGGAATCTACTATGATCCACTTATGAGTCCTTCTGATCCATCCTGCTGGAATCAAGATGATCTCCAATCATACACCAAAAGGATTTTCCCTGTGGGATCCAATAGCTATGCTATTCTGCTGAGCAAATCTTGGCATTCTTTGAATGGTTTGACTGAGGTCCGGAGTGCATTTGAAGTCTTTGGCTGCTTTATTTATGTGCTTCCCTTAGTGCCAAGAGCAGCTAACTCTTTGTTTCATGACTATAGGAAGAGTTGGAAAGGAGACAGATGGAATGAAGTGGTCTAGCAGGCAGAGCCTGATTCGCTGTAGGAAACTTTGTCCCCGATGCAAAAACAACTTGTTACTTAACATCTCACAGTGGAACCTGATATTAGTCCCAGTCATGGTGTTTCCCCCCAAAAAAAATGGTCCACAAAAAGGTTTGTTGGCAGCCTGTAATATGGTGCCTTACTGCCTCTCTAAATCCAATATGGGAAGAATTCTTTATTATTAAAACTAGGGAATCTAAAATGAAAAAGTATATGCTTATTAATTATAAGCGTTGTTGTTGTTATATGCCTTCAGGTTGACTCTGACCTATAGTGATCCTGTCATTGGATTTTCTTGGCAAGATTTATTCAGAAGAGGTCTGCCATTGCCTTCTTCTTAGATTGAGAGTAGATAACTTGCCTAATATCATCAAGTGGGTTCCATGACTGAGCGTGGGTTTGAACCTTGATCTCTCATAGTTTTACCCAACACTCAAATATGCATCCCCTCTAGTAAAAATAGGCTTACATCTTATATTTTGTTCATTTCTCATTTGGATATTTAATATTACTTGTTGTTGCTTGTTGTTCTATGCCTTCAAATTGTTTATGACTAATGGTGACCCTTAGACAAACCTATCATGGGGTTTTCTTGGCAAGATTTATTCAGAAGGGGTTTGCCTTTCCTTCCTCTGAGGTTAAAAGAATGTGACTTGCCCAAAGTCACTCAGTGAGTTTCCATGGCTGAGTGGGGATTTGAAACCTAGCCTTCAGAGGGATAGTCCAGTGCTCAAACCATTGCACTAAACTGTTATGCCACAGTGACTGTGTGATATCTAGATAAGAATATTAGTTGGTATTACCAAATTATGCCTTTTGCTGATGAGGTGATTTGATTTTCCCTGTTCCCTTGGGTCTGTACCCAGGTTTGAAATCCCAGTCTGTGGCAGTACCTTGCAGTATCTTTTAGTAATTTCATTTAGTGAAAAGATTGGGACTATCTTTGTCAGACATGGACTGATCTTCTGCCCATAGGGCTATGAGACATTACCAGTGGCAAAAACTATTTGGAATATGGCTCACTTAATTATGCCATGATAAGTATATTACAGCTGTTTTCCTGCAATATTGACACTGCTTCTCTCTAGCCTTCCAAGTACAAATCAAAAAACTGGAATTGAGTTATAAAATGCTAAATAACTCAACAGGTATTATAGATTGTCCCTTCTCTGATGTACCTCCTGTGATGTACTGAATATGCTCTCTAAACAGCCCCATCCATTTCCTAAGCCTGAACAGCGGAATGCAATTACATTCGACAACCATTTGCATCCCACAATCATGCAAGGGAACATACCTGGACATCCCTTGGAAGCACTGTAAGACTGTTTATAGTGTTACATGTCAAGGGCTGTGTTGTTAGTTTTAATGCCCATTGTTGTTAGTTTTCTTAATTGTATACTTATAAAAATATATTACTGTTTTGGAAAGTATCTGATTGTGTGAGCTGCTGAACAGTGGCACAAACTACAGAAGATGGTGGACTCTTTATTGGAGGTTTTCTGATGAGGCTGAATGGTCATCTATCATAATTGTGTAGTGCTGATTAATATGATTAATCTGCATCTGTACTCTATAAGAGGGATGTGATGGCTTAGTGGTTAAGATACCAATTCTGATGATCATAATATCGGAAGGTTGGCAGTTCAAGGCCTGGGTGCTGCATGATGGAGTGAGCTCCTGTCACTAGTCCCAGCTTCTGCCAACCTAGCAGTTCGAAACCATGCAAATGCAAGTAGATATATAGGTACCACTTCGGTGGGAAGGTAACAGCATTTGGTGCACTTGTGCTGGCCACATGACTACCAGAGAAGTCAGCTGGCACTTCAGCTTAGTCATGCACCACCCCCTACAGTCAGTTATGACTAGATATTCATGTCAAAGGACTACCTTTATCTTTTTACTGTATAAACCTGATGATTTCTGAGGTCACTTTCAGCTGTATGATTCTATGACGCAGAGGACAGAAAAAACAAGAAAACTTCATCACGTGTGTGGTACTCTATATATCACCTTTTCAATCCTTAATCGTCCCGCCCCTGGTGACTATAAAATTATTACTTTCAGCCAAAGATTTTTATTGATTAATCAGTTGAATTGGTTAATTATTAAATTAGATTTAAATAACATTGCATAGAACAGCCCTAATGCAGGTGTTTCTTTCAAGGTACTGAAGGAAAGCATGACTTGTATTTCTCAAATGTGAGATGATATACAATTTAATAATAAAATTCTACTGTCTATTTTTTTTAAAAAAACTTATAATAGATTTTCCCCATTTCCAAAGTTCAAAGGCAAGTTTGGATTTTATGTAAGAAAACAGCACATTTCTTGTGCAAGTAGTATGGAGAAGCCTAAAGGGTTACAGATAGACACACCCTGTTCTGCCCTGCCCTGCCCCAATGCAACAAAACAGCAAACATGCATCTCTGGGAGGGGGGAACAAATAAGCTTAATAAGCACTAAGTTTGCTCTATGGCCACAGAATGCTAACTGACCACTGTGGTTGCTGTTGTTAACTACCTTTGAGTCATTCCCAATGGACGTTTTCACACTTGGGGTCTCAAAGCCGCCTGGAAGCAATCAAGAGCCATTCCAGAATGGATCCTGCAGCTTCAGACCTGTGAAAGCAGCATCATTCCGGAATGGCTCTTGATTGCTTCCGGCAGCGGCAACTCAATTCCTTTTTAAAAAAGGAATTGAAAAGAACGGGGATGATGCAGAAATGCGCTGGGGATGGCACTGGATGGGGTGGGGCGGGGCGGGGCTTGCTGTGACGTCGTGTGAACACGCGGAGCAAGGACCCGGACTGACGCAGGATTGCGCCGGGGATGGCACTGGATGGGGTGGGGCTTGCTGCGACGTCGTGTGAAAACTTTGCAAAGGAGCCGGACTGGGGCCGGACGGAGGTAGGATTGCGTCTGCCTTAAGCCCCGTGTGAAAACGTCCAATGTGGTCACCCTGTGGATGAAACATCTCCAAGACTCCCGCCCTCCTCTGCTCTGCTTAGTCCTGTAAATTAATACCTGTGGCCTTCCTAATTGAGTTTATCCATCTAGTGTGCGGTCTTCCTCTCTTTCTACTTTTCTCCAGCTTTCCTAGCATTATTGTCTTTTCTAATGAGTCATGCCTTCTCCTGATGTGGTCAAAGTATGACAATTTGATCACCTTCCAGGGAGCTTTCTGGCCTTATCTGTTCAAGGACCCACTTGTTTGTATTTTTGTCTGTCTACGTATCCTCAGTACTCTACTCCAGCATCACATCTCAAATGAGTTGATTTTTCTCTTGTCTGCTTTCCTCACTGTCCTGTACTAGAGTGGAATATCCTGAAAAAAGGCACAACTGATTGGAATACTGGTCAGCAGCACTTCACCTTGCAATGTTTTGTTCAAGATCTCATTTAAATGGAATAGTTCCCATTACAGTAACTCACAGGAGTGAAAAGGACCTTAAAAATAAACAAGTTCTGGTGTCAGATCTTATCAGTATCATGGAAGCGCCAGGTTTTGAAGACACACTGACTACATTTTTTCCTAAGTGTGATCAGTACTGGTTCTAATTGTTTTAAGGAAACTTAAAACTTTAAGGAAGCATATTAAAATGATTAAAACTTTAAGGAAATATATTGGAGAGAATGGTTCTCTTGAATACTCTTGTTGTCCAACTGGGCATGTCTTTCAGGACCTGCATACCATTGTTCCTCATTGATTAAACAGAAACGACTTTTGAATGATCAAACATTTAATTTACACATCATATCAGCTAAAGTTTGCAGTCCTAATAAAAGAAACTTACTTGAAACAACAAGAAAAATGTATTGGCATATAGGGAGTTTTTGTAGCTGCTGATATTTTGAAAAAGTGCATCCTCCACATGTGATGTCTTTTGATGTAGGTTTTTCAAGTCAGGAGTTTTTCAAGCAGCGTTGTGATTGGAAATGCACATACCAAAATGCTTTTAAAAATAATCTTGAGAGGGTTCATGGCAAGTTACCAAACCACTTCATTTTCATAGTGCAAAGAGATTCTGTTGACAAATAGGAAGTAACTTTTTAATTGCACATGTTTATGAGTGAGATACTTTTGCCTAAACAGATGGAATGCATTATTGAGTAACAAGACAAAGGAGAAGGGCTACAGCTCAGTGACTGAATTCATGCTTTTCATGAAGGAGATTTCATTTTAAGTCCCTGGTTGTTTGTTGTTGTGTGCTTTCAAGTCATTTTTGACTTGTGGCCAAGCTGGGAATATTTAATGCAGTGATCAAAGCTGCCTACTTCCAGAGGGCATTAATGATCACTGAGACAATATGCCTATTCTCTTCATTTTCTAATGCTTCTCCTTTTGTGTCATGTCTTTTTAGATTATAAGCCTGAGAGTAGGGATCCATCTAATTAACCATTTGTAAGCCGCTTTGAGAGCCTGCGTGGCTGAAGAGTGGGGTATAGATACTCCAAATACATACTGTACATACATACATACATACATATTTATTAAACTGTTTTTTAAAACTTCCCAGAGTTTGGAAATTGTGGGAGGGAGGGAGGGAGGATTGCAGCAGTGCCAGAATTCAGTTGCATCCTTCTTGAAGCAACCTTGAGGACAGGAGGATCTGCAACAATCTGAACATAAACAGAGATTTTTGAATCCCTGTGAGGTATCATAGCAGATCTGGTACAGGAGAAGTCAGGAGATTATGAATTCATGTCACATTCTTGATATTCTGGGATGTTCTATGAGGTTGTTTGAAATAATGATAGTTTCCCATGACATGGACCAACTCTGGCTTAAAAGACAGAAAAGAAGAGGATTGCTCTTGCTTTTCAAATCCATTTCAGATGATTGTTTCAAATAATTAAGAGTGGTATAAGATGTGCCACCACTCATCCTGCAACCCTTGGCATCCCAGTTGTTGCTTTGTTTTTGTCCTGCTGCTGTCCCCAAACCTTGGCTGCCACAACAGAGCCTGCCTTTACCCCACTCCCCATCTTTTCCCCAGTCTCTTTCCTTTTCCTCCTCTAGTCCCAAATGCCTTAGTCTACAGCAGACCTACACAACTTGGCAGTAGAAAGGGGCCAAAATTAAAATAGTTTTTTGTGGGTTTTTCGGGCTGTGTGGCCATGCTCTAGAAGAGTTTCTTTCTAAAGAAACTCTTCTAGAACATGGCCACACAGCCCGAAAAACCCACAAAAAACTATGGACGCTGGCCATGAAAGCCTACGACTTCACATTGGAAATCTCTATGAGAAAGAAACTCTTCTAGAACATGGCCACACAGCCCAAAAAACCGACAAAAAACTATGGATGCCGGCGGCCATGAAAGCCTACGACTTCACAAAATTAAAATAGGCTAAATTTCTTTGGGCCATAGATAGGTTTTAATTAAATATTAATTAATTAACTATATTAATTATTATTTATATTCTATATTATTAATAATATTAAATCCATCCTCTTCCTCCTCTGTCTGGCCCTTTCCACAGGAGAAAGCTGGATGGCAGAGGAGCCTTGCAGGGTAAGCATTTGCCCATCTTCCTACTCTGCTGCCTGGCCTCCTCCTCAGGAGAAAACTGGATGGTGGAGGAGCCTTGCTCAACAAGCATTTGCCCATCCTCTTCCTCCGCTACCTGGCCTTTTCCTCAGGAGAAAGCCGAGCAGCAGAGGAGCCTTGCAGGGTGAGTGTTTGCCCTTCCTCCTCCTCCTCCTCCTCAGGAGAAAGCCAAGCAGTGGAAGAGCCTTGAAGTCATTACTCATCCTTGTGGGCCTAGTCTACAGTATCCTTCGTAGAGTGACACATTGTAGGTAGTGTGGACATGGAAATTGCCTGTGCAGCCATGGTCCTGGCAGTATCCTTGCCACCCTGCCTATAATGTCCTGCTCTGCGGACCCCTGGAAAAAAAGAATATTGAAATTGTCAGACTCTTGTGGGGTGTGTGGTGGTGGCTGTCCAGCTACTACTTGACCACAGCACTGACTCCAAAGTTTGAAGAGGTGGCTGGGTGGGGACAGTAAGACTTCATAAGAGCAGGGGTAGGGTTTCCTTCTTCTATTGGTGCCCCTCTAGACTCCCTCCAAACTGTCACAATTTGTCAGGGACAATGCTGATTAATCCTTTGTTGTCCCACTTTTTCAGATGCTTTAAAAATGTCCCAATTCTTTCCTCTCCTCCCACTTTCCCCCTTTGTCATCAGCTTACTTCAGTTGCTGCAAACTGAGTTCAAAGTGCAAAAGTAATTTGTATTCAATTAACTCAGCAGAGGAGAGAGGAGAGGAGGGGCTTTCCCTTTTCAGTGAAGGTAAAGGCAAAGGTTTCCCCTTGACATGAATGTCTTGTCATAACTGACTGTAGGGGGGTTGCTCATCTCCATTACTAAGCTGAAGAGCCAGAGTTGTCAAAGGCAACTCTGTGATCATGTGGCCAGCATGACTGCAAGGAACGCTTTACTTCTCACTGAAGTGGTACCTATTTATCTATTTGCAATTTTATATGCTTTTGAACTGCTAGGTTGTCAGAAGCTGGGACTGGTGATGGGAGCTCACCCCATCACATGGCGTTCAGGCCTTAAACTGCTAACCTTCCAGTCTTACGATCATCCAAATTGGCATCTTAACCATTAAGCCACCGCGTCCTGTTTCCAGTAGGCTCAAGCAAAAGCAAACTGCTGCAGCTTTTCCTAGCTTATGTGGCCCTCCTCATTAATTACATTTACCATCTTGCCCATACTTAGATGTTATTTGGCTACATGTGTCCAACTTTTCTTCTTTGGCAGGGTGGTATTATATAGTCCTCCTGGCTGTTTCCTAGCTGAACAAACATCACAGCTACAGTGATCAGGAGGGCTTTTTTTGAAGCCACGATGGGGTCTTCTTGCTGGGAGTAGGATCTAGTTCAGCACCCCTAGTGCTTCGCTGCATTAGCAGAGCCAGTCCTGCAAATCATGGGCTGGAGGCAAAATTTGGATTTGCACTAAGTGTATTTTTTTCACTATGGACCTTGTGATGACTAATGGTATGAAACATGGGAAAAGTGGGGTATATGTGCATGAGTGGGGAGAATTGAATTTGGGAGCCCATCACGTGTTCCTAATCCCTCAGACCCTGTGGTGGAAATCTGACATATCTTGAGCAGTAAAGGTCATAGAAACGTTGAAGTAATTTTAGGACTATTGTATCCCATTGTATGGACAGCCCTTAACTAGTAAATATTTATTATTTATTATTGAAGGCTCTTATGTATCGCCTCTCATCTACTAGGGCCCCTGAGGCACATAAAAACATTCAAAACATGAAATAGCCCAAAAATATTTAAAACAAACTAAAAACACACCCTAAAAAGAATTTAAAATCATTCAGTTTATTTATTTATTTAATTTACATCCCACTTTTCTTCTGACATGGAGTGGTAGAGATTAAAATGAAGTATAGAGAAAAAAACTAATAATAAAAACATCTTAAAAGACTGTTGCATGAGCAATCCCATTAAGACACTCATGTATAACTATTTTTATTTGTTTGTTTATTCAGTGTATAAATATATTTTCCATCTTCAAATAAATGTTACGGTAATTTTAAAAATGTTTTGGAAATTTAATGCTTAATGGAAGTGTCACTTGGAATCAAAGTGGTTGATTTGTGTCCTAATTTGGTAGGGACAATCCCAATCCATTTCCCACTCTTTAGGTTGCTTTTAAAATGTCCAGTTTCATTCTTCTTCTTTCACATTCCTCCTTTGTCCTCAGTTTACTGAGTTTCAGTAAGCTTCCCAGTAAGCTCAGCCAAAAGCAAACTGCTGCAGCCTCTTCTGGCTAGTGGCCTCTTCTGGCGTCTCCCAGTTCTCATCTGTGAAATGCTGGATGGTATGTGATTACTTTTGAACATTTGTGCTGCCAGAAAGATGTTGCACCAGTTTTGTGTGTTTGAGTGATTCAGAGATCTGGTATGGTTAATCCAGATGTTCAGAAGCATGGATCGGTTTCCTGGACGTTTTAAGATTAACCTAAAAATCATTTTGAGATTTATGTTTGTACCTTTTGAGAGATGATACTTAACATTTTCAAGGTTAGTTTCATAACTTCAAGTTTTAAGAAAATTCACAAGAAAAGAAGTTTTTATATTTATTTAATTAACTATATATCGTACACACATCAGTGTAAACCATTTATTTGATGGCTCCTTAAAGCAATTAAGAATATTAGAAGAATTTACAGTTTGTTGGTTCTGATTAGGCTGCATCTGCACTGTAGAAATAATCTGGTTTGACACCACTTTAATTGCCATGGCTCAATGCTTTGGAATTCTGGGAAGTGTAGTTTGTTGTGGCATAACAGCAAAGCAAAGCAAAGTTCTGGTGCCACAAATTACAATTCACAGAATTCTATAACAATGAGCCATGGCAGTTAAAGTGGTGTCAAACTGGATTATTTCCGCAGTGCGAATGCAGCCTAGTGGTATCTCCCCTAATCCCAGGACTAGTTCTAAAAATTTGGAGTAGCACAGATAATTTGTGGGGAGACCACTGAAATCAAGTAAGATCAAAGCAAAACAATATACTTCAATATATTTTTCTTTTGCTTGCTTTTCAGACTGGTGGATGATCGGTGTGTAGTGGAACCAGCAGCTGGAGATCTGGATAATCCACCCAAAAAGTTTCGAGGTAAGAAAACAAACAGTAAAGCTAGCTTTTTGGGGTGAATATGCTTCTGCTTCAAATACCCTTGGAATATTTCTTCACTGTATAGATGCTGACTTGGAATTTGCTTTGTGGTACAACATCACTGTTTCTTTTCAGCACCAGGGGTACTTATTGGGCTCTGTTAGAGAGAAATACTCTGCTGAGCAAACTACTGAATGTTAATCCTTTCTGTGTCAAGACTGACAAACCAAAGATGGAACATGTTGTTTCATGCTTGCTGTTCTGTTTGTGCACCCAGGGATACAATCTTTGAGAATATCTAGATAATTTTTGTTTTTGTTGTTCAGGTTTATTCAGTGTATTGGCCACTTGTTTAGGGCTGATGAACAGTTTATAAATATATGCAAACCAATAAACAAAAAAGTAGCTAGCTAAAGAAATGTTATTCTAAAATTTGACTACGAAGAGAACACAGTTTTCTTTTCCCCAGCAGTTCACCTCCATGGTTAGAATACTGCTGTTGAGTCAAACACACTGTATTTTAGCAGATTCAAGTAGAACCTCTTCTTCTGCTGATGATAGAGTGATTTTTCTTAGTCTGGTGCCCTCCTTTTTCTTCTTTGGACTACAATTCTCATAATCCCTAGCCAGCATGTTTGGGATGATAATGATAATGATAATGATGATGATGATGATGATGATAATAATAATAATAATAATAATAATAATAATAAAAAAAAATAAAATTTATTTCTATTCCGCCCCTCTGCAACGCAATTGGGGCGGCTTACAGTTTAGAAATTCCACAATATATATGATGGCTATTGCAGTCCAGTAAATCTGAATGGCAACAGATTGGGGATCGTAGCACTTCCAGTACTGTCCTCCTTCAGCTCCCAGGACACAGCAGACCTCAATTCAAAATAGGAGCACAGCTGCATGGTAGGGAATATGTAAAATCAGGTGGAGCAATTTCAGTTACAGACTGTGGTAGGGAATCTGTGGTCCTCCAACTGGTTAGACTACAGTTCTTATAATCTCTGGCTTTGGCAATGCTGGCTGGGCTGCTGGGAATTGTAGTCAAACAATCTCTGGAGAGCAACGGGTCCCTTAGATGAAGAGCAATGGAACTACTAAGGTACAATACATGACAGCAGCATATCAGGCATTGGGCATACCTTGGTGGAGAAGGGAAGGGGCTGCTCTAGTTTGTGTTGAAAGTTCATTCTGCCTAGTCACTGCATGTTCAAGTCTTGTGCCAGACAGCAGAGAAAGCATTTACCTAATTCAATGATTGGAAATTTGCATGACTTTCTCTGATGCTAGCTTTATGACTGCATTTCAAAACACATTCACATTTTAACCCTCTGCATTCTCTGTTGTTTCTGCATGATAAAACAAATTAAAAAAAAAACCTCTTGGAAATTAAAATTGATACAACTTTCTGAATGAACTTAATTCTTAAATAAGATATAATACTTGGTCCTCATATTTCTTTCTCAGAATGCTGTTTCTTGAATTATTATTATTATTAGTGGTGGTAGTAATAGTAGTCAATGGTAGTAATAGCAATAATAATAATAATATTAGTAATGTCCTGTGATTCTTACATCAACCCTGTACATTTTGGTAGTATCATTATCCTGCATACTACCGATATGAGTGGAGGGTATGAACAAGAGGGGTTGAGAGATAGTAGCTTGCACATGAGTTGGCTTCTGGCAAAGATGAGGTTTAACCAGGGACTTCCTGATAGTGTTGTGAAATGACAGAATAATTCTTCTTGTGCCTGAAGAATGGTGGGCAATAAAATTACTTTCCTCCCCACCTGAAAAGTGTGAAATAATTACAATGCTTCCAGAGGTGGGAAATTACTTTTGAAGCTTGGTGATTTGCTTTATGGCATCATGGCAATAAAA
>CM034706.1:209448403-209475517 GCA_020142125.1 Phrynosoma platyrhinos
GGATGGCCATCTGTAGGGGTGCTTTGATTGTGAGTTCCTGCATGGCAGATTGGAGTTGGACTGGATGGCCCTTGTAGTCTCTTTCTACTCTATGTTTCTATGACCTAATGGCCAGATTTGTTATTCTTCTTGCTCCTGCCCCAGCATCAAACTGGTCAACCAGGCATATTTTCTCTGCCATTTCACTGTCTGCTCCTTCCCATACTTCCTGTGGTCTAACCAAGCCTACTAGCCTCTAGGGTTATTTGCTTATTTTTTTTAAGAGTTCCTTTTCCTGCCTGTATTTCTCCAGTGCTCCAGCCCTGTCTTAAATTGTGCATGCTTTGTTTTCATCTCCTTTGCTGCCAGACTGAAAACTCAGTCAAATGTTAATCCTGTGTTTTGGGAGAGATTAGGGTTTAATTAAATAAAGGTGCAGTAGCATTTCTTGAAGCTTTGAATTGCCAGTGAAGCATCCCTAAAGAGGCAAGCTCTGTCTGCCAGGGTGGATTTATGGCTGAGGCACCACCTACTTGGAAAATCGTTTTATGCCACGGCTTTTCTGGAGGCTGACTCATGGCACACCGTAGATGCTCCTTTGCACCAAACACAAGCTGTTTGCTTTTTCTTCAAGGCAGTCTCAGAAATCTACCCCCATGACTTCTCGATTTTTCATTTGATACTAATTTGACCAGCAATTTTGTGACAGTTACACATCACCCTTAAGTGAGCTGAGAAAAAGGAAAGAACCTAATGGAGTAAAGTGAAAATGCCCTAATACTGAATCCATATGAATGATTTAGTAGGAATGAAATCACTCCGTGGAGACTGTAGTTGGGATGGACAGTTTGTGTGCAGATCAGCCATATGTGGATCCTGTTTGACTTTTGGGGGTGAGGGGAATGGTAGGCTTCTCAAAATACTGACTTTTATCAAAATATTTAAGCCATGTGATTAGGGGATAAAGATGGGGAAAAAATGAAAAGCTAGTAAGCAACAATCTCCCTGATCCTTTCCTTCACCAGTGTATTACAATTCTAAACTTTTAGGATTGCTAGAATTTTATATTTTGATCACAGAGCATAAAGCTAGCGCTACTGACCAGTTCTAGTGGCTGCATATTATATCCATTATCAGAGACAGTATGTACAACTCTCAATTCCAGTTGCTTGGGAGGATGAGTATGAGCTACTACTACACTCGTGTCCAGGTTGTGTACCTCTCACTGGAGCAACTAATTGGCTATGATGTGGAAAGAATGTGGGATTAGATTAGATTTATTGTAGAACCAGCATGGGGCAGTGGTTTGAATGTTGGACTGGGACCCTGGAAAAACAGGGTTTGAATTCCTGCTCAGCCATGGAAACCTACTTGGTGATCTTGGGCAAGTTCTACTCTCTCACCCTCAGAGAAGGGCAATGCAACCTTCACTGAACAAATCTTGCAGAGTAAACATTGTAATAGATTCACCTTAGGGTCACTATAAATCAGAAATAATGTGAAGGCACACAACAACAAGATTTGGTCCAGAACGATTCTTCTTATGTTCTCATGTAAATAATACTAATAGCAGGGCTGGCACTAAAGAAATCTTAACCAATATACACTGCAAATCTAGATATTTACTATGGAGTGAGTCCAACCGGAAGTATGTTCTCATGTCCTAGTAAGCATGCCAGGATTGTGCTGCAGTTCAATCAAATAAATCTATATAGATTTGCATAAGAATAACAACAACATTTTGAAGGGGGGGAAGTTTTCCTTATCTTTAGGTGATGAATGCACACATCCAAGTTGCCAGTATCTTAGAAGAGGCAGCTGCCTTTGCTTGAGACAGAAAATGGGGTTAAGTGGGACACCTCTTCTAAGATATCACCATTTGTACAAGCAGTTGTATTAACAATAAAGGAACACTTTTTAAAAAAATGCACTATTGGTGGTGCCTGCTAAATGATGAATCAACAGAGCCCGAATCAGTTAAGCTGACTAAATATTGCTATACTAAGTAGAATATATATAATCTTACGGTACTGATTCATAATTCAATTAAGAACTTTGCACTGCCACAATAAGATGCAAAGCTAATGAGATGAAAGGAGACTCGTCATCTTTTCCAGCTGGAAAAAAAACCCCAAATGAAGAAATCGCTGTTGTTCTCTGGGGGAAGGTTTTGTTTTGTTTTGCTGTAACATCAAAAAATGTTAAACCATTGCTGCGGACAGTTTTGACTGTTTGCATTGATCAATGATGAGCTGTTAAGGCTGACAATGGCCCCATACAGACAGCTGAAACTGCAGTACACTGAAGTGGGATTATGGCAGCAGGCTATTCGCAGAGACTGTGTGCATTCAGGTCGTCTGCATGTAGACTTTGTATGTGGGACTAAAGAGCTAACATTTTGCATGTAAGTGTTTTCCAGTTTCAGTTGTCTGAAGCGGGCTAATATTTGTGCAGCAAAATAAATCTAAATTCTCTTTTAAGAATATCCTCCTATTTTATTTCTATGCTGCTGTTTCAGAAGAGTGTTCCCCAAATATCTCATAACATATAAAATGAGCAGTAATAACTATAATAATTCAAAACATGGAATAGGACAGTTGCAAATATTTGCAGTGTCAATAGGTATAGGTAGATAAGAAATGGAACAATTTCAATCATTTCATACTACATTGCCTAAAGTGAAACAAAAATAATTGGTTGTAATCCAGTAGTTTAACACAAAACAGGAAAGAGAAAAGGCTTTATACAGAAACAAAATACATTGCTCTTAAAGACATTTTAATTCCACAAACATAGCATGGGGTTCTCCATGATTATTCTACACACATTGGTAGTTAGCCACACCTCTGATTTCTGGCATCCTCTTTCATAGCTCCCTCTTGGTTTTCCTTCCCTAAAATTGTTATATTTTATTTTAACACAGTATAGAATGGGATGGGATGGGATGGTAGAGAGCTATGGAAGAAGAAAAATGTGAACTAGGAGAAATAGTGATGGAATTTCATGGCAGGGGCAGGAATTTTGGAAGGTCCAGAGTTTCTGATCTCTGTAAGGTTCAGGCTTTAGAATTTACTGACCATCAATTATTTCTAGAACAGCTAAAAATGGATTTGGTTTGATAATAACTACAATTCTTTGGAATTCCATTCTGTGCTAGAGTTCTGATTTGTTGTGGAGCATAGGCAGTCTTTGATGAACAAGCAGGAGCACAGAGAATGCTTGTTACTTTAATTTTGTTGATGTGTGGTGCTTATTAGAATCAGTTTCTCAAGAAGGCCACTTTCAAGAAGAGCGTGGGAGATGGTGGACCAAGCCCCCATCCCATCCACATGACCTGCAGATCTCAATGACTTAAAGTTGCTACTATCCAGGCCCTCGACTCCTTTTGTTTCCAACTTGATATCATTCCTCAGTGGCATTAGAGTTGGCCTACTTGTTGATTCATGATCTATGGAATTTGTAGGCATGTTTCCATGATCTATGGACTTCATAGACCTTTATAGATCTTGTGTGGATAGAGAGAATATATCTGATTCATCATCCTCTTTTTCTCAACGTTCTACTGACTCTTTGACAATGGATTCATTCTTTTGTGGTCTGTGCTTTCCAATAGCATGCAGCTCAGATGGAGCAGAAGCAGAATGAAACAGAGAATAAGAAGGTGCATGGGGATGTAGTCAAGTATGGATGTGTCATACAGGTATGGTATATTTTCTTTTTCCTATTTCTGCCCAGTGTTGCTTTTCTGAATCTATATTTTCCCTAAGGATGTTTGAATCATATTAATCCCTATGTCTTGGGCCAGAATGTCAGGGATGACAGTATATCAAGATGTCAGTCCTGTAGCTACATATCTTTCACCTCCCATCCCATCATTCCTGACTTCATCCACAAAACACAGGTATTAATTAGGACCGGGAGACTGATAGCTATAACTAGTACTGGGCAGCTGTAACCACTACAATCTAAGTTAAGTTAACCTTTAAGGAAATACACTGTGCTATGTTTGGTTTTCCAGCTTCTTCACATGAAGAGTAATAAATACTTGACAGTGAACAAGCGTCTCCCTGCTTTACTGGAGAAAAATGCCATGAGGGTGACACTTGATGCCACAGGCAATGAAGGCTCTTGGGTCTTCATCCAGCCCTTCTGGAAACTGAGGAGCAATGGAGATAATGTGAGTGTGCGACAAAGAGGTCATTACTACTGGTAATACCATGTGGAGATTCTAAGCCTGAAGCCTGTTAGAGGAAAGAGTGATTGGGGGCCAGCAATGCATAACTGGGTGAACTAACTTCATGTGTTTGTGACTTGATGAACACCATTTTAAGTGATCTGTGTGTGTCAGCCAACTATAGATCCCACATAATACTTTTTGGAAGAGACTTGTTTAACTGAATGGCAAGATAGTTTTCTGTATGAGAGACCCTGCATAATACACATGAAAGTACGAATGAAGCCCATTCTCTGGGACTGGAAGTGTATTCACAATTCAAGGAGGGAATTAAAGATACGGCAGAATATGCAGGCTAGAATTCTGTACTTACTTTGGAGCAAGCCTCCTAGAGCTCAGTGGGATTTACTTTTGAGCAGACGTTTATGGGATTCTGGTGCTTGTTCTTCAGCCTCCTAGATCACTTCATATTTTACTGGATCTTCCCATACTTCATGTCAATGCCTTTAACAGTTATGTGATCCTTTCTCAGGTAGTGGTTGGAGACAAAGTGATCCTGAATCCTGTGAATGCGGGCCAGCCACTCCATGCCAGCAACTATGAACTTACCGATAACCCAGGATGCAAAGAGGTACCAGGGTTTGAGAGAAGAGGGAGGTTCTGAGAGGGGAAAGGTCAATCACAGAAGTCTGTTGAGGATCTAGACTTCTATCTTTTTGGTCAGCTTGACTATACCAGTGCAGTAGATAGTTTGGCAATAGGAGTGAAGTGGCTTCAGACACCATGGCAATATCAAATGTGGGGGTGGGATAGGAAGTCATATCTGTCAGGAAAAAAGAATTGCTCCAGTTCCAAGCTTTTAAATCATACTTGTAAATGGAGATACTTTGAATGATTTTAATTCTATAGAGGGATAGGTGACTGTATGGGGACTTATTCTTGTTTAATGTGTACTATGTTAAACTTATTGTTAGCAGTCTTGAGCCCCCTATATCAGGAGGAAGGAAGGAAGGAAGGAAGGAAGGAAGGAAGGAAGGAAGGAGGGAAGGAATAAATAAATAAATAAATAAATAAATAAAGACTGTTGCCTCAGTAATGCTCTGCAATCTGCATCTGCCTCCTGGGTGTGTTGGAGGTTACTTTGTGTCACTTCTGACTGCCATTTTTTTTAAAAAAAAATAACCAGGCAATTTGAGCATTTTCCTCTTATCTAGGAGGGTTGGGTTTCTGGTGGGGTTGCAAGTGAAAATCTCACATTTGAAAGTGGTATTGGTAAGTTTGGAACCATTTTCAGGATTTTTCCCTGGGAAGATCAAGAGGTTTTCCTGGGAGTAGATTGTTTACCTGTATTTTTACAGGTACATTAAAACATGGAAGAAAAGCAGGATATAAATTGATTGATTGGTTGATTGATTGATTGATTGATTGAATTATTCTCTGGAATGGCTTTTGTTTCTGTCTCTCCTCCTGTCCCCATAGTGCCCACTATTCCGTAAAGGATTTTACACAGGCTTAATGGACCCATATGCTGGCATATGTCATCAATTGGATTCTGGTCTTAATTTGGGGGCTGGGTTATGTGTCCCATCGCTCACTTTCCTGGCCTCTCCTGCTTTCTTTCTGAATAAACTCTTCTTTCTCTAGGTGAATTCTGTCAATTGCAACACTAGCTGGAAGATCAACTTGTTTATGCAGTATCGAGACCACATGGAGGAAGTGCTTAAAGGGGTAATGAATGTGTGCCTGTCAGCCTAGAGTAGTTCAGTGTGCACTCCACTTTTCTTTCTGTGACCTCAGTGGAACATTTTAACAAACAGCTTCCAGTCTCAGATATGTCATTTTGGAATGACATCCCACCAAGAGACCTAAAACAGTGGAGAGCTGTAAGCATAGAGCTAAAGGTTCCCAGTGTGAACAAGTCAGTCAAAAGTTGGCAAGTAAAGTTAGATAGGTGGCGTGACAAAGAAGCAAGTAGACCACCATATGGATTTAGCATTATGTTTGGTCTTTTATTAAGCAATTACCTTTACAAGGTAATTCTTGAGATATAATAGTACCTGGTGCAAGCAGTTGCTAAAGACTGATGAATGAAGAAGCGACACTATTTTAGAGAATAGAGGACCCTTTGAAGTAAAGGTAGGGGCATGTACACCCTTCCTGTAGCTGCCTATTTCTAGTCTACTCCAACTATAATTATGTCTGAATTCAGCCCTCTGAGATTCTTATTACTGAAGTTTTGGTACTAAGAATTTTACAGAGGACGTGATCTGTTTTCACAGTCTGCATGCATTGTGGATTATGACAGCAACTCACAAACTTTGTATATGAAACTTTTCCCACAGGGGGATGTGGTAAGGCTATTCCATGCAGAGCAGGAGAAATTTCTCACCTGTGATGAATATAAGGGCAAGTTGCATGTTTTTCTTCGAACCACCTTGCGACAATCAGCCACATCAGCCACAAGCTCCAATGCACTCTGGGAAGTAGAGGTGAGTTTCAGTTCTGCTTGCAGGTGCAACATATTCAGGTAATGCTAGGTTAACCTTCCCCTTATGTCATCTTACCTGAAAAAACTGTGTGTTTCAGTGCAGATATCCATATTTCCTTGCTCTGGTTCTTACTGAAGACAAGGAAGTGGAATTTCCTTGGGTGATGGCTTGCATTCTGGGTTGATTTAAATAGGAACAAAGTAAACATTAATTTGTATTTATGAGGGCTTATTCCTGCCATTTATTTTCAATGTTGGGATCAATCCTGGAACAGAGGATTTCCATTATTTTAGAAATGAAGCAATGGAACAATATGAAATTCCTCAAGCTGACAGCTGTTGTTCAAAAGTTTAGTGTTCTCAGCATTTGCAAGCTCTGGTTTGTGGGTGGTTTCTCTTGAAAGGTGACAAGTAGCCTCATCACAAGAGGCAAAACCAAGCTTCTTTCAAATGAGTTTACAGCTTTTCATTCTCCCGAAGTCCTGCAATTCGGGGGTGCACACTAAAGCAATCTAGGAAAGAATTCTAAGTACCTCACTAAACTGTAAGTCCCAACATTCCATAAGATGAAGTTACAGTGGCAACAAATGGATGTAACTGTGTCATGTAGCTTTCACTTCTAGTTTGGAGAGGCTGGGGTTTACCGTTCATTGTCTGGGGTTTAATAATGAAAATTCCTATTACAACTAGCAACAAAGATCAGCCCATTCCCTTACTTTCTTCCTCCACGGAGTAGAAGTGGAAAACTGAGAGGGAAGAACACTTCCCCTAATTAAACAAACACTTCTTATAATTAAACAAACAAACAAATACTAAAGTGTTACAACATGGAAAGTTAACTGTGTCCTTTGCTTAAATATATGAATTTTCAGAGGTTGAGGGAAAATGCTAATTGTTGGCAGTGTTTGGGATGGCTTTGCTGAGTATTGCTTTAATCAAATGGCACAGACAGGTAGTCAAATTGCCTTGTAGAGCCAGAGGATTCAAACACAATTCTTCCAGCACTTGCACCATGTCAAGCAAGGGACCTACCACATATCTATGGTTTTGTTTTGCAGGTGGTCCATCATGATCCTTGTCGTGGTGGAGCTGGGCACTGGAATGGCTTATACCGCTTCAAACACCTTGCCACTGGGAACTATCTTGCAGCAGAGGTGAGAGGAACTGTGCTAACTGTAGAAGTGTTGTATGGATATGTAAGAGTTAGTTTAGGTTCCTTTTAAAGCATGTTTGGATAACTCTTGGAGCCTAGCAGGACACATTGCCCCTCCTAGGAGACTTGGAGGGCTGCATTCTTCTGCTATAGCCCCATGTGAAAACATTCCTTTTTTATTACCTCCAAATGTCCCCTATGGAGTGGAAGCATTTTTGCTATGTTTTGAGGAACCTGGGCCATTTTAGGCCCAAGAGAGCCTTTTTTAAACAAACAAACAAACAAACAAAAAACAAAAAATCCCAACAACAAGAAATGACTTGGGAGGCCAAAAATGTGGCAAAATGGCTCCCCTCTTTCTAGGGGGCATTTGGAGGCATCTTGAGGCATTTGTTTTGAGCCTTGTAGGATTCTGGGGGTCACAAAAACAGTTCTTGTGGCCACATGTAGCCCTTGGGCCATACTTTGCCCTACCATGCTTAAAAGCAGTGGATAACATTGCACAGGCATCAAGGAGACATGGCCCAGAATTCATAATTTTCTCCTCACCACTCTTCTGATCACACATGAAGACAGGCACTAATTCAATTGTCCTTATTAATTATGTGGAGGAATGGTTGTGGGGTGATGAAAGTTTAATAGTTCATGTGTACATAATAGTGACAAGCAAGAGATAGGGTAATAAGAAATCAACAAGAAATTCCTGCTTAAACTGGAAGGGCTTTAATCTCTGTATTGATCATTTATAGTACTGTAGTAATGGGAATCATACAGCCTTTTGGATGTCATAGGACTGCCAGGCCCAGTATTCCTTGCAATTTACTGTGCTGGATAGGGCTACTGGGACTAGCAATCTAACAACGTCTAGAGGGCCACATGACTCCCACCTTTGTCTTGAGCATCACAGTATGTGAAAACTGTGTACACAGTACAACTAACTTCAAAAGCTTGATAATAGAACTATCTTCTCTGGAAGTTCAGAATATGTTTTGATTACTCTTTCTTTTGTTTCCTGGGAAGAGGAAAACTTGAACCGTTTCCCCCCTGTTTGAGAAATCTTTCCCCATTTCTTCAAAAGAATTACAAAACTTGTAAGATTATAGTTTTCCAGAATCCCTGTTATGAAAATGTGAAGGTATTGTTTGCCTGTGTTTTTACAAATGTTGATTTGTGTATGGTAGCTTTAATGTATACCGTAATACAATATTGACTGCTGTTGTGCAGGCAAGACTGACTTTTAGAGAACAGCAAACTCCTAAGGTTTTATCAGAGCCTCCAATTAGAGTTTTAGCTGTTCATCTTTTGCTACTTCCCTGTACTGTAAAGCAAAATCTAGAAGAGGATAATCATGTCATAGTTCAGAATGACAGTACTTATTTCTTCACTGGTAATTGTTCAGTACATAATAGTGACAAGCAAGAGATAGGGTAATAAGAAATCAGTGACTTTGGTTGTGTTAAATGTGCCAGCAACCTTTCATCAGGATTTAGTTATTAAATTGGCTAAACTTCGGTTATTTTGTTTTTAACATCCCTGACCTTCCTTTTTCAGGAAACGTGTAAATGATACAAATAGTTTTTTGAGCTTTGGGAGACAGGCAAATTCCTGTTACAAAGTTTGCTTTTACGGGTCCAGAGCCCAATATTTTTGGGATGATTCCTCAGATGGTTTCTGGCTGTCAAATGTATTGGAATAAATAGGCCCTGTATTTGCTGGATTAGAAGCTGCAGTTGAGTGCATGAACGCTTTCCTGCAAGGTGAAAAAATTCTGACAGAGGAAACTGAAGAAATGTGTCTACCTACTGCAAAGTATATCTGACTAATTACACAACCTTAGGGACACAGTAACTCCTGAGACCAGAGCTGTGAAAGGTTATCTTTTAGGCCACAGTTCCACATTTCCCAGCCATCATGGCTGGTACCCTGCTGGCTGGAGGATCCTGGGTGGGATAGTCCAAAAAAGGAATGTTTCCAAACATTGCCTGTGCCTTGTCTAACCATACCGTCTAATCTTTCAGACCACAAATTTACATTTCTAAGCTCAGGGCCAGGGAGGGACCACACAGATGCATACAGGCATACACAAGAAGCATGAGGTAGTCCTGTTAACAGACCATACCTTCCTTGCAAAAATAAAGCATCTTTCCTTGTCAAAGATATTTTGAGTTTATAACTGCATTTTCCCGTTCTTCCACATAATGTGGACATTGTTTGGTGAAATGTCATGAAAATAATTAGAATTGCCTGTGTTTTACATTCTGTGTGGGATGTGGGACATTATTTTCTTGAAAGTAGAGAGATAGACTCTAGGGGTTCAACTACACCAGCCAGAATACTCTGGGCTGCTCCCAGAGTATTCTAGCCCTGGAGCTGCTCTGGATTTCTCCCCAGTACCTCTTGCACTCTACAGCGATGCTTGGTAGCTGTCTACACGTGTCTTGTCTTGCTACTGCTAGCACAGGTTGTTCCCTCTGAGGTAAAAAATGAGGTACCCAGTGTCAGTCACATGGCTGGGTGCTTTGTTGTGACCTCAGAGGGAGCAACTTGTGCCTGTGGTAACAGCGGTTGCAGGTGGCAGTGTGTAACACGTGTGCAAACAGCCACCTGGAGTCACTCCAGATTTTCCTGCAAAATCCAAAGGATTGATTTTTATAAGCTGGTTTTAGGTAGGGATAGGGTGGATTTGCTACAGAACTGACTTTCATGACATGAAAGCAGTCCTTACTCAAATTGGGGATTTGGCTCTGCATCATGAAGACAGATCATGGTGAAGTGGGGGGGGGGCTGGTTCAATTGACCCTTGTAGACATGCCCTACTCTAGCACACTTTGTACTCCAGTGGTTCTCAGCTAAACAAACCATTCAGGAGCAAGAATGTGTACTACTCCTCAGAGAGGTCTGTAGTCTTACTTCTTCCTTGCTTAGACTCTTCTCTCAGTAATCACAGCGCTGACATCATTACATATGATGGTGTTAGTTATGCGGAAATAAGATTTTCCACGGGAAAGTCTCCTTGGGGGATTTGTATGCTTTCTTAGCTGGCATCTATAATTTTTTGTGGGTTTTTTGGGCTATGTGGCCATGTTGTAGAAGAGTTTCTTTCTGACGTTTCGCCAGCATCTGTGGCTGGCATCTCCAGAGAATGCTGTAACGGAAGAGCATTCCAGCATTCTCTTCCATTCCAGCATTCTCTGAAGATGCCAGCCACAGATGCTGGCGAAATGTCAGAAAGAAACTCTTTTAGACCATGGCCACACAGCCCAAAAAATCCACAAAAAACTCCTTGGGGGACCTTTTCTCTGGACTGATCTTGCTTGCACTGGTAGAAATGCTTGTTGGTTGACTCTCAGTCCTTCTCTTAGCACTTCTTTGTTTAGTATGGCAAAAATGAAAATCTTGGGATCACGGCCATAAACAATATTGTTGCTTGTCTGTCTGTTCTCACTGCTCAAGTCCTCTGTTTAGCACTTCTGTTCAGCTTGCAGCCTCTTCCAGCTTACCATAAGCTCTTTCATCCTTTTCCTTTCCTGACTTTATGTTTGATCGACTGGGACAGAGGAAGAACCATTTTTGTTTGTTTGTTCACTATGAGTCAAAAGCTAGTCTCACTTCTAGAGGATTATGCACAATGTTTAGGTAGCTCTAAAAATGTGGTGTGGTAGGTTGTGGTTCACTTAGAACTTTCTTTCCAAATCCTGTTTCTTTGAGCCTTAGATTGTCCAGTGATCCAGTCAAAGCAACTGTAATTGCTCTACATACAGGTGTCTCCTGGAGTTTAAATGGGTATCATTGTAAGCCATGTTATTTGGCCTACTCATAATAATGTAGTTCCACTAGTTTTATAGTAAATATTCTGTAACATGTGTTTGAAAATGTAATTTATTGGCCAAGGTCTACAGAGAGAACAGCATCAAAAGCAGCAACAAAGCAACTTACTCTTCATATAGCTTTCTTTTTTAGAGGCAGCTGAGTGAAGAAGAGCACTAGAGAAATATTGAGCTTTGTGCACAAACAACCACTTAGATAGCTAGAATGAGATTTAGAGCAAAAACTCTTGTGGCATCTGGAAGTCTAACACATTTTATTTAGCATAAGGCTCTGTGAATCATATCCTAACATCATGAGGAGAAGCATATAGTAGTCTTTAAAGACTTCTTTGTTGTGCAACAGGCTAACATGTGGTCTCCTCTGTGGAAAGGATTTACATCAACCTATATTTGGTTTGCAAAACCTGTGAGTGGTGAAAATCAGAGGCTGGGAAATTTATTATAAGTCATAACAGTTTTGTACACAGTAGATTTGTCAGCTCTCAGCATTACTGATTCCTACATATTTTTTGTGATGTTACATGTACATTATACAGCTGGTAGTGGAGGTTTATGAGGTTTCCTGATAGCTGGACCATCTAGTCATTCTGAGATTTTTCTGCCATATAAGAGATAAAATAGTTTCAGGAAAATATATCCCTTGTTTTGGAGCTGGAAAGGTCAAGATTAGTTGGTTTTTCTTATATTTCTGCATTGATGCTGTCTCTCTTACTTTTTAGGAAAACCCCAGTTACAAAGGAGACACAGGGGAACCAAAGTCCTCAGTAAGTTGTCAGTAGCTTTTAGCTTGCTTGTGATGGATTGTCCACCACATTTAGTTTGTTATAAAATGCTACAGTCATACCTGTGTTTGATGCTTGAACTTTGGTGGCTTTGCTATGTAACTGAAAAACTCCTTCTTTCGTGACAGGCTGGAACCAGTCGCTCCAGTCGACGATACACGGGGGAAAAGATCAAGTACCGATTGGTGGCTGTGCCCCATGGCAATGACATTGCTTCCCTTTTTGAACTGGATCCCACCACACTTCAGAAAACTGACTCCTTTGTCCCTAGGTAACTGGGGACACTGAGCTTTGTCTGAACTTGTATAGAGATACTAGACATAAGCCAAAGAAATAGACATTTTTGCATGAAAACCATGACTCAGTGTAGAACAGGAGAGAAAGAGGGAGAGTATGCACATATCCAAATAAAATACCTGCCTTCTTCACTTCAGTGGCCAGAGTCCACAATGCAAGGCCAGAAAAATACTGCTTTTTCCCCTCCAGAGTGGGGTTTGCTTTTTTAATCACCTCATAACCTTCTTGTCTTGAGATTTCTGTGTCAAGAGTATGTTCCACTAACTCATTAGACTAGATCCAGGTCTAGCTTCCATAAGTATTTACAGACTTAGGATCTTATTGCATTAACGTAAGACCCAACATCACCCTAACAAGATGCAGCTGGGATGCTGGATGGAAGTGGGAATTATTGCACTGTAATTCGCTGCCTATTCCACTGGGCGACTACATCCTGGGTCCCAGCTGCGCTCAGCCAGCCCTTTTTTGAAAATGGAAAGTTCCCGACTTTGAAAATGGGCCAGCTGAGCATGACTGGGACCCAGGCTGCAGTCGCCTGGTGGAATTGGTGGTGAATTACAGTGCGATAATTCCCACCTCCATCCAACATCTTGGCTGCATCCCGTTAGGATGATGTTGGGTTATATGTTAATGCGATAACCTCCTACGTTTACTTCTCTTCTCTTCATCTTCTTCAGTCACTTCTCACATATGAACTGCCTAACTTTCATAATATTTCCTGATATTATACATTAGGCATTAGATCTTTTCATACTAAGAAAAGATGTTGCAAAAGCAGTCAGAAGATACAATGCAAAATCAGATAAGGCCCCATGGGGAACCTATGAATATTGGCTACAATACACAGAAGAGTTATATAAAAGAGATGACAGCATGAAGGACACATGGAATGAAGAGCCATATAAAGATGAATCCCAGAGTCTAAAAATTAAGGTGGAAGTTACAATAAAGGAAATGGCAAAAAACAAGACTCCAGGAACAGATGATATTCCAATAGAACTGTTGCAATCCACATTGACAGAGTCAACTCTAGTGCTAACCAAAATATGTCAACAGATATGGAAAACAAAAACGATGGCAAACAGATTGGAAGCAATAAATATACATCCCCATCCACAAAAAAGAAGACACAAGAGACTGCAGCAACTATAGAACCATAGCACAAATCTCTCATGCAAGCAAAATCAGGTCCAAGCAAGGTTAAGGAAAGAAAGAGGCAGCAGGGATCACACTGCAAATATACGATGGCTAATGGAGTGTACTAAGGAGTTCCAAAAGAAATCAGCATGTGCTTTATAGACTACAGCAAACCCTTTGACTGCACTGATCATGAAAGGCTATGGAACATCTTTAAAGACATGAGAGTTCTAACACATCTGATAGTCCTAATGAGGAATCTGTAGTCAGGACAAGAGGACACTGTCAGGACAGAACATGGAAAAACAGAATGGTTCCCAATTGGCAAAGGAGTCAGACAAGGCTGCACCCTATCACCCTACCTATTCAACAATACCAGAACATATTGTAAGGAAAGCAGGTTTGGACATGGAAGAGGGAGGAGTGAAAATAGGAGGAAGAAATATCAACAATCTGAGATATATGAAGTTGAAGGCTTTCATGGCCAGCATCAATATTTTTTGTGGGTTTTTCAGGCTGTGTGGCCATGTTCTATAAGACTTTGTTTCTGATGCTTTGCCAGCAAGATGCCAGCCATAGATGCTGGTGAAATGTCTTCTAGAACATGGCCACACAGCCCAAAAAACCCACAAAAACAATCTGAGATATGTTTGTGACACCATAATACTAGCAGAGAACCTCATAGACCTGGAACAACTACTAAGGAAGATCAAAGAAGAAAGTGCAATGGCAGGCTTACTGTGGAACATAAAGAAAACAAAAATGACTACAGAGAACTTAGACACATTCAAACTAGACAATGAGGAAATAGAAATAGTAAAAGAGTTCTCATATCTGGGATCAAACATTGATAGAAATGGGGACTGCAGCCAGGAAATCAGAAGAAGATTAAGAATGGGGAGGGTGGCTATGAAAGTACTAGAAAATATCCTAAAATGCAAAGAAATACAACTCAGCACAAAAGTCAGAATCATACAAGCCATCATATTGCCTATTACCGTGTATGGATGTAAAAGCTGGACAGTTAAGAAAGATGATAGGAAGAAAATCAGTGCATTTGAGATGTGGTGCTGGAGAAGAGTGTTGAGGATTCCATGTATAGCCAAAAAGACAAACAAATGCGTCCTAGAGCAGATCAAGCCAGACATATCCCAAGAAGCCAAGATGACATGATTATGGGCTGATGCAGACGACCTGTTTGGGCCTGGGAGCGGTGGATCGGGGCCATGGCGACCACATGCCACAGCCCCAATCCTCCTTTTTGCCGCTCTTTTTGGGGGTGGCAAAAGGCCACCCTTGGAGCTGCTGCCATGCCCCAAGGGCACTCTGACGCTGCATGCCGTGCGGATGGGCACGCAGCATCGGAGTGGAGTCAGGGCAGAGTCAGGGCAGCCAGCTTTTAGATTGTCATACTTTGGACACATCTTGAGAAGGCATGAATCATTGGAAAAGACAATAATGTTAGGAAAGGTGGAGGGAAGTAAAATAGAAGAAGGCCACATGCTAGATGGATGGACTTTATTAAAGAGACCACAAATAGGAGTTTACAGGAAATGGGCAGAGCAGTATAGGACAGGGGAGCCTGGAGATGTCTCATCCATAGTGTTGCCATGGGTTGAGATTGATGCGAAGGCAGTTAACAACAACAAAAATTGGATGCAGCATAGAGACTATGGGGGGTTGCAGACTGCCAGAAATAGTGCAGGGTTAGGGTTAGGGTTAGGGAATCATGGGAACTGTATTTTATTGTGCCACCAGAGCTCTCTGACAGAGAAGGCTCAATGTCTCAGAAAAAAAACAATTCCCATGACTCCCTAGCACTAACCCTAACCCTTAAAGTGGACTTAATTTGCACTATTTCTGGCAGTCTGCAAAGGCCCTAAGTGGGTAAAGTCCTATTGATATAATTGAAATTTAAGTATTTAATTGCTTTAGTCTCACTGCCAATGGAACCTTGCAAGTTTAATATTTCCTTCCTGTAAAATCTAAAGTCATCTGACAAAATATCTAAATAAATAGGAAATTAATTTTTTGCTATAGAACTTTGTTTTTATGCCAATAAATTGAAAGCTTCAATAAAACCAGTTGTGAGTTCAAATTACACATTTGTAATTTAAAAAAATGTTCACTAATACTTATAGAAGGCACCACTTAAATAAAATGCATCCTCTGTCGGTTTCAGGAACTCCTATGTTCGACTGCGTCACCTCTGCACCAACACTTGGATTCAGAGTACCAACGTGCCCATTGATGTTGATGAAGAGCGACCTATTCGCCTTATGGTGCGTTCCTTTCCTTGGTCAGAGACTGCTTTTCCTGTTCCGATAAACAGTGAAATGATCCTAATGGAACAGTTGTAGGATGCTTCAGGGTATCTTTCAGGGTATAGAATGGAGAAATTTAGCAATCAGTCCTTTTCATCACAGCATACAGTGATAGAATATCTGCAGCATCATCCATATTGCTCTAGTTAACTCTCATATTATTTTTGTATTGATATCACATGCATACCAATAAAAACTTCCAAGCTAATTGGAGATACCATTTTTTCCTTAAGCTGTTTCGGTATTTCCTTGTGCTATATTCTACTTTAACTGCCATGACTCTTTTCTCATTCTTGGGGAAAAGATGAGATAGAACTACATTGATTAATTGATTAATGACAGCATCCTACAGAATCTTGAAGTTTGTGAGGCACTACAGCTCTCTGGCTGAGAATTCTAATCCCACCCACTCCTTAAACTAAAAATCTCAGGATGCCAAGGGATATTGCCATGGCAGTTAAAGGCCCACTGACATTGAGTGGAAGCTTTAAAACCCTAATTCCAGCAATACTATTAGATATGAATGAGATAAGGAGAATGCTAAAGTCTGTTCCCCACCAACAGTGATACACACTAGGGTTTGGGTATGGGTGTACAAAAGTATATTAATGCCCCAGTATGCCAAGGGAAAGTGACCAATGGAAGGTGTCAGTTGACCAAGGGAAGGTGTCAATTCGCTTGACCCAAGGGAAGGTGTCAATTTCTGCCTAGTTAGTCGCTTGATTATGTTGCTATAACAATATAGAATCACAATTTATATTCCACTTGATTATTTGATTAAAATAATTTTCTCCTGCTGTCCCTCTGTCTTTAAGAAAAGAACAATAGAAATGGCTCATGGTACAATAGTATAATAAAATATGCAAATCACAATGGTGCCCCAGTCAGCACTAACAATAATACTTAATATAAAATTTTAAGGCCAGCAGGATAAAATCAACAGGAACAACATTTAAAAACAAACAAGCAAAATTGCTCAAAACATTATGCTCTTACCTATGTGAGATGTTTGCTAGGAGACCAGCTATTTGTCCTGGCACTTAAGAACAAGTGAAGGGTTTGCTGGCAGGGAAATGTGCCATTTCAGAATGGGATTGAAAGCCAGGAGACTTTCTGCAGATACTTGGTCCTTTGGGAGACAAAGCAAACTATGGCACTAGATGAAGAGGTTTTCTTTTTAAAATATATTTCAATTTAGTTGTGCTGTAATTAATATAAATGGAAAATGTTGAATTGACATGTCCATTAAGACTAGTAAGAAAGTATCTGAACAACAACAAGAAGAAGTGTAAAAAAGCAGTTACAGATTCAACCACATTTTCCTTTCCAGCTGGGCACATGCCCCACCAAGGAGGACAAAGAAGCTTTTGCTATTGTCTCTGTACCAGTATCAGAAATCCGAGACTTGGATTTTGCCAATGATGCCAGCTACATGCTAGCCAATGTGGTGGAGAAAATGAATGAAGGATTTCTTAGCCAGAATGACAGGCGGTAAAAGAATCTAGTTTTTCTGATACATGGGTTCTAGTTGAACATGAGCAGGAATGGGGTAGTAGGACAGTATCCACTGAAAAATTTAATCAGTATGAGTGATATTTAGTTCATGGCTTGGAGAACAGATACATTTCATTTTACAATAAAACAAGTTATCTTTTTTGCTGGGGGGAAACCTTAGTATCTGTGAGATGTTTTTTTTTTTTTTTTGCTCTGCATGATATATGTTCAATCTGAGAAGTGTTGGTACAGCATGTGAGTTAGTTTGAATGATAAGGAATTAATTAAGACCATTGATTTTGATGTGATGAATTACATACAGGGAAACCCCAAAGACTGATGCATTGACATTATTAATGAACCTGGTTCGAGGGAGTGAATTCACTTTTAGATGATACTAACTATAATCTCTTTGGCAGGTTTGTGATTCAATTACTGGAGGACTTGGTGTTCTTCGTCAGCGATGTACCCAACAATGGTCAGAATGTTTTGGATATTGTGATTACCAAGCCTAACCGGGAGAGGCAGAAACTCATGAGAGAGCAGAACATTTTGAAACAGGTAACTGGGAGCAGGGTGGAGGATTCTACAGAGGAAAATGTAGAGACCAGATATTTGTAGTGTTAAGTGGAGAATTCTGGATATTTCTACAGCTAGTGTATTCTTTAAGGGCCACAGTCTAAACACACTAGGGAATAATGCTTGGTGTATAAAAAAATTGTGAATTACTTTTGAACAGATATGCATAGGAATATACTCCATACAACATTTCTTTCTCCATCATGGGGCAGGGGAGACATGGCTGTCCTGAAACAGGTTGTTCCAACCACTTGGTGTACTAGGGAAGGGCTTTTCAAATTAGCTTTAGAATCCTTGTTTTTTTCAGTTGGAGAAGAAATTATCCTTTCTGACCAACTTGTTCCACAGTGCCAGGGTTCTGAGAAGTCTGATTCCATCTCTAATTTTGCTTGAGAATGGGTGAACAGCAGAAACCTTTTCTTCTTATCAAGGCCCAGATTAGGAGTCATGGCATGAAGTGAGGTTGCCATTTTGAATCCCTTAGAGAAAGATGTTTCATCTATTGAAAATGCTTTGTCTTCTACCTTTGGTTTTAAAAAGGTCAGATAATAATTTGCTGAGTGTATGCCATCCAGTGCAGCTTGCAGGCAATAATTTATCATAGTTCCAAACTGGTAAACCCAGATAAAATGCATTCAGAAATAAATAACCAGTGGGCATGAAATGTCTCCAAATCAATGGCCTGCTTATTTGAAAGAGATCTTTGGAAGACACTTCAATTTGACCAGTATATTTCTTTCTGTGCTGGGTAGATCTTTGGAATCCTGAAAGCTCCATTTAAAGACAAGGGTGGGGAAGGTCCATTGGTGCGTCTGGAAGAGCTATCTGATCAGAAGAATGCTCCCTATCAATACATGTTCCGGCTCTGCTATAGGGTACTGCGTCACTCCCAGGAGGACTATCGCAAGAACCAGGTAGGCTTTTGTAAAATGATTTGTGGATACCTTGAAAGAGACCTAAAACACTGGCCTGTATACTTCAGGGGCCTTCAGGTTTGATGAGTAGTTGACCCATGTGGGAAACAGAACAATTAATGTTCACTTGATCTCCATGGGCTTCCATTTCCTCACTGCATCCAAAAGACAACTGTTACTGGGAGTAGTGTTTTTGGAAAACCTTCACCTTTACTACTAAATTAAATAGCTTGTTGATGTTTCTGAATTAGGATTGGAAACTTAAACTCAGATCCATTCATTCAACAGTCCCAGATTGGCAATGACATTAGGATTGGAAACTTGAACTCAGATAGATCCACTCATTCATGCATGAGCTCCTTTTCCACAGGAACACATTGCCAAACAATTTGGTATGATGCAGTCCCAGATTGGTTATGATATCTTGGCTGAGGACACCATCACTGCTCTCTTGCACAATAACCGCAAACTTCTTGAAAAGCATATCACCAAAACAGAGGTGGAGACTTTTGTGAGCTTAGTACGAAAGAATCGGGAGCCCAGGTAGGTGTCACTCTATTAGTAGTGAGTAAGCTAGAGTTTTGGATTATTATTATATTTATTTCCATGTCAAAATTTGTAGCTGCTAAATCAAGCTCTTAAAGAACAATTATGAGGCAATCAGCAAACTAGATTTATCTGATACCAAGTATAGCAAAATGCTTAGGACAGAGAGTAGCTGAAGAGTAGCTATTGTAGTCAGATTAAGGTACTGAAGAAATTTGAAGTAAATGAGAGGAAAACTATTGCGCAAAGGAAATTGTTAACTTCTACAAACTCTGTATACTTATAGGTCAAAAGGAATCAATTATATACAGACTGTGCAATATTGGGAACAGGGATGAATCCAAAGTTTGTTTTGTGTAAGATAATGGTAGTAATGTTTTTGTGGACATATTATATTGCATCCTCCTTCAGTACAAAACAATTGATGCTAAAGACATGTTTGAAGCTTTGCAAGAGGATTAAAAGGCATTTTTCCATATAGAAAATGTTAGATATTAAGAAAGATCTTAACTGCATTGCAAATATTTTTGCTTTGAATTCTGGCACATTTTCTCTAGCAGAATTCAGAGATGTTTTGCTTGGGAAATATATTTGACATTTACACGAGGTGTGAAATGACTATGTTTGATTCATTGACTGTTTCAGCCAACAGCATTCAGAAATTCTATAGCTGGCTGGGCAGAAGGAAAAGATAGGGTTATCTGCTCCCAGTGCATTGATTGACAGGTAATGTGACCCTCTCATGTGTATCCTAGGTTTTTAGACTATCTCTCAGACCTATGTGTGTCAAATCATGTAGCCATTCCTGTCACTCAAGAGTTGATCTGCAAGTGTGTACTCGATCCCAAGAACACTGACATCTTGATCCAAACTGAGTGAGTATCCAGGGAGCTCTGTTTTGCTCCAAACACAGGAGCTGCTTTCCTCTTCTGCCCTCTGCTAGGATATGATAGGGAAATGCTTAGAAGGGAGTGCTTCAGGTACATCTCAAAACAAGATCCTTAAGATGTTCTTAAGCAGAGTTCTAGCTGTTTGAGTTACTGTACATTTATTTTGGGCATATGCTAGCTCCAGCTGATCATGTAGGCTGAATACAAATCTGAGATGGTTTTCTTCAAATATTGTTCTATTTTGGATGGAAGTCCTGCAGATTTTGGTATCTCTTAAATGTAGTCCTTTCCTCCAACATGATTGAAGTTGCTTACAGAGAGAGTATAATACAATGCCATGTCTAAAGTCATCAGGCTGTCTTAAAGAAATTACATAGATGACTAGGGAGCCGTTATCAGAACTCCATTTCCTAGCTCAAAAGCAGGTTAGAAATATAGTTGATTCGGTAGGAGAAAGAGACACAGATGCATAGAGACAATCATTAATAGGTTTTGAACTGATCCAGGGCAGGTTTCTCCTTTGAAAAATCAGGAATGCCCTTTCATTCAATGTTCCACTTTGCTTTTTAGGTTGAGGCCTGTGAAGGAGATGTCACAAACTCATGAATACTTGAGTATTGAATTTTCTGAGGAGGAAGTTTGGCTGACCTGGAGTGACAAAAACAATGATCACCATGAGAAGAGCATCCGGCAGCTAGCGCAGGAAGCACGAGCTGGCAATGCTCATGATGAAAATGTTTTGAGTTACTATAGGTAATAAGTGCTTCTTGTTTCAGTTCCTGTTATTACAGTGGCACTGGTTATTTATAGTTGGTCCTTGACCAAAATTTCTCTAATTTAACAACTCTCATGGAACAGACAAGAAATGGCTATGGGAAAGCCCTTGTAGCCAGTCTTTATTAATTTTCTTAAATGTATTCATAGGAAGAAAAAATTATTACTTTCCATTTTTTCTTCTACTGTTGTTCATGTTTACTTTACTTTTTCCCTGCACAGGTATCAGCTGAAGCTGTTTGCCCGTATGTGCATGGACCGTCAATACTTGGCCATTAAAGAAATCTCCAAGCAGCTGGGAGTGGAGCTAATCTTCCTCTGTATGGCAGATGAAATGTTGCCCTTTGATCTTAGGGCCTCCTTCTGCCATCTCATGCTCCATGTCCATGTGGACAGAGATCCACAGGAAAAAGTGATGCCTGTGAAGTTTGCACGTCTCTGGACTGAGATTCCTACAGCTATCACCATCAAAGAGTAAGGCACATGAAGGGTCTTAGAATCAAAACAGGATGGTGTGTATAATGGAACTGCATAGCATCTATGACATCCTTCTAGGTCCCATAGGTTCAATAACCTTGTGGGAAGCATGTGTATGTGCATGTCTCCAGTTCCACAGCCATTAACGTAGTTCAGTGGATTCTGGAGGACTAGAACTAGTCTGTGCTGAAGACTATCGCTTTGACTTATTTAATCATTCTCTTTGTCTTGCAGCTATGACTCCAATGTAAATAGCTCAAGGGATGATAAGAAGAATAAGTTTGCCAGCACCATGGAGTTTGTAGAGGATTATCTCAACAATGTGGTCAGTGAAGCAGTGCCTTTTGCTAATGAGGAGAAGAACAAACTCACTTTTGAGGTGAGGAACATGTCTGTGCTGTTTGTGAGTTTTCACTCACCTCTGAGAAATGATAATTGTGCTCAGATGTTGACTCCTGGAAAGGACAGCAGCCATATCTGATGTTTTCCCATAGGCTTTGCATGCTTCATTTGTTTCTTCCCATTTAAACTGGCATGTTAAAATAATTAGTTAATTTCTCATAGTCTGGAAAGGTGTATTTTTGCTCTCTCAACCTCTTCTGAATCTATGTGATTATTATTGTGCAGCTATTAACACAATACGGAAATAATGAATTGTGAAAGGAAGCAAACAAGAATTTCTCCCCAACCTCCAGCCTTTGTAAGCCAATCAAAGGAGGTTTATGGTATTCAGTCATCTTTACTACAATTAGTAGTAATTGCATCTGTGGCATTTCTCTTTGCATGCATCTTATTTGTGAGAGAGAGAGGGGGAGAGAGAGAGACAGACAGACAGTAATATGTAGAAACCTATGCCTCCTAAAATCAGTCCTTAGTGTAACAGCACCATGAAAACACTATTTCAAAGAGTTCCCCCCCCCCCATAAATCAATGATGGTAACTTTGGACAGCCTGGGGCCTAGTTTGTTTGCTCCCACAAAACATACTACAGTGCACAAAACAAAACCAAAGCAAAACTGGAAATTTTCAAAAGTCTACTTCCAGACTTTTTTTGTTTTTGTTTTATTTTAAATGCTGAGGAAAGATTCACCTTGTTCAAGCTCCGGTCTATTGCTATTGGCCCTCTCTAGGAATAGATAAACTGATTTTTTGAATAAAACATTATTTTTTGGTGGAATGGGCATGGATAAGCATACATGCTGAAAAAAATGCACTTTGCCCTCTCCTCCAATAGATGAACAAACTAGTGTCAACTTTGACTTTTAACAACAGAGGGCAAAGTCTTGAGATTAATTCTTTTTACCCTAGCTTTTGAAATTTACCAAAAATGGTGAGGAGGGTCCAACACCAGTTTTGGACACTAGGGTGGTTTCATCTTCTCCTATGTGTCTGTCTTTTTCTCTAGGTTGTCAGTCTTGCCCACAACCTCATTTACTTTGGCTTCTACAGCTTCAGTGAGCTGCTGCGCCTGACACGAACTCTGCTTGGGATCATAGACTGTGTACAGAACCCTCAGCTGATGATGCAGACCATGTACAATGATGATATGACTGGTATGTCCAGCGAGACATTGCTGAGAATGAATCTTGTTTCAAATTTTACTGCCATTGCTCAAATTTAATAATTGGAGGTAGCCAAATTTTGATTGAATTTATTGATCTGAGATAGTGTTTTGGAAAAGGGGCCTAGATTACACTCCATGGCCATAGGTACTTTTTTTAACTTTAGAGGCAAATAAACTGTACAATATACATAATATAATTAATGTTGAATGATCAGGGAATGGGCAGTTAGAGTCTTGAGGATGTATTCATTCCCCTTTCACTTTTCCACAAATTGTTTTGTTGTATTCTGCCATTAAAATGGATTTAATTAGCTGTGGAATTGGGGACCACATACTCAATACTGCGGAGGTGCAAAATATTAAAATAAATAATCACAAGTTAAGTGAACAAAAAGCAACCCCCACCCCCCAAAAAACAACAAACCTGAGAAACCTTACTATAAATAGCCATTGTAAAACCTGAAAATTTTTAGGGAATCAGAAGTTGCCTAATAAATTATTTTTTTATTTGCTTTGTTGATTATTTTTACATGGAATTCTCCAATCTCCCTATGCTGAATGGGAAATTCCAGGAGTTATCCAAAAAAGTAAATTTTCCATGTTTTGGGAGATATCACTTAAGGAGTTGCAAAGATACTCATGCAGTGGATAACATTGTTGAGGAAGATAGTAGCAGCATAACTATGGGAAAGAAATGGATTTTATTTTTTTCAGAAATGAGTAACCTCTTTCTTTCAAAGACATGGGTCAAATATTTTACAGTTCAAACTAATTTCTGATTTGGTGTGAATTTGGGGAGGCTTTTATCATGATTCTCAGTGGCTGTAAAAGCTGAGCAGAGAGCCACTACCAGGATCTCAGTACAACTAGGACCAGTTTGAATCTTTAACTGAATGTCCTTGCTCTTTTAGGAAAAAATGTCCGGAGGTCGATCCATGGTGTTGGTCAGATGATGTCTACTATGGTGCTGAGCAGGAAGCAGTCTATCTTTGGTCCCTCAAATATGAATGCTGTGGTAGTTCCTGAGCCAGCAGATAGGGGAAGGAGTATAGAAAATGAAAACATTGTGGTGATGGAAACAAAACTAAAAATTCTGGAGATCTTGCAGGTCAGTGTAAACCTGTTGTTCTAGAGTCCGCAAGGTTTTTGCTTGTGACTATGTGACACAATGGCTGCTTCTGGTGAGCCTTTTTTTGAGAATGACTTGGGACCTCAAAAGGGGGAGGAATGATGAAAGACCAGAAGGGTATGGGGGTGGCATAGATTGACTGTTTTTCTATGCTCTCTCTTCTTCTTCAGTTCATCTTGAATGTTCGTCTGGATTACAGGATCTCCTATTTGTTATCTGTCTTCAAGAAAGAGTTTGTAGAGGTCTACCCTATGCAGGACAGTGGGGCCGATGGAACAGCTCCAGCCTTTGACTCCACAAGTATACCTGACTTTTTAAAAAAATATTTCTGTTTGATCTGTTGAAGCCCTCTGATCTTCATGTTGCCTTAATAACCAGTAAATCCTCTAAAAGTGGTTGGTTTTTTTCAGTCTCTGAATAAAAGTCTGTTGTCTTCACAGAGTCAGTGGGAATTACGTATAATGATATGACAAGAAGGAAGGAAGGTCAAGTTACTAGATTAGGAATTTGCCTAGTTCAGTAATTCAGTTTCTTTCTTATGTTCCCTGATAATTTCCCATTTGCATCCTCATGGCATAGAGCATTACTTGTTTGTGCATTTTCTCTTCCTGCAGCTGCAGCAATGAACTTGGATCGAATTGGTGAGCAGGCTGAAGCCATGTTTGGGGTTGGGTGAGTTCTTATCACTTGTTACTCTTCCATTCGAGATATTAATCATCTTTGCTATAGAGCAGGGGTAGGCAACCTTTCCCCTTTAAGGGCCAAAGGACTTCAGCTCCCAGAAGCCTCAGCCATGTTGGCCAATAGTCCCATGTTGGCCAATAGCTCTTGGGATTCTGGGAGCTGAAGTCCCTTGGCCCTTAAAGGGGAAAGGTTGCCTACCCCTGCCATAGAGCATAAGCATATATGGAGGCAAAGAGGCATGAAGAGCAAGAGAATTCCGTCTTTATTGCTGGGGACATCAGAGTTTAGGGGTTGTTCAGAGGGAAACATTTCCTCCTGAATAAGGTGTATTTCTTTGGGTGCTATATGTTTGTGTTTTCACATATCTATTGTTAGTCGTTGTATGAATTATTAGTATATTGTTTAAACTTATTATGTATTTATTAAAACTTGTATAATTATATATGTATTGTTGTCTTGAATCATCTTGAAATTTGGATCACTTTTCTTATATTTGTGAGCTGCTTTGAGCATGGTTATCATGGAAAAGCAGCATACAAATGTATTTGGTGATGGTTGCAAATGCATTTGGTTGCTTGGTTGATTCTGATTTCTTTTTCACCCCCAACTTTTCTGCAGAAAAACAAGCAGCATGTTAGAAGTGGATGATGAAGGTGGGCGGATGTTCCTCCGTGTGCTGATCCATTTGACAATGCATGACTACCCTCCACTTGTCTCAGGCTCCCTTCAGCTCCTCTTCAAACATTTCAGCCAGAGACAAGAGGTCCTACACACCTTTAAGCAGGTATTTTTCAGTACTCTGTGACTTCTGCACATCTCCATTTGGCATGTTAAGATTGGTTAGGAAGCTGGCTTGTTGTGCTTTTCTTTGCTTTCTTGTTAGGTACAGTTCTTCTCCTCTGACCTATTTATGGACTAAGAGCCAAAAAATTGCCTTTATACTGTGAACATTCTGTGGCATATGGTCCATTCATTGTCATCAGTTTAGCAAGGAGGTGTTTCTAGTATTAAATATGAAAAATGTAAGTTAAGCAAAAGGTGACCACATGATCCATTGCCTACTTTAATTGGAGTTTGTCATTTCTCTGTTTATCACCATGATCTGTTCACATGACGTGATGGCAGTAATGACACTAAACCAGCAGATATTTTTGCAAGTAATTCCACTAAATGGGCAGAATCCAAAATGGGAAGCAGCAGACAAAAAGAGTTGGCTATAATATATTATTGCTGGGGTATTTTGTAGCCCCCACATATAATTAATATTAATTTGTAGTATTTATAAGGCTTCTCAAAACCAAGACATTGTGCAATAATTACATTAAGAAAAACAAATGCTGCCTCAAAGGCCTACAATCTTGAGAAATTCATGAGCCCTATCATATTATACCACACTATAGTGTTTGTATTTATTATTCCACTTCCTCATGCCACTTCAGCAATGCACTTCCCATGCACAGTACAACAGTTTTGTGCATGGAGGATCTGCCCTTAGAATGATCTTCATTCATAGACCAAGGGTGGGGTCAATGTGGGCAATGGGCCATACATGCTCTCAGGCCTTTATTGTGACCTTAATGCCCCTGGGTGAAAGCACTCCCCTAAAGTTGAATTTTGCTCCTGAATGTTTTCAGGAGTGGTTGTTTCGCTTAAAAAAAAAAGAGGGGAGTGCAGAGTGTCCAAGCTGTATCTCCTCCAAATAAAAGCAGAAGCAGGTTTCTGTGTAACTCACGGGATAAAGTCTAATTATGCTAGTATATATTTATACATTGAAAATGTACAACATTTTGATCTAAATGTGTCATGTGTTAATAGAATTGGTCTGCCATCTTGAATCATTTACCGTATTTTCCTTCGTATAAGACAGCGGTTCTCAAATAGTGGGGCGTGCCCCCCGGGGGG
>CM034706.1:209485696-209517376 GCA_020142125.1 Phrynosoma platyrhinos
CTGGAGAAGACTGCTGAGGATCCCATGGACAGCCAAAAGGACCAACAAATGTGTCCTAGATCAGATCAAGCCAGAAACCTCCCTGGAAGCCAAAATGACCAAATTGAGGCTGTCGTACTTTGGACACATCATGAGAAGGAAGGACTGATTGGAACAAACAATAATTCTCTGAAGATGCCAACCACATCTGCCACAGATGCTGGTGAAACATCAGGAAGAAACTCTTCTAGAACATGGCTACACAGCCCAAAAAACCCACAAAAAAACTAAAAACAATAATGCTGGGAAAGGTGGAGGGAAGTAGGAAGAGAGGAAGGCCACATGCTAGATGGATGGACTCTATTAAGGAGGTCACAGGTATGAAGGGGTTGCTGGAGTTAAGCAGAGCAGTGGGGGACAGAGGATCTTGGAGATTTCTCATCCATAGGATTTCCATGAGTCGAGATTGACTTGAGAGCAGTTAGCAACAACAACATTATTTTAAATCTGATGTAAAGAAAAACTGGCCAGGCTGGATGTATCTTCATATCTGAAGACAACTCAGATCTCCCAACCTGACTTTAACAGACCATTGAGTTCCTTATTCCATGTGGAATATCAGGTGGAGGGTTTATCATGTGAATGAAGCCTATGCATAATTAAGGAACATGGATTAACTCTGTCCAGTGTTGGGATATCAATGCCAAGCTGTCCTTAGCAATCAGGCCCAGAAGAAAATTACAGAACCTTTTACTAAGTGATGCCCTTTATCCATGTGGACTTTGGAGAGGGTAGCCTTCTTTCAAAGATCAGTGCCATATGTAATTTCCAGAGTTTGACCAAAGGGGAAAATGAAAGGCTCTCAAACAGCAAAGAAGAAGGGGAAGACGGCAGATAGCCTCTGTTCAGTAGAAAGTCTTTTGGTGTACAATCAGATTTAGCAAGCTGTGTTAATGATACACTTGATGCCACAATCTTTAAAATACTCTAAAGGAGCAAGATGTAGAAGGCTCAGTTCAGTCTGTGGTTTTCAGGATTAAGAACCTCATCATTTCAGAAAAAGAAAGAATAGGAAATAGTAAATTGGAGGAAACTGGCCATGGCAAATGAATTCCAACCTAGGCATTAAGAATGTGGATAATTCTCTTAACTTGATGTGAAGTATTATACTGTATCTGATAAGTTTACACATGCAAATAGTGATACTGTTATATATGAAAAATGTTTTGCTGACCTGAAAGTAGAATATATATATATATATATATATATATATATATATATATATATATATATATATATAATCTATGTTTCAAATATTTAATTAATTATATCTAGGGGTGAGGAGTGGTCACAGGTCCTTGATGTCAAGTTCTAGTTTAGACAAATCTTTATCTATATCTATATCTCCTGGAATGATCTGTCCATGCTGCATCTGGAACTAGGCTAGAAATCAACAAATAATTAACCTCTGCAAAAACTTTCATAGCACTGGCATAGACAGGGACTTCTAATCACATTGTCAGCCACATCTTTTAACATAAAAGAAGGAAGAGTAATATAAATGAAAGCCAAGGAAGTGTCACATATGCTGAAAGATTTGATTTGTATGTACTATTGGCTTTAGTTTTAGCTCTTCTATAGCCTGTTTATGGCAGGTGGGAATGGCCTTGGAAAGGGACCAGACAGCAGTTATGTGTTCATTTTGCAGATGGCTGGCAACCTTTTTGGGGAGCCACCTTGCTTATTTCTGTTGTCCCTTTTCTACAGCTGACCAATGCTGGGGATGATGTTGTAGTATTCTATAATGATAAGACCTCCCTAGCCACCATGTTGGAGATGATGACAGCAGCCCGGGATGGAATCGAAGAGAACAGCCCCCTCATGTACCACATCTCTCTAGTGGATCTGCTGGCAGCTTGTGCTGAAGGCAAAAATGTCTACACAGAAATCAAGTGCACATCTCTGCTTCCATTGGAAGATGTGGTGCGAGTGGTCACTCATGAAGACTGCATCACTGAGGTAACAGCAGGATACAGGCAATTTGGGCCAATAGACAAAGGCTGTGGCTTTATGGCTGTCATAGAGTTGTTGTCCTTGTGTGCAGAAATCAATGTGATTGTCAATTTATATGGGGGGGGGGGAATTGTGTGGTTTGCTAGAGTGGACTCCAATTCCCCCAATGCCTAACCAGTATGGCAGATGGTATAGGATTATGGGGCTTAGAGTCCAAAACATCTCAAAGTCTAATTAGTCTTCAGCCCTTGTGCATTATCTGACAGGACAAACCATTGCTTTGTCATATTGAACTTATGGACAGTCACTGTGAAGATATAAGACTTACAACATAAGCTGAGCCCTGCTGGATCATACCAAAGGCCTATCTACTTCATCCTCCCCAACAGCCAGTTGCCTATAAGAGGCTCACAAGCAGAGCATGAAGACTAACAGCCTTCTCTTATTGTTGCTCCTCAGCAGCTGGTATTTAGTGACATATTGCCATTTAGCAATCATGACATTATGTCTCAGCATAATATTCATCATAGGGTAGTTGTGAGAATGACTCCTACCTCTATCCCATCTTGGAGAAAGAGAGCAGGAGAGGATGTTGAGAAAGTAGTTGACACTTCATCATACCCCCTTTCCTTGCTTTTTTGTAGTACATATGTAGGTTGTTCCAGACAGCACTGGAAAGGTGGATGTGCCAGTGAAAATATTATGTCAGTACAAAAGTGAGAGTGATGAATTTGGAAGGTCCTTTTGCTTTTTCTCTTCTGAAATCATGCAGAGGATTTTAACACATCCATCCCTTATTCTTATCTTTCAGGTAAAGATTGCTTATGTGAACTTTGTCAACCATTGCTATGTAGACACAGAGGTGGAGATGAAGGAGATCTACACTAGCAACCATATCTGGACATTGTTTGAGAACTTCACTCTTGACATGGCCAGGGTAGGTGCTAGGAGCTAAGTGGTTTTCCTTAGGTTTCTGAGATCAACATGCTTCTTAAGCTAAAAATAGTTGGAACATATCACATTTCTAAGAGAAGAGCATTCTGTATAGTATGTGCCACTACATTGAACCTGCTCCAAATGACTGCAAAGTGGACCTTAGGAACTTGTGGCATTATGAGGAAGTCCTCTTTACATGACCTAAAAGACAGATTGGGTCAGTAAGGGAGGAGAACATCTCTCAAATAACCAGGCCCCAAATTCTGCTGGAAGGAGTTCCTGTGACTGAATTCCAAGAAAAGTCACTTGGCTCACAATGTAGGACTGATGTTTTGCCGACAGCAGTTTATGTGAACAACTACTTGAAAAAATAGTTGGAAATATGACTTTCTGACACAATGCTTCATTTATTGGTGGAGTTCATTGCTGAAGGTGCTTTGTTGGCCATTAGCAAAAAGCTTTTTTAAAAATTTAAAAAGAAGAAATGGGAATCACTGGGCTCATATAAAGGATAAGTCTATTAGTAGCAAGCAGTCATGATAAAAAGGAGAAAAGGAACTGCAGGAATGAGAAGAGAAAGCCTCTACAGTACATTAACTTATAACTTATTAAGCTCAGTGCACTTTGATTACAATTTTCATCAGGAATATTCTGAAAGAAAATAACACGGAACATTTTCAGTGCTTTTTGTTGCAAAGTGATTAACAATGATAGCCAGCACAACCTGAGAAATCTAATACAGTAAGCAACTGACTAAGAAATGGCATAAACTGTCAACAGGGAATAGATATCACTGCTATGCCCTCCCTGTGAACTTCCCTTTGGCATTTGCCTAGCCACTTTTGGAAGACAGAAAGATGAACTGGATGGGCACAGCTCTAGCATGCTGGATTTCAAAATGCCATTCTCTGCTCAGGTGATATTTGATTGTCTTTGTATTCTGCATGGCAAGGAATTGCTTCCACAAATTATACTTGCAGCATTAGAACTGCAGGTAATATACATTTGTTCCTGCTTGGCAGAACTCTAAAGCATTAGGGACTCTCTGCCAGTGCATGCTATTACAGAATATGGAAGCTTTGTCATCAGTAGAGGCAATCTGATAGAAAATTCCTTAACTTTGGGGTTAGTGATGAAGTGGTCCATCTGCTGCCTCTCTGATGACACTTGAACTCATCACACTCTGTAAATACTGTCTTCATACTGCTTGTTTTTTCTGCTGGCATGAGCTAATCCACTGTTTCCAAAGAGGTGGTGCAGTTTATTACAAAAAGTATGAGCTGGGAAATCCCAAATTCAAATCTTAGCTCAACCTTGAACTCCTCCTTAGGATGTCTGAAGCAGGTTATTCACTCAAAGGCACAAGTATCCCTCTGTAATCCTGAGATAATAAGGCTGGCCTACCTTAATAAGATTCTTGTACAATTTTCTAAAATAACATTTGGAAAATGTTTTGGAATTGTCAAAAAATCTAAGCAATTATTATTTTGCCTTCAACCCACAGGTGTGCAAGAAACGTGAGAAGCGCTTGTCAGATCCTGCCTTGGAGAAGTATGTGCTTACTGTAGTGTTGGACACAATCAATGCCTTCTTTAGCTCACCTTTCTCTGAGAACAGCACCTCCCTGCAGGTACAAATAAGCAACTTTAGATTCCTGAATTGATTTGTTCTGGGGGGGGGGGGGAATCTGAATGGTAAAAAAATGTCACTGGTCTAAGTATCTGTAATGAACAAAGCCTGTCATATAGTTTTGTGTCTACATAGGCTATGGATAACAAGCTCCTCTCCTCTGCCTTAAGGAAGAGATATGGTGTATTCAGTGTCAAATTGTTGTATGCCTGATGAAGGCAGAAAAATCCAAGAAGGTTTCTGGAAAGCTCAGTTTGACCTTCTGCATGAGAAGTAGACCACTCCTTAGAACCAAAATTAAATTTCATTTTGCATAATGATTTTTTTGTTTCAATCTCACATGAGGCAGAATAGTAGTTAGCAACTGAGCTGATCCATAATTGAGCTTAGAATCTAAATACAAACTGCTGTCCTATGCTTACAGCTGCCCCTGTAAGATTGTGACTAATTAGACAATTCAGTGAAAAATCTATGATTTAGTCTGCCGTGTATTATTTTTAAAGGTAGATGCTGATGGTGATGGGACAAAATCAGATCAAGACCATGGTGTGGGAGTCTGGAAGCAAGACAAAATCTTCCTTGTTGTGCTCTTTCCCAATCCAAGTGTGCATCTGCACTATAGAAATAATGCAGTTTGACACCACTTTAACTGCCATGGCTCTGTCCTACAGAATCCTGGGATTTATAGTTTTGCAAGGCACCAAAACTATGGCAGAGAAGGCTAAAGACCTTGTAAAACTACAAATCCCAGGAAGCACTTAAAATGGTGTCAAACTGCACTATTTCTACAGTGTAGCTGCAGCCCAAATCTCACCCCATATCCAACCATCTTTGCAACAGATGTTAATTTCCCTCTGAAGGAAATAGTTACTTTGGTAAGGGAGCAGTTTGGATAGGGGAAATGTACAAAGAAAGGTTTAAATCAGGGGTAGGCAACCTTTCTGAGACCTGGGCCGGTCTCCCGTAGCCCAGGTCTCGGCTGGGCCAAGAGGGGGGTGAAATGGCGGCGTGCGCTACCCCCCCACTCACACAGTCGCCGCTGCCACTGCCGCAGCGCGCACAGCCGCAGCTGCCGCGACGCATGTTGCGACTGCCATTTTGAAAATCAAAATGGCGGCCGCGATGCATTTGCGCATGTGCAAGAGTACTGCGCATGTGCAAATGCATTGTGAACGCCATTTTGATTTCCAAAATGGTGGTTGCAACGAGCGCGGCCGCAGAGCGGCAAAAACGCGCCACGGCAGCGGCTGCGGCAACCTTCGGCCTGGGCCGGTAAGTCGAGGGACCGGGGCCTAAACCGGCCCCTGGGCCATAGGTTGCCGGTCCCTGGTTTAAATACTCCTCTTTCCACCCTTTTCTGTAATAACATTCTCTCATTCAGCCCCCTTTTCTGTAATAACATTCCAGCTTCTATTAACATTTTTAAAAATGCTGGAAGGCCAGGGGCATCACTAGGGGGCACGGGGGATTCAATGTGTGCCAGGTGCCCTCTAAGGGAGGGTGACATTATTGCTCCTCAAACACCTGCCTTTTGGCAGAATTAGGCTGTGTTATTTGCCTACATTCCTTTAAAACACTGGAACTTAACAGAAGAGATAGTGTGAATGGGGTGAGGTTCAGTGAGAGGAGAAAAAAGCCTCAGATTTAAAAAAAAATATAATTTTTAAATTATTTTAAAATTTTCTTTACAAACCAAACAAAACCCCAAAACAAAACATCTTACCAAATTTTCAGTTCAGCCACATCAAAGTATACATGTCAATACATTTAGGCTGTGTGTATGATATTGTAATTTAAAGGTAATTTTTTAATTTTGCTAGTTGTTTATGCCACTACTCTTGCCATCCAACTCTATGATTCTATGATTCTATGATTATTATATGGGAATTATGAATTATGAGTAATATTAGTACAAAAAAAACATTACTAAGGATTCTATATGGTGTGGTTGAGAGGAGGTCAATGGAGTGGGGTGACACCATGAGTTACTGCTCTGGGTGACGCCAACCCTTGTGATCCCACTGTGAAGGATTCCAGTGATGGATCTCCTACATATTCCTTTCCCATATTCCCCTAGGTGAAGCTGATAGAGCAATAAATCTAAATATGCCCTTAAAACTCTTCCTTCTTCTGCAGACCCATCAGACTATTGTGGTGCAGCTCCTACAATCTACCATGAGGCTCCTGGAGTGTCCTTGGTTGCAGCAGCAGCACAAGAGCTCAGTGGAAGCTTGCATCCGCACACTGGCTATGGTTGGTAAGGAGCAGGACTGCCATGCATTGCAGAACTTTTGGACTTGGTGGGTGGTCTGCCTGGGATTTATCCCCTTGAATTCACCATGAAGAAGATGGGTGCAGTTGTCACACACGCAGAGTCTATTCTTCAATAATAATCTGGCTTGTCAGAGTGGGGCAGGCATCTTCTGCACTTTTTGGATGAGTTTGGTTCCTGGTACAATTACAGTTGTACTGTATGGTTTATGTTATAGATGGCCAGCTGTGGTCTTTAATGTGGGAGCTGTTAGGATCAAACAAAATATTAGAGGAATTGTGTGGCTTCTGGGGAAACAAAATAAAATCCTAGGCACAAAGGGGACCTCAGCGCACTTAAACAATTTCCTCCACTAGGCAAAAGCCCAAAGGAAATTGTTAATTTACTTTCTGCTGCAGCAGAGCCTAAATACCCTAAAGGCTCCAACTCCTGTGATTCTGGAAGCTAAGGAGGGTCAGGCCTGGTATTAGGATGGGAGACTGTCAATGACTACCAGGCGCTGTAGGCTATATTTTAGAGCAAGAGACTGACAAAAACTCCTCTGAGACAAGTATTTGTTGTCTAAGAAAACTCTATGAAATTCATGAAGTCGACATAACTCGACAGGCAACTTGAAGACATCTATATCTATATCTACGCATACATATATATAAAACACATACCCTATGCTACAGTTAGTGTTAAAAAATAAAACCCACTGGTGCCAACAGGAACCTTTTCGCTGAAGCTAATTGTAATGTAGAGTGGGATGGTTTTTTATTGGGATCATGGCAAGGTAGGATACATTTAATTATTTCCTCCCACTGCATATACATTTGTGTGTGTATATGTCTTAAGGTTGCCTGTCAACTTACACTGACCCATGAGATTCCTAGGGTTTTCTTAGGCAAGGAATACTCAGAGATGGTTTTGCCAGTTTCTCATAAAATATAGTGTGCAATACCTGGTATTTGTTCATAGTCTCCCATCCAAGTACTAAGCAGTGCTGGCCCTGGTTTGCTTCCAAGATGTAGGGTATTTAGGCTTGTACAAAATTAGGTTTAATTTTTTAAAACAAAAATCCTGACCTTGAAATGTACATACAGTGTAGACTGATCCTTAATTTCTTGAGGAAAGTACATTATGATAGCTGATAGCAATGTCACCAGTTGTTATGGCCTGGACAATTAATAGAATCAAGCCCCTCCTCACTGTAAATCATCTCTTTTTTTTTTTTCAGCCAAGAGCCGCTCCATTGCACTACCAATGGACCTGGATGCTCATGTCAGTTCCCTGCTGAATAGCTGCTCTATCAGCAACGCACAAAGAAATGCGTCAAACTACAAGACAGCTTCGCGCACTTTCCCTCGTGTCTCAGCTACAGCTAACCAGTGGGACTACAAGAACATCATTGAGAAGCTGCAGGTGCGCAGGTGGGAGAGGGGCTAATAGACATGGTATGCAATGCACCCAAAGTACACTTGTTCTAGAGACAGGGATGTGGATACTACTCTGTATCCTGAAATGTAAGTCTAAATCCCACTTCATGGTGATCCAAATGCTGTAGTGAAAAATGCTGAATTCAAAAGCATATGTAAATTGTGCACAGATAGCATACTTTTACTAATTCTGCATTATCATTCTGCCTTCTACAAGTCTTAAGGAGAGACAAGTCAAAGAGATATTCAAAGCAGAGAAAACATGACCCTTTGTCTTTATCTGCATGTTCTTTTATTTTTGATAGCTTAAGGAGTGTTTAAAATGTGTTTTTTCAACAACGAAAAGGAAGAAAGTTAAGAGCTTCTGGATGCTTGCATGGCATGATCTTGCAATCACAGAATGCACATATCTCTGTTCTGAGAATATTGTGCTGTTTACAGGATATTATAAATGCACTAGAGGAGCGCTTGCAACCCCTTGTGGAAGCTGAACTTTCAGTGCTGGTAGATGTTCTGCACCGTCCAGAATTGCTTTTCATGGAAGGGACAGAGGCCTATCAACGCTGTGAAAGTGGTGGTTTTCTCTCCAAGTAAGTGGGTCCTAGAAGATGGTATCACTATATTCTTTGGAGAGTGGTCCCAACCCTTGAGAGCCAGTGTGGTGTACTGGTTTGAGTGTTGGACTGTGACTCTAAAAAGCAGGGTTTGATTTCCTGCTCGGCCATGAAACTCACTGGGTGACCTTGGGCAAGTCACATGCTCTAAGCCTCAGGGGAAGGTAATGGCAAGCCTCTTCTGGACAAATCTTGCCAAGAAAACCCATGATGGTTTCACTTTAGGGTTGCCATAAGTTGGAAATGACTTGAAGGCACACAACAACAACTAAACCAGTCCTTAGATCACTATTACTCAGTACAGTTGCCGTGGACCACCCCTACTGTTTTACTAGGTGTTCAGGAGCCTCCACCTTTCATAGATTCTCCCTGACTCAGGGCCTCAGCAGACGACTAATAAAGTCGTCTCCGAGGCAGGGAAGAGGAGGGGCAGCCGCACGCGCGGCACCCCTTCCTTCTCCCGAGGTTGCCCTCGGAGCTGCCAGCCCTCCGCATGGCCGGCGCTCTGGGGGCAACCTCCCGCTGCAGCGTCCGCACATGCTGCAGCGGAAAAGTCAGGGAAAGTGCACCCTACACGTTTAGGACGCACTTTCCCTGACTTCTGAAAGGGCGCCAATCGTCTGCTTCCCCCCCCTCAGTTGCAGCCACATTATCAATTATGTGCAGTGGCCATTTTGTTTTTATACTGACCATATACTTTATGATATGGAAACAGGAGAGGTGAGGGGGGATATGAAATAAGCAGATAAAAAGTGGAGGGGTGGGTAATGAAATGGAAAAACTTAAAAAGTGTTACATTTTCCATTAAGACCTTGACAAGACTGAGGAAGCCTATAGGTTGCCTATAGTAACAGGATTGGCATGGACCCTGAAATTAGGAATGGGGACTCAAGCCCTCCCCACCTGAAACAATCTGACAAAATTGGATTACCAAGACATCTAAGTAGTTGAACTTCCTCAGTTAGAAAAGTATTAAATGATCAAGCAGTAAGAAATATTAAGACAACATTTGAGTCCTCCCATTACTTGGGAGTAAGCTACACTGAACATGTGGAGGCACGTCTAAGAATCCATTGTGCTTGTAAGAGTTTTCATATTGGAGCATGTTTTAGCGATAAGATGAGAAAAGTAATTTCCTCTCCCCTGGCAAGCAATCTTCATGTAGGCAAACAACTGGCCTCCCAGGTTGAGTCCCTTCCCTGCCCCTTATAAATAGTTCTGGGAACCTGAATCTACACAGTTGGCCTCTGTTGATGGTGCATGTATGCATGTAGTGCAAATTCAGGGTATAAATTCTGTTTTGTGTGTCACCAGATTGGTCCAGCACACCAAAGACCTGATGGAAACTGAGGAAAAGCTTTGCATTAAAGTGCTTAGGACGCTGCAGCAAATGCTGGTGAAAAGGAATAAATATGGAGACAGGGTGAGTAGCTGAAGGGTCTTTTGCTCCTCTACAGATATGTGAACACCAAAAAAGAGAAACATTTCCCATTTAATATTCCCCTGTTGGGATTTCAGGCCAAAGAGACAGGCTTAGTCCTCCTCTTATCTTTCTGAAAGTCCCCCTTATGTTAACTTGGTGATTAGACAAGACTGCCCAAGAAAACAGTTCATTTATGAAGGCCTTATAAAGAAACTTAATATTGAGAACCGAAAAAGCTCTTCTGCATCACACCAGAGGTCTTCCTAGGCCAGCATCTGTTTCCTACACCCATTTAACCAGATATTTTCTGGGGAAGCCCAGAACACAAAGACAATATTCTCTTTTGTATATGGCTTCTGAAGACAGTAATTCCACATAGTTGATAAACCTATTCTTCAAGAATTTTATCTCTAAGAAGAAAGGTCTTTACAAAAATAGTAGGCAAAAACAGTTCATCCCATTTCTTTTTCATACCAGGGCAATATGTTGAGGAAAATGCTTTTGGCAAATTACTTGCAGACCAAAAGGTCTGGCTCCAAAGGGGAGATAGTTGATCCTTCTGGAACAGGTAAGTGGCTTGCAGTACTTGTTATCTTCTTCGCCTTTGTGAAGTAAGCATTTGGAGGGAAAAGGTAAGAAAGGTTTTAAGAGGAATCAGAATTTATGATGCAATTGTGAACCTCAGTGAAAGACAGAATGACACCTGGAAGTGGTTTCCCATCACCAGAAGGGCAACACCTATTTACATATTTGACCTTTCTTTCCATGGAAAATTGGATTAACCTCTTGTGCCTGCTCTACTTGTCACTGGCCAGAAAATCACTATACAGATATACTGCAGTTAATGAAGTAGATGTGTTCCTGCATGTTGCTTCTGCCATAGAAAATTTGGTACCAGAGGTAGAAATTACATGGAAAGAATAAAGATAGGTTCCTACATGACTAAAGAGGAGAACAGTTCAACATGTGTCAGCAAAAATGTTATTAAAAAAAACCCCACTATGTACTATGTACAGGTGAAATGAAACAACCAGGTCAGGTAAGCCTTCTGTAAGTAAACAAAAATATTTTGAACCTTCTAGAGACCACTTCAAGGCTTCTTCCCAAATGCATCGAGTGATATGTTTTTTCTTTAACAAGTTTCCACCTTTCTTCCAGTTTCAATTTTGGTGGCCATACTTACAGACCTTTGCTTTCTAAACATGTTGAGGGTACCTAATGAGGCAAGTTAATTCACTTTCTCTCTGCTTCGCTTTTCATGAATGTCAGTAAGGGATTCCAGAGACAGCTGCTATTTACCTTGCCTGTTGTAGGCAGGCACATGCAGCTACAGCTATAGTAGGATTGGTTTAGGAGAAAGCCATTCTTTCCCAGTTCAAACTTTTTTGGGCTGCTTATTGCAGACACACTACTGCAGCCTAACAACTTAAAGTATGAAGTCGAAGGCTTTCACAGCCAGCATCCATAGGTTTTTGTGGGTTTTTTGGGCTGTGAGGCCATGTTCTAGAAGAATGTTTTCCTGATGCTTCGCCTGCATCTGTGGCTGGCATCTTCAGAAAATGGTGGCATGGAGGTGTGTGGGGTGTATGTATTGTGTGACCCTTCGTCCACAAACACCTGGACAATTTCAATAGTAAAGAAGAAAGGAATAGGAAACCTTGAAAGTAAACGAAGTTTGGCTACCAGTCCTCAAAAACACCAAAATCAGGACTCAGCAAATGCGAACAAACTTCATCCAGGGTCAGGGGGTTTCCCAGCAAACACTGGACCATTGATTAAATAAGCACTACCCTCTTCACACCCTGAAGCCTTGCCTCAACAGAACAATACACAGATTTACATGCTAATCCTCACAACCAAGGGTCACACAGCATATATACCCCACACACCTCCATGCCACCGTTCTCTGAAGATGCCAGCCACAGATGCAGGCAAAACATCAGGAATACATTCTTCTAGAACACGGCCTCACAGCCCGAAAAACCCACAAAAAACTTAAAGTATGTTTCTCCAGTCTTCCTTCATCCTATGTTATTTTAAAATTTCCAGCTAGACAGAGTGGGAAAATTGGACAAGAGACATTCTTGTGCACAGCATGTACTCTATCACTGAGTTGCAGTAAATTCTTTCTTGTTGAGGTCACTCATGTCAAGGATTTCAGTACCTTCTACTCTGTCAAGTTGTCACTGTGACTAAAAGGAGATATCCCAATTCAAGTAGAAGACTGATGCTTAGAGGTGGTGAAAATTACAAATAGTATTTACGTGCATAAACTATTCATCATCAATTATTTAAATGGCAATTTGTCCCAATACATTTCAGTTGCATTGGTGATTTGGCCAAACTCATACACATTGCCTGGGGAAAGGAATTAAAATTTCCATGTCTAAGGCTGCTACACTAACCACTGTATCAGATTTTCCCCCTCCATTAGTTAAGCTATATTTGAAATCTAAAGCTACTCAGCAGACTCCTTACTCTTTTCTCCATAATGTTCTTTTGCATCCAGGCCAAGATCAGGACTGGTCTATCATTGCTGCCATTCAGTGCCGTCTAGACAGGGAAGGGGCCACCAAGCTGGTCTCAGACCTTATCATGAACACCAAAAATGAGAAGATTTTTCAAGAAAGTATCCGCTTGGCCATCCGACTACTTGACGGGGGCAACACAGAGATACAGGTATTGCCATTGTGAAGCTTCTGCTTACCCTGAGATAACTCCACATAATGCTACTTCAGTTTAACTTTCCATGCCATATTATGAGTGTGGAGTATAGTAGCTCATCCAAGGCAGAGAAAGTGCTCCCAACTTTACTACTGTATAATTTATTACATGGCAGTTGTCTTGTATAACCCAGAACAATAAAGCAATAAAGCATGTTCAGTGAAAGGCTGTTTTATGTGAGCTTTCTACATAAGAGGCTGGTTGAGGACATAAGTAAAGTGGTGAGATTTCTACCTAGATTACTTTAATCTTGAGAGTTTAAGTGTCATAATCAGTGTTCTTAAATAACTTTTGCTCCCCCTCCTGGGCATTTTTAAAACAGTAAGCTGTGATAAATTTTAATTTTCTGTTTAACATTCCTTTATTTTGGAAACATGACTAAGACACAACTAATTTGGAACACACATATACACATTTGTTTGATGCATGCTTTAAAAAACTAAGTATGCACTACACTGAACTCCAGATCTTTTAAGACTTTAACTCAGCTACCTTTGGGTACAACTGAGAGTGATATTATATCACAAGCCTTATGGTGTGGAGAAAACCACTGATGACTTCTATTGGTTAACCTTGGTCACCATATCTAATGTCACAGCAAAAATGGAAAATGTTAGTTTGGTGAGTCTGGCTTGTTGTTGATTCAAATAACAATCACTATCTCCTAACTGTAATGTGAAATCTGAGCTGGTCATCAGAAGACCTTTTTGTTAGTGGTCTTGGATTTTTTTAAAAGAGTAATCACAGGGATCTATCGACCACTGTCTGTGTTTGCTTTCTTGGTCCTCTGTGAAGAAATCATTCTATAATTTGATGACCAGTGACAAGAAATCAGAAAAATTCTTTAAAGTACTGCATGACCGGATGAAGAAAGCTCAGCAGGAAGTCAAGTCCACAGTGACTGTAAACATGAGTGATATTGGCAACAAGCCTCGTGAGGACAAAGATTCTCCTGAGCATGGCAGTAAAGGTAAATAGAAAGTGTGGATATTACTTTGAGCTCAACAATACATGGTTCAGGAAGTACTAAATGCCCTACTTAATCAGTGAAAATGGCTCAGCCTAGTATCTCTCAGTTTCTAGATTCCAAAAGGGAAAGGAGTCAATTCTTCTTTAAAAACATGTGGGTCCTATACACATGCTCTTCTCCCATAATGTTCTGGTCTTAAGTAGTGAGAGAACAGATGATCAACTCATTTAATTAACAAAAACCCTGGTAGAAGCCATGTCACAACTAATGTGAAGGACTGCCTACATCATGGGTAGGCAACCTTTTTGAGCCGGGGGCTGGGTTGCTGTCCCTCAGACAATTGGGGGGGGGGGGGGGGGGGGGGGGGGGGGGGGGGCGAAGCACCAAAAATAAATAAAGAAATAAATAAAAATGTTTTTAAAAATTAAAAAATTTTTTAAAAATATGCATGCACACTCTCTCAGCCCCAGAAAAGCCATGGCAAAACCCCTGTGGAGATTTTGCCAAGAAAACTCCAAGAACAAGTAATAACAACAATAATCAATATCATCATGGGGGGGGTGGTGGTGGCAGCAGGACCGGCCTGGGGCTTGTCTAAAGGCCTCAGGGGGCTGCATCTGACCCCCGGGCCTTAGGTTGCCTACCCCTGACCTACATGGTTCAAGTTGACAAAACCATGTTAGGGTATCTAACTATTAGGGAGGGAAAATTCTTGTGGTGGTTATTATCAGCCTGAAGTTCAGCCTTCTTGTAGCAATCCGTTACACTGTTTTAAATCAGAAAGTCTTTTGGAATGTCAAGGCAACATTTTTTTGACTTTCTGGATTGAAATGATGAGCCTTTGGACGTCCTGACATTTTGAACTACAGTGTCTTACTATTAACCATACCAAGTGAAGCTGGTGAGAGCTTGGAGGGCCAAATGTTCTCCACCTCTATTTTGAATTATGTTTAGGAAGGGAGAGGAGTATCACAGTAAGGCAGGGTAGGTGATGTGGCCCTTTCTCTGAAAAGTCAGGCTGTTCTCTTTGGCTTTGATGTTTTGTGGCAGTTCTTGCACTGGATCAAGTGACTTTTCTTGCAGGGCGAGTAGCAACATTCATGCTGCCCAATGCTCCATCCCGGTACCCAGTTGGTGTAGGGTTCCGGGCTAGCCACGATGCAAAAGACCAGAGCAGTGAGATGGGTGTGTCGGTCTTGATCATGGAGCCAATTCTTCGCTTTCTGCAACTGCTATGTGAAAATCATAACCGGGATCTCCAGGTGACTATCCTTCAGTGAACCTATGCAAAACTACTAGTGTTAAGATTCATACTCAAGGGAATGGATGTTGTTAAAAATTAGTCCATCATTGAGATGTTCTTATATCCTGCTCTGTTTTTTCCCCAGAACTTTCTCCGCTGTCAGAATAATAAAACCAACTATAATTTGGTGTGTGAAACTCTGCAGTTTCTTGATATCATGTGTGGTAGCACTACAGGACGGCTAGGCTTGTTGGGGCTCTACATCAATGAATACAATGTGGCCCTAATCACCCAGACACTAGAGACTCTAACAGAATATTGTCAGGGGCCATGTCATGAGAACCAGGTAATTCCATCTTCCTTGTGGGTCAAAAAATGCACATTATTTCATGATGGACTGGAATGATTTGACTCAGTTGTTAAGAATAAAGAGATGCTAGACACAGTGTCTAGCAAGGAATGAGTGTCTGAAGAGGAGCAAGGATTTGAAGTTAGATGTACTCAGCTGCAAACCATTTGAATAATTCCATGTATTAATTCACAGAGTTGTATTGTGACCCATGAGTCAAATGGCATTGACATCATCACAGCCCTAATCCTCAATGATATCAGCCCCCTCTGCAAGTACAGAATGGACCTGGTTCTTCAGTTAAAGGTAGATGGAGAAGCTAGAAAAATGGTGGTGTGACAGGGAGGTATGGGATATATAAAAATGGATTTTTCTGTATGTGTGTGTTTGCATATTGGTGGGAGGTTACCTAATCTGATGTGTTTCTTTAAATGAACTGTTTATCTTAGGACTAGAAGGTCATAAAATCTACTTTTGTGTATCAAGGTAGGGTCTCTGGCAGAGGTCTTTTGCAGCCCTGATACTGGCCAGCCTTTGAGATGTTGAAAACTGAATTTGAGATTGTCTAAAATATGCACTTTATCATTAAAGCAGACAGAATGATGTCTAGTATCCATTATCTGTTGAGCCAGAAATCTAAGCATGGGAGTAATAATGAGTTGCCTTCAGTTGCCTTCAGCCCTATTGTTTGGTTCTGCTACCTTTTCTCCTTCTTGCCATCTTCTCTAGTACTTTTGAATCTTGTGTCTTTGTGCTGCACATTGCCTGTTATAGTTTTGAGGAAGATGTGTTGATTCTAGTAGAGTGAATGACATAAGGAAGATCTCAGTTTATTATTTACCTCCAATGTGGTGTCTTTTTTTTTTTTTTAAGGACAATGCCTCCAAGCTTTTGTTGGCCTTGATGGAGAGTAGACATGACAGTGAAAATGCTGAGCGGATTCTTATCAGCCTCCGGCCCCAGGAATTGGTAAGGAAGGTTGAGGAGGCTGGGTATGTTTTGGTTGATGTTTGCTAATTTTGCTAATGACTGAAACTAAAAAGTGGAGGACACTGTGGAGGAACAGCAGAGAAAGGGACCTGCTGTTTATGAGCAAGTTAAGATCCACTGGAATATAGGACATTCATTGCCTGAGTAGCTTTGTATACTCTTTCTTAAGTGATAATTTTCCTCAGCTAGAGCTGTGTAAAGTTACAGCCTACTGTGTTTCATATATGCAGAATCCAGTTGCTCCCAAGCAGCTGATCTTAGGTCTGCATGGGTGTCCTCATTGGAAAGTCTTCAAACCATTGTCAGCCTTCTTGCTTCTTGGCAAATGCAGCAGATGGACCAAGAAATTAATGAGCTACAGGGAGCTCATTATTATTAGATATTTCAGCTGGGTCAAGAGTTGAGACATGTTAGTTAAGGATTTGAAAGCCATTTGTCTTGCTCTTCTTTGGTTTCCAAAGTACGGTACCTGGAAATGTTTGGCAAGAATTAGAATGAAATAAGTAATTGGTAGGAAGAGTAGGAGTTGTGAGCTTTGGAAATACAGAACAGGGCAGCAATGGGAGTGAGCTAAGGACCTGTCCATTGTATTTGTTTTACTTTGTGATCTCTGGAAACTTTATTCATCTCTGCGTTTTGCAGTTTTCAGAGATTTCTTATCAGAGTTAGAAACTTAAAGGGCAGAAATGGTCTCAATGCAAACAGATTCATAGGGTGTGAAATTCCGTACTGAATAGTTTCTACTTGCTTTTACTAGATGACTGTATTTCAGCCCTGTCTACACTAAATTAGTGGTTTAATTGCTGGGTCTTCTGTGCAAAATATCTTACAGGTTGATGTGATTAAAAAAGCTTATCTTCAAGAAGAAGAATGTGAGAACTCAGAGGTTTCTCCCCGAGAAGTTGGACACAACATCTACATTTTAGCTTTACAGGTACCCTCTATTGGATAGTCATCGTTTATAAATCTGTTTCTCCTTTCTATAATAAGATGTCCTTGTATGGTGGATTAAAATGGGATACTGTTCCCACAGTTTCCCTATCCTGAGCACCTTGTTCAGGACAATTAAAATAGTTCATCAAATCTAGCATAGGAGGATTTCAGCTTAGCTAAGGTAAAGATGGCATTCTGATCTTGATTTATTTTATTTCTATTTATTTTCTATTAAAAGAAATATGGATTTGTGATCCTGTTCTCTCTTCAAGGTCAAATGTGCCTAAAAAATACATAGAAATTCAGAGGAAGACTATATAGTGCCCAGTTTATCTAAACAATTTTATGCTCCCATCAGGAGCCTTTCCCTGTAGTTCTCGCTAATCATTTAAAGAAAGAGTAACAGTACAACTGTTTTAGGCAGATTTGGATATTACAGAGAAAGAAGGAGAGCAGATCAAAATACATTTTTTTCTTGGGGTAACAGCCAAAGTAGAACTCTTGTGCCTTGGGAAATGTGCTTCTCTCGGTCCTACCACCCTTACGTTTGTTTGGTGGGAATGCATGAGAGTACCTTCTTGGTGACAGCTCCCACAGTAGAACTCTCTCCCTTGAGGGATTGGCCTGACAGTTTCTTTGCTGTTGTTTCACTAGCAAGTAAAGACATTTTTATTTGGCAGGATTTGGAGAACTGCCTGTTTTAGACTAAGATGTTATATTATGCTATTTTTATTTTATGTTTTTAAATGTACATGCTTTAATGCTTTTTCTAATTCTATAGGCAGTTGAATGGTATTTTAAACATTTTTGTGCATATATCTACCTCTGTTTTTACTCATTATTTAGTCTTGTAAATCACTCAAAGTCCCACTTTGGGAGAAATATTGGGATATAAATAAATACAATACCACACAATACTATCTTGCATACCCCTCTCCCATAGTGAGTTACATATGCTGTACCTGCTTACCACCTTGGATATACATTCAACCAACTGGTCAATCAACCAGTTGTAGATCAACCAGCGGGCCTATCCATTTGATCCCCTCAATGAATCTGAAAGTTAAATAAATATTATCTAATATGACCTCCTGGGCGAATGAATTACGTTTGATTATCATTGTATTGGATTTTTATTGTACTGTATTGTATTGCATTATATTGCATTTTATTGTATTTATTTGTTGATTATCAAAATGTTATGTTTTTACATATTGTATTTTTGTATTTTGTTCTACATTTTATAGTGTAATCCCGCCTCGATCCATAGCGAGAGGCGGGAAATATAAATAAAAACTATTATTATTATTATTATTATTATTATTATTATTATTAATAATAATAATAATAATAATAATAATAATAATAATAATAATATATGCATTTTGTTAGTGGGATGAGGAGCAGGTGTTCCACTTGGAATAGTACAATGAAGTTTAGAAAGAAGCAGTGTGAGACCTTTACAACCCCCAACTAGTCTTCAGTATTTTCTAAATCTGTCCTCAGAACCCAGTAGAAGACTTTTTACAGATTAATGACTAAGGGACAATCAGTACAACACCGATGACCATAATTGTTTTCAGCCAGTCCTTGTCCATTTTAAGATGTACTACTTTAAATTTACACAGGTTGTGCACATTCTACTATCGGGTAGTGAGGAAAAGGCAGGCTATTTTGAAATTAGAGTTCAATGCAATCAACTTTTGACCCATCCACAAATGTCTCTAAGCAGTCAATAGGCTCTTGCTCTCTTGCTCAACCATTTTTTTCTGCCTTTCACCACATTTTCAGCTGTCTCGGCATAACAAGCAGCTTCAGCATCTCTTGAAACCTGTGAAACGGATTCAGGAGGAAGATGAAGAGGGAATCTCTTCTATGGTATGTATGTGCAGTAAGAATGCCCACTGAAAAAGAAAGTTGCAAGTGTGGCTTTTCCTGCTACCATTGCACTATGATGAAAGAAAATACATCAGATGAAATTTTTCCTTCTATGTAAATTTTAAAAGTCTGGATTAAGCCTAAGGGGTCATAAGGAGTAGAGAAGGGGTTTTGATGAACTAGTCACAACTACCAAGAAGAGTAGGATATAAGGCAAGGCAAATGATGGTGAAGAAAGGCAGGGAGTGTGAGGAAGCCCCTTGGGGAGCATGGTGGAGGTGGTGGCACCCAGCAGGGGAGGGAGGGAGCTCTACTCTCTGCCACTCACCTGGGTTGCCCTCCCAGGCTCCTTCCCTCTGCTGTATTGGCACCTTCATCTGCACCCTGGGCATGGGAGAAAGTGACAGGGAGTCAGTCAATTGGAGAAAGAGGTGGGGAGGGTGACCAAGCCCCTGCCCCCCTGGACCCCAGGGGTCCACAAATCACAGGTTAAAAATTCCTGGTCTAGGTCATTTTGAGCAAATTCCTTTAGTAGGCATTTCTTTACATTTCCTCCTCCTCAGTGTAGTGACGGCTTTGCTTTCATCTTGTGCCACTCCTGAGTGAGATGGGTAAAATATGATCTTGGCCTCACCTCCTTCGCGTAAGCCTTTTTCATATATATGTGCTACTGGTGACATGCTTAGACCTATGAGCTCTCTCTGGTGAATTACTATTGAACACTTCCACTACCAAAGTCTCTTGTGTGCTGTACAATATTTCATGATTGTAATGCATAAAAACTTAATGAAGGCACTCCATATATTGCAGCGACTCCTGAGTGGGGGAAATAGCATTGTAAAATAATTTATAACAACAAATTAGAAAAGGAACTTGAAAATCGAAACACAGAATTGGCTGGATGATTGTACACACTTGTGCAAACTTTCACACTTGTGCGAACTATGGGCATACTGGTCTCTAGACACATTTAATAGAGGGACACAGGTGAGTTTGCCCTGTAGTTGAAACAAATTGCTCTTACCTGCAGAGACAGCAAAACTGACTGTTTGGCAATCAGTTTGTTTGTTAACATATCTTAGTCCAAGATTGTGATAATCTTAGTCCAAGACAGCAACAATTCCCATTTTTGTTGGGATTTATGGGCACTGATACATAATTTGCAGATTAGTGGTCTTTGGCTGTAATTTTTTTAGTGGATTAGAGAGCTTTTTCTGAGGGGAACCACAGGACACTACTGGATTTGTTTCATCTTTCTCCAAAGTTTGTCAAGGCTAATAAATACAAGGACATGGGTTGTTGATGCTCATTGAAGTGTATTCTCAAAATTAAAGTTACATTAAAACGTATTTCATTTTCTTTCCCTTTCATGCAGCTCATTTTACACAACAAACAGCTGACCCAGATGCTGAAATCATCAACTCCTGTCCAGGAGGAAGAGGAAGATCCATTAGCATATTATGAGAAGCACACATCCCAGATAGAGGTGGAATTCAATTTTTCTTTACTTTATATACACATAATTAAATTTGCTTTCTCATATCTATAAGCCTGATTTCCCTTTATGATTATCTAAATTGTGTATTAATCATTATGCCAATTCACTTGGAGTTCACAATGCTGCTTGCCACAACAGACACAAATGTATCCGAATTCTTATCACCAGTAGCACTCCAATCACTAGAATTAGCACCATGTAGCCAAGATGTGAACAAGTTTTTAACTTGTTTTTAACTGTCCTAATTGCCCTGACTTCACTACCCTAATTCATTCTTCCAGTAGTGAAACACTAGCTTTTCAAATGCTTTTAATACTCCCAGTCAATCATCATTCATCTCCAAAATTCCATATCCTCCAACCATCTACCAACAGATCACATTCCATAATCTATGTAATATTTTACCCATATTTACTGTATAACATACCATATAAACACAATAATATACACACAATTGTAGAACATCATGTAGCCCAGCAGACAAATGTGCTTTCTGCTTATCGTTGGCTTGACTGTTATGAAGTCACAGAATAAAAGGACAGTCTAGTACTTAAGCACTCAGAGTGCACAAATAAACCTAAAAAAAATAGAATTTGAACACTGAAGTCAATAATCAGCTGGATTCCTTTTAAATGTGCAGTTCATAGATTTTCTTTGCTAATTAATTAGATGACAGCCTATCCATAAGGTGTGGTAATTGCCCTGGCATCCTCAACATTAAAGTCTTCTCTTAATCAAATTTTAGGTAAACTGCTCAGCAAAATACCCATGAACTGATTGCCATGAGCACCTGCAAAACCTTTATTTCTCTGAGTGCCTATCTACTTCACAGGCATTCAGCGAAATAAAGGTGGCACAGACAAAGCTACAGCTAGTTCAAACAAACGTTTTGCTTGATGCCACTGAACTGGACGACTTTTATTCCCTGAAGGGAACAGTATTTTCTTTTTCTAAGAATTCTTTGCAATTCCTATGAACTAATGGTATCTTTGTGGATAATACAAACGAGAGGGGGGGGGCTGTTGTTACTTGATGTTTTACACATGTTAGAATAAATCCTGTTGTTAGTCCTGACTAAAGTAAACCCATTGAATCAGTGGGATTTGCTTACATCTTGAGTCACCATTGAACAATTGACTGAATAGATCTACTCTAGCTGGAACTAACCAACAGGATGCCATCTGTCAACTCAAACTACTGTTATAGTTCTTGAACCATTAGGTTAGGTATAGACTAAGAACATAGGTTCCATCCAACCACAGAAGTCATAAAAACTACAGATAAACATAAACTAAGGACACCTCAATTTCTCCTTTCCCTCAGATTGTACGCCTGGACCGGAGCATGGAACAGATAATCTTCCCAGTGCCCAGCATCTGTGAGTTCCTGACCAAAGAGACAAAATATCGGCTGTTTACCACTACAGAGCAAGATGAGCAGGGCAGCAAAGTCAGCGACTTTTTCGAGCAATCATCTTTCCTCCACAATGAGATGGAATGGCAGAAGAAATTGCGCAGTAAGCTTAGTACAAAGGGGGGGGGGGGAGCTGTTCATGCAGAAATAATTCAGAATGATGAATTGCATTTTACCTGGCAGATAGGCATCCCATCCCACACTTGCATCTCTCAGTGGAGGTAGAGTCATGTGCCATTGTGAGGAAGGCAGAGAAAAGCAGAAGTTACTTCTTTTATTTTACCCCTTTCCACATATTTATTTTATTTTCATTGCTTGCCTCTGCCAGTAGACCACTGCTTCTCTGGGTTCCTTTCCCTCATCTGCCTCCAATCTCAGGACTACTTCAGCTCCCCTCTTCTTCTTGAAGCTTGCAGCCTACGAGTTGGAGTCCTGCTTAGTAAGCCAATCTGTAAATACTAGGTGAATGTTCAATCCCGACTTGCAAATACTTGTCAATCTAATTAGATCACTCACTTTGTTAGTTAGTTAGTTAGTTAGTTAGCTAGGGATGAAAAGCATTTTCAAAGGTTTTGGGCACAGTAGTGGTGAGGAGATGGTAAAGGGCTTTCTCAAGGGTCAGGAGCCTTGATGAGACAAAACAAAAGTCCCCCCCAAGTTTTCAGAGGATTGTTCCTACCACCTCATTGTCACAGTTTTCTTGCCTCCCCTCCATTCAGGGGCAGAGGGCAGCTATGCTCCAAATAACCAGCGCACAACTATGACACCATCTTCTGGAATCTGTGAAAGACCCCATGGAAATCATGGAGAATGGTGCATCTTTGTGTGCTGAGTATTGCAGCATAGCCAGATGGCAATCCTCAGCTGTCCCCCATTCTCCCGACATGGCCATGTAATGCCAGGGAAGGGCTAGGGGCAGCTTGCACATGGCAACAATGTCATTTTTCCAAGAGTCCTCCAAGGATTCCAACAGATGACATCATTGTTGTGTGCCAACAGTCAGAACATAGCCAGACAACACCTCCCCCTCCCCCATTCCTGACCACTACATTACATATGACTGTGACAGGAAAATGGTAAGTGGGGTAGGGAGACCTCCCTCCCCAAGTGAGAATGTCTTTGAAGACTGCAGTTTTGGAAGATGTTCTTGCAGCAGGGGAAAAAAATCATTAAATTATTTGGTCTGACTTGTCGGAATGAATAATAAGCACATCTCTAATCTCAACTAGAGTAGATTAAGTACATCAGTGGTAACTTTATAAGTATGAATTACATTTCTTTAATATTTTCTGACAGTTCTGATTGTTCCTCCCTAACTAGCAGTAGCAGCGTAATACAATCAGTTATTATGTTTTTTGTGTTGATGTATCTGGTTATATGTCCCTTTAAGCATTTATGTGTTACAGAAGAGAATGTAGCATGGGTTTTCCATGTATGATGGAGGCAAAAAGGAGAAAATGAGGGCATAACTCCAGCCCAGCTGTATGTTTTGTGACACACTGAAGTTTGATGAACCCAGAATAAATAGTGTCTCTTGGAAATGATGTCCCAGTTTCTGACAACCTATAGAATTTGCAACCAGGTTACAGAAACAAGAGATCCTTGGCCCTGTGAATAATTGCACTGAGATTGCTGCATCTCGAGGGTTGGGTGGGGGAAATATGTGTCTGTTCTACTTCTTAGAAACAGATGAGATTTTCTCAGCTTTCTCTGTCTCTTTCTTCCCATAGGCAATCCGCTGATGTACTGGTTCTCTCGCAGAATGACACTCTGGGGAAGTATCTCCTTCAATCTGGCTGTTTTCATAAACATCATCATTGCTTTTTTCTATCCTTACGTTGAGGCATCCTCAATGGGTACGTATTCCATCACACTCACTTTGGCATTTGCACAACCATGGCTAGCCCTCAATGATTATTTTGCAGGGACACTCTCTATGAGTGACTTTTGCAAAGAGAATTGTATCTGGAGTGTTGTGAAGCATCAGTGAACTTTGCTAACTAGGCCTTTGCTGCCACTTTATTGGTATTTCTCCAGCTCTAATATATTACCGTTTGAAAAACACTAATCATCTATTTTTGGATCAACATTAAAAATGAATTTTTTTGAAATAACTCTCCTGCAGCATCAGCATGTCATTGGTAAACCAGTTCATAGCAAGAAGTGACATTATATTCATATAGTCTGCATTGATTTGAAAAATGTCAATGTTTTTATATGTTTAATAGATGACAGTTAGTGTACCTTTCTGTTTTCCAGGATTATTGGATTCCCCACTGATCCCTCTCCTTTCCTGGTTTTTAATCTGTTTCTCCATCATGGCTCTGTTTACCCGACGCTATGGGGTCAGACCACTCCTAGTGGCATTGATCCTGCGATCCATCTATCATTTGGGTATTGGACTCACTCTGAACATACTAGGAGCTCTTAATGTAAGCTACTTCGTTAACCTGGAGTCAAACTTACTGTATCTTTGGTTGGGCTCTCTAATGTAGAATTTGCCTTTTCAAAAACAATAACAGTAAACTGCTCCACACTGGGCCTATTCCTAGATCTAATTTCTTTGCCTGTACAAGTTGAATGACAATTTATTTTATGACTAACATGTCTCTGTCTCTGAATTTATATTAATGTTAATGGAAACCAGGTTACATCCTACAAATTTATATGGCCATAAAGTCAATTACAAAGAGCACAAACTCTTTCTGGAAAGTAATGCTTGCTCCCTACTCTTTCTGCTTTGTCATTATCTACAGCTCACAAATAAGATTGTATTTGTGGTAAGCTTTGTTGGCAACCGTGGGACGTTCATCCGAGGATATAAAGCCATGATTATGGATGTGGAATTTCTTTACCACGTTGCCTATATCCTGACCAGTGTCTTGGGGCTCTTTGTCCATGAACTTTTCTACAGCATCTTGGTAAAGTAATCTCATTTGTACAAGATAAGTTGTTTATTAATTAAAAGCAATGATATGCTTTTTCCTTGTTATTATTGGTTTGCCTACTGCATTCATTATATGATGCCTATCTGATCCCCATAGCTCTAATTCCTTGTAATTATTAGTTTTTCTAACCTGACAAGTAAACTACAATTTATTAGTTAGATTAGCATGATAAAGAGAAACCAATTCATGATCAAGAAAATTTCAAAACCAGACTTTTGAAGCAAAATGCTGGGAACAGCCAGAGTTCAAATGACTTTTCCATTATTTGTGGAAAAGAGAATCCATACTTATTTAGTTTATCCATCACTAAAGCGAGAGTGCTTATCCTTAGCAAATGAACTCTAATCAATTATTCTTCTCTTCTGGGATAAAACGTAAATAAATAAAGGGTTTTCAGAAAACGTTTGTTCTTCTTCTACTGATTGTATAAAAGCAACTTTTTCTTTCTGTTTCAGCTATTTGATTTAATCTACAGGGAAGAGACCTTATTTAATGTTATCAAAAGTGTGACACGGAATGGACGCTCAATACTGCTGACAGCGCTTCTGGCCCTGATCCTGGTCTACCTCTTCTCCATTGTAGGCTTCCTCTTTCTGAAAGATGACTTCATCATGGAAGTAGACCCACTGCCTAATCTCAAATCTAAAGGTCTTTGTTCTCTTCTGTCAGATTTCACTTTCATTCCCTGTATTCATTGCCTTCACATTGATTCCAACTTACAATGGCTCTAAAGCAAACCTATCGTTATTATTTTTTTTGGCAAGATTTGTTCAGAGAGGATTTGCTTTGCCTTCCTCTGTGGCTGAGAGTGCAAGATGCCCAAGATCATGCATCAGGTTTCCATGGCCAAGCGGGGATGTGACCCTGGTCTCTAGAGTTGTAATCCAGTGCTCAAACCATTACACCACACTGGCTCTCTACTTGCTGTATGAGGGGCTATCATAATGTTTTAATTATCACCTTTAAACAAATTTGACAGAAACTTTGTTTTGATTTGTAGTTGTTAACTTATCTCTATGTTGACACCATCCAGATTTACACATTTTCCTCAGCATCTTGTGCCTTTCTGAATACCTGATATTGTAGAAGTCTGCAGATTGCTCCTTACAAGGGGGTATCGTAAAGTAATAATTGTCACTTGGCAGTTATTGTATATTCATGAAATTTTGTCATGTCATCATTGGTCCCCAACTGCATGATGTTGAGAAAATCAGCTCACTGTGTCCTTTATTTATGTGACAGGTTGTGCCAGAAGTGACTAAAGTGTAAAATCCTCGTAAGGTGCAGTCTGCAGACTTCTACAATAATGGTATTTTGAGGGTCAAGAAATGCTGGGGAAAATGTGTAAATCTGGATGGTGACTACGTAGAGATAAGTTAACAACTACAAATCAAAACAAACTTTCTTTCAATTTTTTAAAAAGTGATAATTAAAACTACGATACCTTCTCATATATGTATTGAATATTTTTCAAGTTAATGATTCAAGCTGTGGCCAAGATCCAATGGTGTAATTCTGCATTCAGTAATGTGCTTCTGTATTGAATGCCAATGGAATCAGGGCTTTCTTCCCACCTGCTACATCTCTCCATAGTGCCAAACTCTTGCTCCAGAGGGTTTTGCAGCTCGCTTGAGTGGGTTTTAGGATTCAAGGAACTTACAGGAGCAGGAAGATTGCCATTTCTAACAGAAGTAGCAGAATACAGTAGAAGTTCACCATTGGATCCTGGCTTGTTTACTGATATCACAAACAAGTATTTTGTGTTTGGAACTGTGCTCCCAAATTCAAGATATAATATAAAAGGGCATTCTAAGGCACTTTTGTTCAAGTACAGGGTAACCTGGAACTTAATGAGACCAAATGGTTCACATTCTTGATTGCCATCAGAGGAATAGCATAGATGGTAGTGAATGACATTGGGTAGAAAGCCATTTAAACTAACGTAAAGATGAGTTACCTAGATAACTTTTTGGCACAAATTCAGTTCCTTGGTATGGTTTTATGCACTGAAAGGAAATACTTTTACAATTCTATTTTCTCTCATCTTTCTAGCTGCTAACCCCTTGATGAAAGCAAATATGGACCCTTCTGTGGAGTCATGCAGTGCTGACAAAATTAGCTGCACTTCTCGTGTAACTGTGCCTGATGTGAAAGAAGGTAAGTGGGATTGTTGAAACACCTTTGTCTAATAAAGATACTAAGGGGAGTGAGCAGTAAGTTTGTATATTTTACCTAGAACCTTGATGGTACACCTAAAAATTATTCTGTCTCAAGTGAGGGAAAAAAGCAGCAAGGTCTTCTTATGTCTTAGTTACAATTGCTTTGTTGACAATGTTCACCCCAGCAATTTAATGGGATAAAAAGATAGGTTCTTCTGGACTGGATAGGTTCTTCTGGACTATAGTATTAATTGCTCACCTAAGTAAGTAATAGTATATAGCACAGGAAGGAAATGTCGAAAACTTGGTGGACCAAACAGTTGTTGAACCAGTTATATTTTGGAAATTACTCCGATATTTTACTTCATGTAATTAAAAAAGAACAAGAGAAGCCAAACATGTAGTGGTTTTGCAGCTAGTAAAAATATAAAGAATCCAGACCTGTATTGGTTATGCAGAAATGGCTTGTGTGCTCCCCTCTCACCCCAGCTGAATGTACCTTTGCTTGTGTTCCAGAAGAGGAGGAAGATAATACAGAGCGTGCCTGTGACACACTGCTCATGTGCATAGTCACAGTCTTGAACCATGGCCTCAGAAATGGAGGTGGTGTGGGTGATATCCTCAGGAAACCATCAAAAGATGTGAGTTCATTTGGAACATCAGAGTAAAGGGTAATTCAGTGCAAAATGCTTCTGTCCTACTGGAACAAATGGGCATTCCAGGCAGCTGTGCTGTGCTCTGAGAGAGTTTTATCACATTGCAAGTTGCCCTTCTCACATCTCTGTCACAAACTTACACTTCACACTTTTTTAAACTCAAATGATCTGTTTTCCACATAACAGTCTTATGACAATTTTTGGAGGGAAATAATTTGACATTTCCAAGCAAAACAAAACAAAACACCCTGTGCTTAAGGTTAATATCCCTCTTTGTTTTTGTATCCTAAAGGAATCCCTTTTTCCTGCTCGAGTGATCTATGACCTCCTGTTCTTCTTCATTGTCATAATCATAGTCCTCAACCTCATATTTGGTGTCATCATTGACACCTTTGCAGATCTGAGAAGTGAGAAACAGAAAAAAGAAGAGATCCTAAAGACGACCTGTTTTATATGTGGTGAGTTCTCACAGAAAATTTGTATCCAGAAAACTTTCACATTTACCCAACAAACATTTCCTAGATCATTTAGGCAAGCCAGAAACAGAGGTGACAGGGTTGTTGTACAGTCATCCTCTTCACTGATACCAAATGAAATAACTGTGGCCACTTGCTGGGAAAAAAGTTTGGTTTGGTCTACGAGCACTGGAAAGTTTTATAGCTCAAATGCAAAAACATCTGCCTACAATACAAAAATGGCTGGCATCCTGTTTATGAATTATGAAGGTGTATGTCTGACTCACACAATTGTAATTCTCTTCCAACCCCACACCTCTACCTTTTAAGCACTGTAGCTCCTGCCCCCAGCCCAAACACAGCTAGGTCTGTGTTGCCAGAGAGCATAGGGATGAGTGGGAATATGTCCAGGTCTTTTCCTTGTTCATTCCCCACTCTCCAACAACATAGAAATGACTGTGTGAGGAGGTCTGCACTGTTACAAAGGTAGGTTGTGGGGACAGCATTGGGAAGGGGATGTAGCTACATCTTCATAGTTGTGTCTTGTTGCAGGAGACTGGCATTATGTTGTAGTTCATATGTGAATTGGAGCATGTACAAATAGTGGTTTAGCTTTTCCAAGTAGACCCAGAAATATAGGTGTAACTAACCTTCAGTGCTAGGCTTGGCTTCTGATAGTTTGTGGGAACTATGGCTGAAAGAGATTAGGCAAGATTTATTTCCTCTGATAAACTATGGATTGTATTTAAGCTGTTTTACATACACATCTCATGTTGACTGAAACTTTCAAAATGTTGCTTTCAAAATTTGACGCTATCTGCTCTATACATTCTAAACCTAGCCTTTGAAAGTATGGCTTCTAACTTATGAAACTCTGCATATAAATATATAATCTTTACAGTCGAACACTCTTATGTGTAAACTTTCTGCTTAGCCACAAACATTAGGCAAATCAATTTGCTTGTCATGATGACCCACTGGCCAGAGTGGAAGTATAGCAAAGGCTGTCTGTTCCAATGACCTGTTCCTAATAGGACTGGATCTATTAGTGATCCAGCAATTAACCCATTTTGTTTTGGATACAGAAATCTGTCTTTGGAAAATAGAAGGCCCATGACTGCAAAAAGTTGTGTTGGAGGACCCACCCCATCAATAGCTCAACCCAGTTCAGCAGGGTCTCCCAACCCTTCTGTAGTTCTTTAGTGGGTTGGATGGGCTATTGTGGGAAGGAGGCATTTTCAGAGGATGAGGGGTGGGGCCTGTGTGCCACTAAATCTGGACCCAACACACAGTATTCAGATTATTATGGACTATAACTGGAGGTCAAGTTGTGTGCCTTCAAGCTGTTTCTAACTTATGGAGACTGTAAGGCAAACCTATCATGGTATTTATTTTTTTGTAAGATTCCTTCAGAGAGGGTTTGCCCTTCCTCTGAGATTGAGAGAGTGTAACTTGACCAAGATCACCCAATGGGTTTCCATGGCCAAGCAGGGATTCCAACATTGGTCTCTACTCCAATGTTCAAACCACTATGCCACGTTGGCTCTCAGAGATAAAGTGTAATAGAGAAATATGTTGACAAAACCAATCTCTGAACAGGAGTTATGGAGGATCACAGCATTCCTCTTTTTTTCCTGTCTCTTCAGGGCTTGAAAGGGATAAGTTTGACAACAAGACCGTATCCTTTGAAGAGCACATTAAATTTGAGCACAACATGTGGAATTACCTGTACTTCATAGTTCTGGTGCGAGTGAAGAATAAGACTGACTACACAGGGCCTGAAAGCTATGTAGCACAAATGATAAAGGTATGTACAACTGAATATTCACCTTTGTATGCTACACTGAGACTTTCCCCTTGAAAAGAGGAATTTTTTGAACAGTCAGTTTAATTTAAAAAAAATCAAGCATGTAGACTTTGAGCTTTAGCTTTTGTTATTACTTCATCTCTATCAGTGGAGAATACTTAGTGCTCCCTCTTGTTTTCCCAGTTTATGCAAATTAGCTTTTAGAATAATTGTCCCTGACAGTTGGAGAAGTAACCCCATTTCCCCAGTTTCTGTGTATCCATTAACAAGACTTCTGAAGAGCTCTAGCTCCAGCATGAACTTTACTTGATGTCATGCGAGCAATGCACTGAATTTCATTCCCTCCCCACTTAGGTAGATAGATAAAGGACAAGAAAGGTGCCTGCCATTGTGAACTGTTCAGCAAAACAAATTCCCCACTAGAGCTTATTCACTGCTTTTTATGTGATAAGGACAGGTTTACATAGTTCACTTTCATCACATGGAAGGTGCATCTCAAAGTGCAAACCTGCTCATTTTGAAAGTGCAGGATTGGCTTGCAAATAATTTGCAAATGTTTGTATAAAAGCAACCAAATTATCTGAAGAATCTGAAAGGAAGACTCAGAAGCACAAGGCTGGTTTAAACATCAGAGGCTGGAGGACATGTTTACTGATGAGCACCAAACACCCTTGGATGAAATTGATTTTGTGATCTACCTCAGGCCAATTTCAGTACTGGTTTTGGAACTGCTCTAGTTGTCTGGAGACCACCTTTTACAGAAGAAGGATGAAAAAGGGCAACCCCAATGGTCTTCTTAGACCTCTTTGAAGCATTTGATACCATCTACCATGGCTATCCTTCTGGATATGCTGGGTTGGGAGTGCACTGCATTTCAGTACTGTTATTTGGATAGTTGATTCCATGTAATGCTGGATTACTGCTCTGCCCCATGATAGTTTGCTATAAATTTCTATGTAATGTTATGGACTTTTTTGGGAAAATGTTGTTTCATTTATTAGATAAAGTGTAGTAATATGTGTAATAGATGTAATAAGGTAAGGATCTGTTGGAAGATGAGTGAGAGAATGAAATATTGGGAGTGAGTGGTGATTAGAGGAATGTATGACATTTTGAAAAGACTGGCACAGGGCAACTGGTCAGGATTGAGAGTTAGGTCTGTCAAGATTACAATTAGAAGCCTAGGAATATTAGTTTCAGGGTTAGAGTTAGGATGTGAGTGAGTCACAGATGTGTATAAGAGTTAATGTCAATCAGGATTTATATGTATTTAATATGTAATCTGTGATGTTATGCTCAACTTCTGTTTAATCAATCATAATCTTCTGTTGTTGTTAGAATCATAGAATCATAGAGTTGGAAGAGACCACAAG
>CM034706.1:209517476-209533315 GCA_020142125.1 Phrynosoma platyrhinos
CTCTATGACAGTTTGACTATTTTCTCCAGTCCTTTTGTCTTCCTTTTGACTATTTTCTCCAGTCCTTTTGTTGTTCTTGTTATTCCTGCTTTTTCCCCAAAATTGGAACTCAAAGTGGCTTACAAATTTTTAAAAAACACACTTTAAAAAACAAACAAAAGTGAACATTAAAATAGAATTAAACTAGTACAGTATTAAAACGCATCACTCATTAAAAGAATAAAATGCAGTTTAAAAAGGCATTATACACTTTCAAGCCTCTGAAAACAATACTTGAATTCACACACATTTTCTGTGGGGGCAGTTATTTATGCAGGGAAGTCATGTCCATTGGGGAGGTAAGATGAATAAAGTCTTGCACAAGAACTATGAGGACATCTAAAAGGTTCCCCACAGTTGGTCATCACAGTGGGAAAGGAGGAAGGCCACATATTGGTAGCAGAAGTGGGATAAGTTGAATCTCTCACATTTGGTGTCAGTGGAAGGATTAATGAAAATCCTTATAGTTGGTGGAAGCAGTAGGATTTAGAGGAAAATGGCAGCATTGGTGTCAGTGAAGGAAACATTACATTTGGTGGTAGCGGTAAGAATAGTGGAAAACCCCAGCCGAGGGCTTTATTTCATTCCTTGTGCTTTCCAATATATGAAATTGTTGGTAGTGACATCCCAGGATGTCTCGCCAATAGGTGGATGACAACTAATTCTCCCTCTGCTTTTCATTTAATATAAGTGGGGCAGTTGGTATTTTGAACTAGTGCTTATGTAAGGTAATGTATGGGATGAGATGGTACATTAAAAACAGACTGATCCAGGTAAAGAAGAGAAACTGTTGTCTAAGCAGAGATAGTCTTGCAGCAGTTCCTTATGCTCTGGTAGTGTCCTCTTATTGCAATGAATTATACAGAAGCCTGTGTTTGAAAGGATGAAAAATGTCAGTTACTTCAAAGCAGGATTGTTAAGAATATTAATGGAGACTCTCCAATAACAAAAGTAAATGTCGGTATTGCGTCATTTCAACATGTTGATCTTAACTTTTAAACATGGCTTGAAAACTTAAGATTGTTGATTTGAGCTAATTTTGTCTGTTACCTCCACCAAAGGAGGCAACATATGTTTGGTCTTTTCAGTGATGGCAATTTATCTGTGGAATTCCCTCTCCAAAGAGGATCACCTGGCATTTACGTTTTGGTGTTAGGATTTTCTTTCCTTCTATACAGCCAGTGCTTTTTATTTTTGCAATTTTATCCCTGCTGCTTTATTATCTTGTATTTTATGTTTTTTTAATTGTATATGGCTCACAGAATGTCCATTATTATCCTGTTTAAACATGTAATAAGTAAATTAATCATGATTCTGTAGTATTACATTTGTTCAGATTATCTATTCCCTCCTTAAACTGTTTTCCCCACAATGACCACTTCAGAATAAGAACCTAGACTGGTTTCCACGGATGCGAGCCATGTCTTTAGTCAGCAATGAAGGTGAAGGGGAGCAGAATGAGATCCGTTGCCTACAGGATAAATTGAATTCCACCATGAAGTTGGTATCCCATCTCACATCACAGTTGAATGAACTAAAGGAGCAGGTAAGTCACAATCAGGAACAGGGATGCTTGGGACTGGACCAAAAAAAGAAAAGCATGTTTAGGCTTTTTCAAATGTCAACATCTCAGGCCACTTTTAGTATCTAAAAAGTACTTGCTTTAAGCACCAACTCCCAACTGGACTTTAGAGGGATGTGCCCACCGTTTTTGTCACCTCCCAATTTTGGAGGCTCTAAAATTGCTCAGTTACATCTCAGATGGGTACAGCTAGCTATTTTGGAACTACCCCTGTTCCCTGGAGCAATTTTAGGCCCAGAGAATCCTTCCCACCCCAAACTAGAAGGCATTTCCAATTTTGAAAAAAGATTCCCCCAGCCTAAGACCGGCCTGGAAATATACAGTTACCACATAATACAGAGCATGACAGTCACAGCTCTGGTGAAGAATTTTGTATGGTTTCAGAGCATGGTGGTGACAGCAATCTTTTGAATTTTCCTTTTTAAAATTTCAGATGACAGAGCAAAGAAAGCGAAGGCAGAGGATGGGTTTTGTGGATGTCCAGAACACACTGAACCACTGAGAGAAAAAAATAACTTCTCCCAGGCTAAAACTCTTACATACATATGCACTTCGTGAAGATACTTGGTACTAGATCCCTTGCAACAACCTCATCTTCAACAACAGCTGATCGATGACATGGTTATACTGTGGAATCTCAGCACCACTTTCTGTTCATCTCTAGTAAAGTTGATTGCAGATGGTTTATTCAGCAAAAGACCTGCAGTCAATTAGTGGGATTGCTTCATGTGGATTCATCGTTTACCACATATTTGGGAGCTTTGTTGCTCTTTATGATAACCCATGTTCTACGAACAGAGTTGTCTCTCCATGCACTACATTTTGATGGCTATCAAGCCAGGTGCATGTAGTATTGACACTATTACTAGCAAGTAGTAGTTTACTATATTTTAACTTATTCCAGAAGGGTCCATGGAATATCAGCATACATGGATCTAACTCTACAGGCTTATCATCTCAAGTCCTCTGGAGTCAGTGGATTTTTTCCTTTCTGTCTTGAATCTTGTCTCATCCAAGTAGAAACTGGAATGATACTGTTAGTAATGTTTCAAATGACGTTGGATGGCATATTATATTGCTGGGAATGAAAGGAACTTTTTGTATGGACACACAGGGATCATTCTGTTGGTAGCAATTTTAGCATGTCACTGGATTTCCATTTGACAATTAGAATGTGTCTTTGGCCCTCAAACTCACGTCATTCACCAAGTACCCAAATTATTTGATTGTTTAGTCATTAATTTGCCTAAGGAAATCAAAAGGCCATAGTAACTCCATTAATGGAAAATTGCACGGTTATTCTTACTGTGAAAAGGCAATCTATATTATTACCCTGATAAAGTGGCAGACAGTACACTTAAGGTTCATTCTGCTTCTAGGGAGAACAAGGTTGTATAGTTGAAGTATATCATCATTTTGAGGCAAGGGATCAGTATGCTTCATTACCACCAGTAATCATCGGAATGGATGATGAAGCAGCACTAAGTTGGAGATTCAATTGGGCAGGGGGAGAGAAAAGACACTATTCCAATCTTATAGTTATATAAATGTCCCTTGCCATGATATGAATTCCAGCCTCTACCTTCCTTAACCCTTTAGACAGCTACACAGCATGAAAAAGCCCATTTTGGGTTTTGCTTCAAGTTACACCACCACCACCACCTGTAGATAAAACAAGGCACCATCTGAATGAGGCAGGGAGACTGCATGATAAAAGCTTGGCCTAGAGTAATACTCTATTTGGGGAGAAGAGGCATTTCATATTCGAGACACCTGTTTTCCTTCTAACCAAAGCAGAATGTACATGAAGTGTACAGAATGATGTGCTGATTTAAGAGAAAGTTGGGGGGGGGGGAGGGAAACCTAATCAAGTAGACCAGCTTTGCTATGTCTCTTGTTCTTGAAAACATTTTTTAAAATTTCAGAATGGAAATTATCTGAAGTTTTAACATCCAAAATCAAATAAAGGGAAGGGAGGTGAAGGAATTTCTTCTTGCTATGCTGGTAAAACTGCAAACTTCTCAGGTATGACTGAATAGTGTTCTAAAGACCTATTGAAATAGTTGTAGAATGTTAGAGTTGGAAGAGATCTTAAGAGATCATCCATTGTACTCAGTGGAGAAGATAAAATGCAACTGTAGCATCTCTGACAGGTAGGTGTCTAGCCTCTGCTTAATACCTACAACAGGGATAGGCATCCTTTCCCCTTTAAGGACCAAGGGACTTCAGCTCCCAGAATCCCAGGAGCTATTGGCCAATATGGGACTATCGGCAACATGGCTGAGGCTTCTGGGAGCTGAAGTCCCTCGGCCCTTAAAGGGGAAAGGATGCCTACCCCTGACCTACAACAAAGAAGGCACAAACTGTGTAGAGAGCACAAACCATCCCTACCTCTGACCTCAGTCTAAGACAAAGATCTGAAAGGAGAGTCTGTCTAGTTGGAAGTACAGAGAAGGAAGTGTGGCCCTGACATTTACTGGGATGATGGGAATTGGGCCCGCTAGAGTTTGCGCTCTCTTGAAGACAGGTAACAACAGAAAATGTATTCTGGGCAACTTGTCCGCTACTGCTGATTTTCTCATGGCAAAAGCCCAAGGCTGCAGAACATTCTAAAAACCAGTGTTGCATGGGCTACTTGTTTTTTGCACAATATTAGTCAGTACATTGCAGAGTAAGTACAAGCAGTCTGACAAACATACAAGGACATTAACGGGGAATATGGGCTTGACACATCAATGTAGTATAATATATTTGTTTGGGAATATCATCTTTGAATTCTAAAAAGTGTTGAAATACAACTCCCGTTATGGTCCAGCATTATCAGCTGCAAGATGACATCTTACAGTAGTCTTTCCAATACACACAATCACAGAATGGCAACCATGTCACCACATACTGCAAATATATTTAAAGATAAATTTTTGTTTATCCATAAACAAATGTTATAAAATGGACTTGGCTTATCCCATTGCACAATAACCGTACCCAAGCACTGTCCCCATGATAACAGTTCATAGACGAGTTGCAAAATTAACTGGATCTTTGGATTTAAATATCTTGATGATCTGACAACAACATATGTAGCTAATTAAAATACCTGTTTCAAGAAAGCTTATTTATCCTGACAAAATATAGTTTAAGAACACTGGACAGCAAGATATTATCATTTGGAATCTTCTTCAGAAGGCTTGGCAGAGAATTTTTCACGTATCTTTGTCCATTTTCCTTTCTTTGCTTCTTCCATTTGCTTCAAGCTATCTGCAACCATGAAAAGGGATGGACAAAGAAAAACAGTGTGTGTTACACAAAGGTCCATACTGGTGCCTGTTTCCTCAAGAGGTTACTTTACACCCTGCATTTCTGTCACCATGTATACATGTGATAAGCCAGCCAGAGCCAATCTTGGGTTCATGTGCCTGTCCAATTCACATGGATGAAAAAAAAATACCTTATTTTCCTGCGTATAAGACTACTTTTTTACCTGCAAAATCTGTGACTAAAGTGGGGGGGGTCGTCTTATACGCCGGATATAAGGATAATGAGGATAGAGGTGCTAAAACTCTATATTTTGACTGGAAAAAATGGGGGGGGTCGTCTTATACGTGGGTCGTCTTATACGCCAGAAAATACGGTATGTGTAATATTGCATAACTACTCAATTTTAAGGCGTGACTTAAAAAACGCAGGGGTGGGGTGAGATGGAACCATAACATTCAGTCAAATGAGTTTCTGCTTCTGTGCCTGTGGTAAACTTGCTTTCTTTACTCAGAACAAATTCTATGCGTGGAGCCAGCAGAAACTGGCATTCTTAAAACACCGCACTGAACAGAAGCTTCGTATTTAGCTATAAACCACTTTGTATATGTTTTAAATGCTTTTTCCATAAAGGCTATTTATTTATTGAATGTATATTCCTCCTTTCTTTTAGAATGGGATTCAAGGTGGCTTATAATGATTTTAAAAGGGTCCAGCCAAAACATTAATTTACATAAGTTAACAAGAAATTAAACATCATTAGAGCCAGCATGGCATAGTGGTCTGAGTGTTGGACTATGACTGGAGACTAGGGTTCAATTCCCGCTTGCACATGAAACCCACCGAGTGACCTTGGGCATGTTACATCCTCTTAGCCAGGGGTAGGCAACCTTTTTGAGCCGGGGGCTGGTCCCCCGAAGTCATCCCTTCCGGCGGGCCGAGGGGGGGGGGAATGGCGGCATGCGTGCGCTCAACTCCCGCCGCCGTGCACGACCCCCCCCACACGCTGCCTCCGCCTCTGCGCATGTCACGGCTGCCATTTTGTTCTCCAAAATGATGGCCACGGTGCGTGTGGTCACCAAAACGCGTAGCGACGGTGGCAGGGGTCCGCCTGGGCCGGTAAGCGTGGGGCCCTGGGCCGGAACCGGCCTGTGGGCCATAGGTTGCCGGCCCCTGCTCTTAGCCTTAGGGGAAGGCAATGGCAAACCTCCTCTGAACAGATCTTGCCAAGAAAACCCCATGATAGATTCACCCTAGGGTCACCATAAGTCAGAAATGAAGGTACACAGTACACACAGACACATTATTTAAAACATGATTAAAGACAGCTAAAACACTTATTGTTTACTGAAAACATAGTTTCAATAAAAGATTAATGCATACACACACACACCCCTGCCCAAATAACATCTTCACCTGCTGGTGGAAAGCAAGCAGGGAAGGGGCTAATTGGATCTCCAGTGGAAAGGAGTTCCATAGCTTAGGAACAACCACAAAGAAGGCTCTCTCCCAAGTCTTCACCAACCATACCTGTGAAGGTGGTGGGATTGTGAGAATGCCCTCTAGCAACTGCATAGACATATAAAACTGAATTGTAAGAAGTGATTCTCAAATCTTGATTAACAACAACAACAAGTTTGACTTTTTAAAAATCATTGTAAGCACCTTGAATCCCATTCTAGAAGAAAGGTGGGATATATATTCAATAAATAAACAGAGTATTACTTGTACCATTTTAGCCCTGAAGATAAACTACTACTGTAGGAAGAAAGAAGCCAACAAAAATCTGTTTAATTACACTTGTCTTTAGTACCAGTGTTATGGGTGAAACAGACAAACTAAAATGGCCTCCAGCTGCTTTGAAGGCTACGCCTAAAAAGTAGGTGGAAATCGAAACAAAGCTCCACCCTGGAGCTAAAACCAGACAGACCAACATGGGGCATGGGGTGAAGGTGCATGTATTGGGGGGCCTCCATGATTGTGCTTTGCCAATGTATAACTCACACACCAATGCCTCAGCACCTGACACAACACAATGGTGATAAATTGTGATTATGTGAGTTGCTTATAGTGTCTGGGAAGAGGGCATGGCTAGCAGCTGAAGAGAAACATTCTTGTTGACAGACAAGGATACAAATGCAATATTTTGTTGCAGAGCCCACTTGAGATTGTTATCTAGCCTGGCATTCATAACTTGGAGTTCTAAAATCATTTATGGGACTCTGCTTCATTACCTCAAGCCAATGCTGTGTTAGTCACTAACTTTTTGCAGTCCAAGACATACTCCATTCAAAATTCAACCTACTAGCAAGGTGGTCCCTTGCAATCATATTAGACATAAACCTTTGCTTACACAATGGGTCAGTGTCTCTAACCATACAGGAAAATAGGATGTTAAGAGCAGCTGAATCACACACAGTATTTTCCCCAAAAGAAACTACATTAAGGAATAGCTAGACTAAGTACCTGTTGCAAGGACCATCTTGCATTCTTCCACTGTCACTCCAGTGAAGCTTGAATCTCTCAAACGTGGATACTATACAAACAGAAGAGTTATTCATGTAGACAAGCCTTTTTCTAGAGAATGACACTCTTGTTCTCTTACATACAATGGTGCACTGCATGCTGACAGATGTAATTTATTATGGTGTCATTGCATTACCATGCTCTTTTACAACTGGTGATAAAAAAAAAAATACCAATTCTTAAAACAGACACCGTAGAAAAAGTTAGGAAAAGTGACTAATTTTCCCCCTAAGCCAATGTTATGGCAGGAAACCAGCAGTGTCTTATTCACATCAAGATTATACAACAGGACCCAAAGGCAGCAAACAGATTATACCACTGGATAACTAGGCATCTGCCCCACTGACAGAACTTACCTTGGTTTTATAATAATTGGTATGTATTCTGACTAAACTCTCAAACATTTCATCACAGGTCACTGGATCAGGAATCTGCAAGAACACAAAACTCCAATGAAATCCCTCATAGACTGACACAAAAAACACTTTGCACTGTCTATTATTGTATAGGGGACTGCATCATACATAGATGAATCTGAAATTTAGAATAAAAAGGTGCTAATTTGGATAATCATAGCTCTTGCACAAAACTCCCTGCACCTATTTTGAATTGCAGGAGGCTTGATTCCCTCAGAAAGGACAGCTATCCCACCATATTTTATCCAGTTCTAACAATAATTGGAGTTTTTAAAAAAGCAAATAAAAAATGGAAAGTATGAAGCACAAAAACCTGTTGATTTTTTTGTCTGAAATAAGGCAGGCACAATACACAATACATAAGGAGCTATTAATAGTGCAAATTTAATCAATTCTGGAAAAAACAACAAAATAGAATTAAGTCATTTGTTTTTGAGGAATAAGCAAGATACATAAATATATCATGCTTTGCATCGAAGTTAAATTTGGCAGCCCCCAAGTCAGCATGAACCAGACTGGACTGTTCTCCTTATGGGCGCAAATCAAATGTGATTAGTACATACACCTAGATTAGAGGTGGGCAACTGCATGGGGACCAGGGACCAATTCCTACCTCCCCCGAACCCCTGTGAGGTGTACCCCCCAACCAAGCCCAAATACTGTTTTCTTATGCAGCCACTCTCAATAGGGCAACAGGAGGTGTAGTGGCTGAATGGCAAAAGATTTGAGAGGTGCTGTAGAGAAAATACGGTAAAAGTATTTCTTCTGAAGACTTCAAAATAGTGACAGGAAGTGAAGGTACATCTTTTCCTGACAACATTTTGAGAGTAGCTGCAGAAGAAAACATGTTTGGCATAGTTTTTGGGTACTTACAGGGCTGCATCAGGTTTCCCTCCTATGCTTTGAGGTGTCTGGGAGGGGGGTTTTCCTGTGTGATTTTAGAGAAAAAATTACCCCCAAACTGTACTGAATTTTTTTTAAAAAAATGGGCAAGCTGGTGGGAGGCTTCAAGGGGAGCATATCACCAAAGGAATACATGTTGTCTGCTCCTGCCCTTGAAGATACCGAAATGGTATCTCATAAAGTATATTGTGTTGCATTAATCAGATGGTATTCAATGTTCAGAACCAGGAAAATGGGGTACAATCTTGAGTTTTATATATTTTTGTATTCACATTGAAATCCTTTAATATTACTGCAGGTATCAAGAGGAAAGCCAGAATAGCATTTTAGTAAGAAAGAATAGCCCAACATCTCATTACACATGAATAAAACAGACAATAGGTTTACAAAATGCCTTTATACTTCTGACCAGGTACATTATGCATATCTCCTGCCATCTGGCAGGAAATTTCTTTTCAGTGTATCAAATATTTTATGGATACAAATTGATATCAGTGCCATAAGCATCCATTTAAATTTATCAAAATCAAGTGGCAGTTTTGAGAAATTTAAAGTGGGAGTTAACAGTTCTGACTATGCTCTGGTGGCAAAGATAACAGAACAATTCCTTGTGCAGATCTCAGAATAATCAAGAGATGCTGGTTCTCTTGAAACTGTATGTCTATCATAGATCCATTCCATTAATACTTGTTAAATTAATAGCTTTTCTCCAAGGAGTCCATTACATAATGATGTACAATTACAATGCACAGATAGATATAGCTATAGTGCCAACTATTAAGAACTCGCACTCCCACCACATGTGGTGGTGGGATGTGGATAAGTGAAGTGCATTACAATCAAGGGGGAAAGCTGAGACAGCAGTTTCCTCTGATCCACTTTATATGTTATAACACTCAATAGGGAGCACAGATATCTCTCCTCTTTTTCCACCACTGTTCACAGGATGGTATTTTGCAGCTGGGAACGCCAGTACTGGTTTCTATCAGGCAGACAGTTTGGCAGAAGCTACAGATTAAATACTATTGACATTTGAACTGGCATGATCCTGGTAAGCAGAAGCAGCTGGCAATTTTTTTTTTTTTTTTTTTTGTCCCTGAGGATGCAACAGAGAAAGATGCAGGACAGCATGGTGTACTCCATTACTTTTCAGTTCCTTCCCTCTGAACTGTTTCCATTCATTGGAAGAATACTGTAACTTTAAGAACTGATGCCTGCTTGTTGTCTTCTCTGTTTCTTTGTAAACCCATGGACATATGCTACCTGCTCTTAAACCTGCATGCCAGGAGTGGGGAAAGTGCAACCAAAAGGCTGAATGTGAACCTCCAACATCATTTTTAGATCCACAAGGGCTCCCCCACTCCCCCTTTCTTTTCACAAAACATATGCCAGGTCAAAAACTAGCTGACAAAAAGTATTACCTTTTGCTCTAGCTGCTGAGAACTTTGGATGCAACAAACACATCACTGTGGATCTTTCCTTCTACCTCTAGCAAGTAGGACTCCTCTGATGATTGCATTTATCCTCGTTACCTAAATACCAAGGCACCAGATCCCATCTGATTATGGAAGCTAGGCACGGTCAGCCCTAGTTAGTACTTGAATGGGAGACCACCAACAAACACCAGGTACTATAGGCTATATTTCAGAGGAAGGAAGTGACAAAATCACCTCTGAGTATTCCTTGCCTAAGAAAATCTCCTGAAATTCATGGGGGGTCGTCATAAATGGACAGGCAAATTTGAAAGCGCACACTGTACACATTTACAAGGAAGGTTGTCCACAAATGTGCATGGTGAGACGACCACACACACATATTTACAAGGTTTCCTGCATTGTTGTTGCTGTTGTGTGCCTTCAAGTCATTTCTGACTTATGGAGACCCTAAGGCTCCACAACTTATGGGGTTTCCTTGCCAAGTTTCTTCATAGGTTTGCATTGCTGTCCCCTGAGGTTGAGAGTGTGTGACTTGCCCAGGGTCACCCAGTGAGTTTCCAGGGCTGAGCTGGGATTCTAACCCTAGTCCAACACTCAATCCGTGCCACCACACTGGCTCTCAAGGGGGCATTAAAAACTAAGTAAAATGAAATCATCTACATTCAGACTGCAATTCTGCACACAGACCTATATAGCAGTCCGTGTGTGAGAAGTTTAGTTCTATCTATGGTTGTTGAGGGACAAGGAAGGAAGTTGCATAAAGCCAAGGTGAGTGGGTAACCATATAAATTGGAACATCCACTCATATACAGAGGGATCTTATAGCACATTTGAGACTAACTGAAGGAAAAAATTGGCAGCATGAGCTTTCATAGACTTCAGTCTACTTCCTCAGATGCATTTGGTAGAGTGGAGGCCAGGCACAGACCAAATGCATCTGAGGAAGTAGACTGAAGTCTACGAAAGTTCATTCTGCCAATTTCTTTCTTTCATTTAGTCTCAAAGATGCTACAAGATCCCTTTGCATTTTGAATAACTATTATTGGACACATTACACTATGCACGGATATGCATCACGACTAGCTGGAATAAGAAGAGGGACCAGAGCTTCTGCACCTCTGACAGTTGTGGGTAGAGGATGGGATTTCAGGAAGCGTGAAATCTCCTCCTGTTCACACCGCTACAACTCTGGAAAGGTGCAAGTGTTCTGCTCTCTTTTTCTTCCACCCAAGGCAATGCCCACCTACACAGACTGTCAAACAGATGCCAATTTGAGAGCCAGGTGATAATTATGAGGAAGAGAGAGCCAGTGTGGCGTAGTGGTTTGAGTTTTGGACTAGGACTCTGGGAGATTAGGGTTTGGGACATACTAAAACAAATGTTAGTACTTACCCACAGGGAAAGCAAACTTGCCCATAGAGAATCATTGGGGATATACTTGCCCATAGGGAAACATTGAATACTTGCCCAATGTTTCCCCTATGGGCAGGCATTCTGTAATGATTCTATATGGGCATGTATTCTCCAATGTTTCCCTATGGGCAAGTGTTCCCCTATGATTCCCTTTGGGCAAGTATGGTTGCCCTATGGGCAAGTACTGTCATTTGTTTTAGTACATCTTCAGGGTGGGTTCTAATTCTGGCGCGGCCATGTAAATTCCCTGGTTGACCTTGGGCGAGTGACATTCTCTCAGCCTCAAAGGATGGCAATGTCAAACCCCTCAGGGTCGCCTTAGGGTTTCTGCTTGAAGACACATAACAACAATGTAGAGAGAGAGAGAGAGCCAGTGTGGAGTAGTGGTCTGAGCGCTGGACCATGACTCTGGAGACCAGAAACCTCGGGGGTGACCTTGGGCGAGTCACACTGTCTCAGCCTCAGAGGGTGGCAATGACAAAACCTACCCAAAAACCCCCACGATAGGTTTGCCTCAGGTCTGCCATAAGTTGGAAAGGTCCTGAAGGCACACAACAGCAACGGCTTGTCTTGGCCGAGCCCCGAGGACGACGAGGAGGCCCACCTGCGTGTTCTCCCCCTCTCGGAAGGCTTGTGCCACCCGCTGCCGCAAGAAGGTGCCCAAGTCCCGCCCGCGCTTGGTCTCCTCCACAGGCCACTCTTCGCAGAGCTTCAGGAACCGCCGGTATCGCGTCACCGCCATCTTGGCAAGTGCCAGCGCGGCGCCATTGGACGGCGGATCACGTGGCCCTGGTTTATGCTAATTAGGTCCTTCGCTGTTCCAATCCCGAGCCGAGGAAAGAACCGTGCTTTCTCTCTCTCTCTCACGCTCAAATAGCTGGAAGCGAGTTGCGCGCGCGCAGAGCATACCGGCGTATTAGTAACGGTTCCCCAAAGACCTCAGAGATAAGAAAAGTGAAGAGCAAGATGTGTCTCTTTGCATAGTGAGTTTCTGAGTTCACGTGGGAGGAACTTGAAGGCCACGCGAAACTGAGCCTCTTCTAAGGGAGTTTTGGACTTCAGCTCCCCGAATCTCAGACTGTTGGCCAACATGGCTGAGGCTTCTAGGAACTGAAGTCCAAAATCTCCTGAAGAGCAACTACAGCCTTCTGCAACTACAGCCAAAGACTGGTGGCACAGATAGATCTACAGCGTTTGGGGACCACTGGAAAATAAAATAAAACCAAGATTGCACTGTATGTGGATGTCCCACCTCAAAACAGAAAAGAATGGGAATGAGCGAGTTCAAGAGTGCAACCGCACTGTAGAAATAATGCAGTTCGACACCACTTTTAGGTGCTGCAGCGCTTTTGGTATCCTGGGATTTGTAGTTTTACAAGGTCTTTAGCTTTCTCTGCCAAAAAAAGTGCTGGTTATGGAATCAGAGTTGGAAGAGACCCCAAGGGCCATCCAGTGCAACCGACTGCCATGCAGGAGTGTGGTACTTCACAAGACTACACATCCCAGCATTCTGCAGGAAGGAGCCATGGCACTTAAAGACAGCCTCTGCGCTGCACAAATAATCCAGGCTGATACCCGCTTTAACTGTCATGACTCCATGCTGGACTCATTCCCCTTCCCCACTGCCATTCCCTTCTCCTTTTGTGTCATGTCTTTTTAGATTGTAAGCCTGAAGGAAGGGAAATGTCTAATTAACTATCTGTAAGACTCTCTGAGACCCTTTCTGGCTGAAGAGCGGGGTATAAATACAGTAAATAAGTAAATAAATAAATAAAATATATAGTATGGAATCCTGAGAATTGTAGTTTATTGTGTCACTGGAGCTCTCTGACACAGGAGGCTAAATGTCTCAATAAAACTACAGTTCCCATAATTCCCTAGCATTGAGCCAGGGCAGTTAAAACGGTGTCAAACTGGATTATTCCTGCAGTATGAGTGCAGCCTTTTGTCACCCCAACCATATCTTTTGCTGCTGCTGTTGCTGTTGTGTACGTCTTTTCTGATTTATGGCAACCTTAAGGTGAATCTATCATAGGGTTTTCTTGTCAAGTTTCTTCAGAGGGGTTTGCCATTGCCTTCCTCTGAGGCTGAGAGAGTGTGTCTTGCCCAAGGTCACCCAGTGGGTTTTCATGGCTGAGCCGGGATTCTTGGTAAGTTTTCTTCCCGGAGGGGGGGTTGTCTTTGATTTCTCCTGAGGCTGAGAGAGTATGACTTGCCCAAAGTCATCCAGTGGCTTTCCATGGCTGGACGGAGACTCAAACCTTGGCCATCCAGGTTTTTGGACTTCAGCTCCCAGAGTTCCTGACTGTTGGCCACAGTAGCCGGGGCTTCTGGGAGTTGAAGTCCAAATTTTACCATTTCAGCCTTTTCCAGCACTGTGGAAATCTTTTGCTCATGCGCAGTTGCGGTCAGGGCTTGGGGGGGTGCGTCACAGCTATCTGGGGGCGGGGCGATGAAGGCAAAGAAGACTGTTGAACCAGTGACACGTGCAGAGTCAGGGAAGCTACGTAAGAGGGGGCGGGGCTTCACTTGCAGTGTATATAGCAGGGGTAGGCAACCTTTCCCCTTTAAGGGCTGAGGGACTTCAGCTCCCAGAAGCCTCAGCCATGTTGGCCAATAGTCCCATGTTGGCCAATAGCTCCTGGGATTCTGGGAGCTGAAGTCCCTCGGCCCCTTAAAGGGGAAAGGTTGCCTACCCCTGGTATATAGTAATCGTGCATTCCAGGGTTGTGTCAGTCGCCACTTTTCACTCTCCCTGGATTACTTGGCTTTTTTTTTTAACACTAAAATTCCAGAAATCTGGATTTGTTTATTGTTTAATGGCTGGTTTCAGAATTTTTTTGGGGGGGGGGGATTTTTGGATCCTTTCCAGGGTGTCCAGATGTTTCCTCACTTCAAAGGAGGACAAAGGCACCACAAAATAGAGGACGTTCAAGAAAAAAGTGTAGGACATGACCAAAGAAAAGCTCAAAATTTCTTTTCTAGAAATGTAAATCCATGCATTTTAGTCAGGCTCCAAATGGAGGGCCTTTTGGAATTCCTCCTTGACAGAAGGTTCAAATGGAGGACTCGTCCTGGAAAAGGAGGACCTCTGGTCACCCTGATTCTTCCTGCCTTTTTTTAAAAAAACATGCTAAAATTATGAAAATTACATGCCATCTCCCCCCCCCCCCCCCCCCCCCCCCCCATCATTCCCCTTGAAGAGCAGTGTTTTTTTGAGCGGCAGTTACATTTGGCAATATTTGAATTTCTGCTAACTTCACATCCTTCAGTTACTGTGAGACAATCTAAAAGCATTGGATCTTTTACATGCTGATCTTTCTGGACCAATGAATCAAAGGTCAGCAGGAGGTAACTCTTATTTTATTACTATTATTGATGATTTCAGCAGATACACATACGCTTATTTTCTCAGAGAGAAGAGTCAAGCATTTCAATAATTCAAAGAGTACTTCAATCAGGTCTTTAACAAATCTGGCTACAAACCGAAGAGCCTGCGCACAGACAATGGCACTGAATTTGTCAATGCTGAATTTGATGAATTTTTGAAAGAACATGGCATTGAGCATCAGACTACACTTTTCTCCAGAACAAAATGGTGTGGCAGAGAGAATGGCTAGAACTCTCAAGGAGATGGCAGTCACTATTCTTTTGGAAGCTAATATGCCTAAATACTATTGGCCTAAAGCCATCATGACTGCAACATACTTGTGTTGTCAATTCTAGTTATGGCATGGAGTCAAGACAAAATTAAACCACTGAAGGTTTTTGGAAGTAAAGCATTTGCCTATGTTCCTAAACAAAAAAGAGACAAATTTGACTTCAGAAGTGAAGAGGGAATTTTTGTTGCTAGAAATGGTTATAGAATTCTAAATCCAGATGGATGCACAATAAAATTAACAAGTGCTGTTTATAATGATGAAAGACCACAGCCCAAATCTAATCAAAACCAATATGTTTATCAAGATTTATTTGCAGAAGACTCCCAACAACAACAAGAACACATGGAGTTCTTCCATCCTCCAAGAGTCTTGTATCCAGAAGGGGCTATACCTGCAGTGGACCATCAAGATGAGTAACCGGACGAAATGCAAGAAGCAGAGCCAGGTATCCAACTCCAAGTGAGAAGGTTAGAACACTTCAGTAAAGGCATCCCACCTGACAGATTCTCTTATCAAGTCACAGAGGAATTAACCGCAAAACCCTCTGTTTGGAAGACATTCAAGGGACTTCCAAAGACAGATTCTGAGAAGTGGGTGCAAGCTGCTA
>CM034706.1:209533415-209545240 GCA_020142125.1 Phrynosoma platyrhinos
ATTCAAAGATACAAAGCAAGACTTGTTGCTAAAGGTTATACTCAGAAGCATGATGAGGAGTACAATGAAACTTTTGCTGGAGTAGTCACTCATACAACCATCAGAACTCTCCTAGCTGTTGCAGCTTATAAGAAAATGAATGTTCAACATCTGGACATCAAGACAGCTTTTCTGTATGGAAATATCACTGAACAACGTTATATAGAACAACCTCCAGGATTCCAAATATCTGGTAAGGAACATCTTGTATGCAAATTGCAAAAGAGCATTTACGGTTTAAAGCAAGCCACCAGAGCATGGAGTGAGAAACTGAACCAGCTTTTTATCAGAGAGTTCATTCCAGGCACTATTGACAAGTGTGCATACAAGAGATTCAGAAATAATAGATGGGCTTACATCACAAGTTATGTGGATGGTTTGATCCTGTGCAGTGAGGATAAATCAGATAGTGAAGAGATAATCCAAAATATCAAGAAAGAAATTTATATCAAAAATTTGGGAGACATCTCACACTATCTTGGAGTGCAAATACAAAGAGACAGTGATGGAAGTATCTTCCTGAATCAAAAACAGAAGATACTGGATCTTCTGGACTGTCTTGGTATGAAAGACCCAAATGCTATGCCAATTCCAATGGAAATAGGATTCTTAAAAGACATTAACAAATCTGAACCTTTACAAAATGCAGACAAGTATCGGATTGCAGTTGGTAAACTCTTATACATAGCCAACTTCACTAGACCTGACATAGCAAATGCTGTTGGCATCCTATGCAGAATGGTCAACTCTCCTACAGAAAGAGATTTCATTGCAGTGAAAAGAGTTGCCAGCTATTTAAAAGGAGATCGCTTATGTGGATGCAGACTGGGCTGCAGATCTGGCATACAGAAAGTCAACCACTGGAAACCTGATCTTCTATAGTGGAGGAACTGTAAGTTGTACAAGTAAGAAACAAGTAAGAAACAATTTGCAATCTCAGATTCTTCTACTGGAGCTGAGTGTGTTTCAGCAAAAGCAGCATGTGATGAAATCAAATGGCTGCACAACTTACTCCTGGATTTTGGGATTACAGAACCCAAACCAACAATTTTAATGCAAGACAATCAGAGCTGCATCAAGATTTCTCAGAGTGAAAAGCCACTTAAGAAGAACATTGACATTGCTTTTCATAAAGTGCAAGAGATGTGCAAAACTAGACTTGTCCAACTGGAATACTGCAACACTGATGAGATGATTGCGGACATCCTCACTAAACCTCTGCCAAAAAATCGGTTCCAGAGGCTACATGAAGGAATGAAGATCCTTCACATTGGTCCAGGAGAATGAGAAGGGGATTATTGGAAAAAAAATATTTTTTGCATTCTCCTGTTCCTCTTTAATTAGGCAGGACTTCACCCCTCTCCCTCTCTCATTCTAACTGTCAATCAAAAGAGGCAGTTTAACTGACTGTATGAACATTCTGAACTGTCAGTTAGTAGCCTCAGCCTGTAAGCAGTCTGTAACAGTCACCTCTGAGTGAGTTTAACAAGTCTCTTCCTGCTATATCATCACCAGTTAGAATAGGTTTTAGTTTTTTTATGTATATATTTATTAAAGCCTTTATTGTTTGTTTTTAAACCACAAACTATATGTTTGTCCTTTTGAATTAGTCTTTATTCTTTAAGAAGACAGATTAAAAATAATAGTTAGATCCACATTTTTGCTGCTTTGCTGATGAAAGTGAACTCCCTCAGTGAACAAGTTTAACTTTCATACCTGCATATTTTAGTTTACCTTTTAAAGGGTTAACAACCTGGAAACTAAAATTGCAACCCACACATGTTCTGGGGTCCATTTCAACAGTTATCACACTTGTCTTGCTGGCAAGATAACAAAAAGCTTCATCAATCTTTGCTTGCCAGAAGGTAGCAATGAAGTGGAGAGAAGCTCAGCTTCTAGTTATTGTTTGAACTACATGTACATGAGTTACTTTTCTGAGACAGAAACAGAGGGTGTATTTTAAAAACAGAATGGCACAAATGAAGCAAAGTCCTTTGTCTTAGAAATGTTGAAAGCCCAAGTATGTGCACTCTGAATATTAACTGTTGGTTGCGTCTTAGCAGTATTTGGCATTGTGAAGAACGTCTGGCAATTTCCTGCAGCTGGGTAGCAGTCAAAGGAGAACATGTACTTAGCCTGATTTAATCTTCTCGTCACAATTTGTGATTATGCACAGGCCATAGGCAGTAAATAGTTAGCAAAAGGATGTCCCTGGAGGCCTGATATTTAAACTAGGGGAAACAATTATTTTTACAGCAATTATGCAAATGTCAGCAGGTCTTTAAGCAGCAGCATAGAAGAAAGACAGACACCAATGGCATGTTACAGAGCGTGTACAATTTATTTACAGTTTGATATTCCCATTTTGTTGTTGGGCTTTATATCTCTACATAATATCTAAAAACATTCTAACAGTTTTCCAGTTCAACATAGGAAAGAACTTATTTGGTAGCTGCATATTTACAGCTGTCCGCAAATCCTGTAAACATTTTGTCAAGTATTTGTAATATTTCTCCACTCACACACAAATATCCATGCGCAGAAATGAAATGAAATATCTAGATGGCACTTGGGCCCTAACCCTGATAATCTGTGCACCCATGCCTTTAAAGCCTAAATTCCTCAGACAAAATTTCTCTGATATAAAATGTCATGGTGTAAGTCCCTTCATGACTGCTATTTCAGATTTTGCCCCCTCTCTGTAACAAGTCCTTTTCTAGCTCTTTACATCAAAGGTTGGCTTTTTTTCCAGGAGGTGCCATGGAACCTGTCTGCTTCTGGTATGGGTTTCTATTGTATCCCCACCTTTTGGTTGACACATAAATTCCTTGGAACATACATTGCCACATGGACTGGTGTGGAACACACACATACAAATCAAGGAATTAATATACAGTTAGTTTTTAAAGTGCTAGTGTTTGACAGCTGAGCATGTTAAGAGGCAATTGTGATTCAACTATGCATTTGGAAGTCTTTGGCCCATCAAACTTGAGTGAATGAAAATGTAAACTTGCAGGTTTTTAAGAACCCACCAACCTATCTACATAGTTTTTTTTCACCAGTATTTGCTTGGCCTTGGATGGCCTTGCAAGTCTGAATTGTGCTCAACAACTGTTAAAATTCCTTTCAAGTAACATTTTCCTCTATCTCACAGATCATATGAGTCTGTAACATTAAAATAAGAGAGGAAAATAATATTTTGACAGATCACAATCATGATGGACTCTGGCAATTCCGCAATGGCATGTAGCATCATCTGAGCTTTTTATCTAGCACAGTTCCTGCTTTATTATTTTTAAAGCAGTGCATGGTCATGTTGTTGCTGGAAGCGGCCCGATGTGCATGTTCTGCTTTTTACAACCATAGAGTCTCTTGTCAGTTCAGCAGTTGTCATTCTCCAACAAGGATACTCTGAAAAATTGTTATTAGATTTTCTAAACCAAAAATGTAGCCATAATCTGGGCCATCATAGACAGTCTGATTATACCGTGAGCCTTTGTACGTTGTATGAGCAAAGTCTATCATACGGACATCAACTTTAGGATAGCTGTTTCCATGTGAAATGGGACAGCTAGTTTGCTGACAGTGATCCTGTGAGTGAATGTCCAGAGGAACAGTCTTCTCCAGTCCCTCATAGTTTATGAGAAGTGAGCTAGAGTAGAACCTGTAAGTGCTCTGTTTTTTAATGACTGAGAGCAAAGCCTTCAGCTGAGACAAAATAGGTTCCACAAGGTCTGTTCTAAAATTATTCCCATTGTGAAGGAACTGGTAGATGGCCTGCCTGAAGCCCTCAGGTGAGAGTTTCCGTCCATAGTATTTATCTTTGCAGAGATACTTGTCCGTGTCTGCCTGGTAAACCTTGAGCGAAAGAGAACAATAATCTGCATTAGCCATCTGTCTTGCAGGCTGTAATTTGGTAAGATAACTTAACAAAAGTTTTTCTGAAAGCCTCAATAGTATAGTTTCTGAGTATGTCATAAACTTAATGCATTTATACTTAGCCCTGTAAGGTAGAGGAGAATGACAATGTTCTTTGCAGAGATGAAAATCGAAATACAGAGAAATTACAAGTAAGTTGGGATGGAGCAGGATATTGTACCATTTGTTACAGTGACTATTCATTTATCACATTTTCATGGTGTCCTTCCAATATTTTCAGAGCAGTGTACCATCACTTTATTATTATGGGAACCCTGTGAAATAATTTACTTTGGCATAATTATTAAGGTTACCCAATGATCTTCATAGATGAGTGAGGACTTGAAACTGGATCTTCCTTGTCCATATTTGGCACTCTTTCCAATACATCACCCTAAATCTATTACCTCATCTTCCTTTTAATACTAGCTGCTGAGAGACCTAGAGTTTACATTCATGTCAAACTGTAACAGTGGCACAGCAGTGAAAATCACCAACACTGACAATCAGCCACCATGTTACTATAACTGTTCAAAGCCAGAAAGCAATGTAAGCCACAAAGATTGCTGCCAAATACCAGGGATCTTCAAAGTACAGAATGACTGTAGGTATGGCACTCTCAGTAGATCAGGCACAAAATGACCTGCTTCATCTACATCAGTTCACAAGTTGCATATTCACTTGTGTTGTGAGTTGGAGCAACTGTTCCAGGACTTATAATGAAAACAAATCACTGGGCATATGATTTTAAAGTCTCAGCCAATCTAATCCATTCTGGGACCACTAGCTGAGTATTGTCTATTCTGACCAAAAGTGACTCTCCAGGCCAGTTTTCCAAAGTTTCACAATGGGTTCTTATCTATCACTACCTGGAAATCCAGAAACTATGGAGACTTAAGGGGCCTTTCATAGTACCTAATTACTGGACAGTGGTATGAATCTATTTCTAACTGCTGTATTCCTGGGTTTGTGGTCTGGTGAGTTTCTACAGCTGTCTGGCTGAGAATTATAAATGCCTCTCCATAAACTGCAAATCCCAGGATTTCATAGGATGGAACCATGCCAGTTAAACATAGTGCTATATTTGTGTAGTCTAAAGCCCCACCCTCCTCCACTTTTGTGCTATCTTTTGCAGAGCAATCAATCTGTTCAGTCATTTTAGTTGATAAATGTATCTGCTTTTAGAACAATATAATGAAAAATGTCCCCAATATTTAAAGCTATTAATCAACATAGTTAATTAATTCATCAAGGAAAATATGCTTGCTTTATAAAATCCATACTACCAACTAGCAACTATCAAGGGAATATGTGGTAGCCTTTCTTAGGGGTGTACAGATAATTTAGATCCATTTAAATTACTGAATTTCTTCCATCTGACAAAGGGGGTTCTATTCCATGAATGTTTATGCTAAATACATTTAAATAACTTTAAGATACCACAAAATACTTTATTGGTTTGTTACAATAGACTAATATGGCTGCTCTGTGGGGATTTTTGCAATTGGTTTTCAAGAATAAGGGGATTGTACTCTGTTTCTGCAAAAAAGAAGTAGGAATTTGATTCTTAAAAGTGTTAATATTTATGTCCACAGGTGGGTTTTTTTTAACCTTTCTACATTAGACAACTGCTATGAAACAACAAACATTTCATGTGTCCTCCCTTTCCATCCCACTCTTTCTTTCTTTTTTTAAGTCCAGGACCAGCCTAAAGCATAGCCCTTTGAATGTAAAATCAATAATGTTGTTTTCCCCCACTTTTGCTAGTATTAGGTTTTCAGTTGATATGTATTACAGTTTCATTTCAACCCATATTTTTTCATTGAAAAATGTGTTCCCTGATGATAACATTACATGATCTTATTTTTGGCAGTAGAGAAAACCAAAATGAACTCTTCTTACCTGCATGCCACAAATACGGACTCCAAGGGATGCTGATGTGCTCTGTTCACATTTCTTTATGTGGCGTGCTTTTTTCTCTTCTGATGCATCATCACCATGCTGCCTGGTTCCCATTTTTAAGTCCAGAATGCATGGGCATTTATATTTGGATACCACATTTTCAAGCAATAGAAATTCTGGGCATATGAGTTAAGGAAAGCATTTAAAAAAAACACCTAGATTTAACTGCAATAAAACATCACAATTACCTGCATAAGCATCTATTACTTGTTTCTTGTCTCTGTCTCAACCAAATATTCTGATGAAAGCTCACTACCTCAGAGCTGTCTGTTCAAAGTTTTGAATTTCGCTAAAGGTCAGTAGAGGCTTTTCAGTTTTAGAGGTGACCAGTCAATTAAATTGGAATTGACTGTCAATTGAAAGTCAAATCAACCAGAAGAGCTTTGAGTCTGAAGCCAGGGACATAATAAAAGAAGAATTCATAAAGATACTTCCAACAGATAAAAGGAAAGTGAAGAAACCATGGATGACCGATAAATGCTATAAGCAATAATGGAAAGAAGAGAGACAACATAAAAAGATAAGAATAAACTAAGAACCGTGAATGCAACATGTGAATACAATGGCTAGTCAGCAAATATAAGGAAAATTACTACAACGACAAATGTAGAGAAATAAAAGACAACAAAAAGGAAAGAACAAGAGACCTATTCCTCAAGATTCGAGGAACCAAGGAATGGGACGCTCTACGACAATAAAAATAACATAATTCAAGACCAGGAAGGAATAAAAAGATGATTGATGTAGACAGAAGACTTATGTAAAAAGATGACAACATGGACACATGGAACAAAGAGCCATATGAAGATGATCCCCAAATTCTAAAAACTGAGGTGGAAGCTGCAGTAAAGGAAATGGCAAAAAACAAGACTCCAGGAAGAGATGATATTCTAATAGAACTGTCGCAATCCACATTGACAGAGTCAACTCTAGTGCTAACCAACATATGTCAACAGATATGGAAAACAAAATGATGGCCAACAGATTGGAAGTTATCAGTATACATCCCCATCCACTAAAAAGAGACTGCAGCAACTATAGAACCGTAACACTAATCTTCCATGCAAGCAAAATCATGTTCAAAATTCAGCAACATAGGCTCCAATCATACATGGAGAGAGAAATCCCAGAGGTCCAAGCAGGGTTCAGGAAAGAAAGAGGCACCAGAGTTCACATTGCAAATATACAATGGCTAATGGAGCGTAAAAGAAAATCAACATGTGCTTTATAGAGTACCACAAATCCTTTGACTGCATAGATCATGAAAAGCTATGAACACCCTTAAAGGCATGGGAGTGTCAACATATCTGATAGTCCTAATGAGGAATCTCAGGACAAGAGGCTACTGTCAGGACAGAAAACACAGAAATAGAATGGTTCCCAATTGGCAAAGGAGTCAGACAAGACTGCATCCTATCACCCTACCTATTCATCTTATATGCAGAACATATTGTAAGGAAAGTAGGCTTGGATATGAAAGAAAGAAGAGTGAAAATAGGACAAAATATCAGCAATACTAGCAGAGAACCTCACAGACCTGGAACAACTAATAAGGAAGATCAAAGAAGAAAGTGCAAAGACAGGCTTACTGTTGAATATAAAAAAACCAACAAGAATAATGATCACAGAGAACTTACACACATTAAAACTAGACAATGAGGAAACTGAAATAGTAAAAGAGTTCTCATATATGGGACCAAACATTGATCGGAATGGGGACTGCAGCCAGGAAATCAGAAGAAGATTATGAATGGGGAGGGTGGCTATGAAAGAACTAGAAAATATCCTAAAATACAAAGACATGCAACTCAGCACAAAAGTCAGAATCATACAAGCCATTGTATTCCCTATTGCCATGTATGGATGTGAGAGCTGGACAGTTAAGAAAGATGATAGGAAGAGAATCAATGCATTTGAGATGTGGTGCTGGAAAAGAGTGTTGAGGATCCCAAGGACAGCCAAAAGGACAAACAAATGTGTCCTTGAGCAGATCAAGCTAGAGATATCCCTAGAAGCCAAGATGACAAGACTTAGGGGGAATACATACCGTCCAAAAGGGGCAGTCTAGGGGTGGAGTTGAGGCATGGCAACCACACACTGGCCGCCACGATTCTGCTTCGATGCTGTCATCATGCTGCTCACCCCACCACATGGTGGGAGGCATCAGGGTGCTCCATTGGCGCAGTATTCAGACACGTTGTGCCAAAGGAGCATGGAATAGCCATCGCCGCAGCAGCAAGGGTGGCTTCTTGCTGCTCCAAAAAAGAGCAGCATTTTCCAGCTCTTTTTAGAGTGGCAAAGTGCCAGATCGGGGCCGTGGCATGTGGTTGCCATGGTCCCAATCTGGCAAGAAAAGGGGTGGCAAGACTTAGACTGTCATACTTTGGACACATCATGAGAAGGCATATATCATTGGAAAAGACAATAATTTTAGGAAAGGTGGAGGGAAGTAGAAAGAGAGGAAGGCCACATGCTAGATGGATGGACTTTATTCTGAGTTTGCAGGAGCTTGACAGAGCAGTAGAGGACAGGGGGGCCTGGAGATGTCTCATCCATAGGGTCGCCATGGGTCAAGATTGACGCGAGGGCAGTTAACAACACCAAAGTCAATTCAAAAAGGTGAATAGCCTTACATGATAAAGCTTTGAGATACACATCAGGAACTAGGAGAATCATGGATCTGCAAACAGGTTTTTCTCAATTCAGAGGTTCTTTTTCTTGACTGATAAAAAAACAACCACATGAAAAATAAACACAAATTAATTTTATTAATTCCTCTCTTGGAAATATTTGGATATAGACTTTTAAATGTTGTGCAATGTGAGTCAGATGACTGCAAAACTCAGTATTTATTATCTTGAAGTCTGGGTTCCTACATACAGTGGGCCCTTAGTATCTGCTGGGGTCTGCCTCCAGGGCACCCTGTGGATACTAAAGTCTGTGGATGCTCAAGTCTCATTAAATATGGTGTCCCTTATATAAAATGGCAAAATCGAGGCTTGCTTTTTGGAATTCATATATTTTTTAAAAAAATTTTTTTTTCAAGCCATGGATGGTTGAATCCATGGATACAGAGCTGTGGCAGTGAAACCTCAAGTCTAGGAGATGCAAATTTTGTTTATTTGTAGATATTAGCAAAACAGCACCTCTGTTGTATGCCAACATGTAGGTATGCATTTATACATATCTAAATAAATAGAGTATCTTGTGTCATATTCTAAAATGACTATCCTTTTGGAAACTATTAAATCTGCACTTGCAGTTTTAAATGTCATTTTCTAGTATTTTTTACTTTACAGATTTCATGTTTGCTCAAATCATTAGTCATGGCTACCTTTGCCCGATTTGTGCCCCCCCCCCCCCCCGGATTACTGGAGTCTATAAGTGTAAATTATACATGATATATGTAGGTTGTACTGTCTGTCTATTATTAAAAGCAAATGGGACACTGGGAGTTCTACATTGCAACTTTGGGATTGTAAACAATCAGTCAACAGTAACAAGAACAGCCAAGAAAAAGATACGATGAGGTTTGTTCTCATTATACTTAGAAGACATGCGGTTTAGATGTTGTTTATGGCAATGCAGTCCCCAGGGGTTGTAGCTGTTCTTTTTTCCCTGGTTCCCATTGGCATCCTCCATAAGTGACGATACATCTCTGTGATACTGAAAGTCAGTCTGCAATATTGCCTCCTCCTGACAGCTATGCAAAATGGAAAAAAAAATACATATTTAGTCGCTTTTGTAGAAGATTAACTAGTGCCCCGAATGTAAGCTTGTATACTGAGAAGTCCCAGTTATATGGAAAGGACCTACAGCACAATGTTATGTACACGTTTATTCAGAAGTAAGTTCTACTGAGTTCAATGCCACGTAGGGGGGTTGCAGACTGCCAGAAATAATGCAAATTGAGTCCACTTTTAGGGTTAGTGTTAGTGCTAGGGAATCATGGGAATTGTATTTTTTTTCCTGAGACATTGAGCCTTCTCTGTCTGGTGCCACAATAAAATACAGTTCCTATGATTCCCTAACCCTAACCCTAAAAGTGGACTCAATTTGCACTAATTTGGGCAGTCTGCAACCCCCCTTACTCTATATTGTGTTTAGGGCTGCAGCAGTCCTAACAGAGCAATCCTGTAATGGCTACTCAGAAGTAAACCCCAATGAATTCAATTATTTCCAAGTAAACCCAAAAATAAAGTCTCAGTTTTTACCTACGATTTTTTCTTTCTTGTTTTCTATAGCTTTCTTTGAGACCATTGATGTGCCTCAAATGACTCATATAGGCGTGAAGATCAGGCTGGCTAGTAATTTCTTTTGTAACATAGTTCCTTTTATACCATTTTTATAAGGTTAATTTAAAATAATTATGTTGATGGACAGAGGATGTCCAGCTCTCTTTGTCCATCACGATCAAGGAAGCATATAAACTTTGTCTAACATTAGAGGAGTTAGGGGGGTTGCAGACTGTCAAAAATAGTGTGAATTCAGTCCACTTTTAGGGTTAGGGTTAAGGTTAGGGAATCATGGGAACTGAATTTTATTGTGGCACCAGAGTTCTCTGACAAAGAAGGTTCAATGTCTCAGAAAAATAACAATTCCCATGATTCCCTAGCACTAACCCTAAACCTAAAAGTGGACTGAATTCACACTATTTTTGACAGTCTGCAACCCCCCTTAGTATGAGAACAGGAAGAACTACAAATTATTTTCAAAGCCTTTTTATCTGTTAGGATGCAGGGTTGCTCCTATTTCCACTTGGAAGTCTTGCTCCTTTAGCTCTCATTGCAAATATGAACAATTTGCAGGTTTAGTTCAAGTGTGATTAAGGTGTATATTGCATACCTATCTTTGATGGTGTTTGTGAGCTGGTCATGATTCCACTTGACAAATGTATGGTCACCATTACTGGTGTTTGCTTGGTTGAGTTTCTGCCATATAGTCATTGAACATTCCTTTGAGGCATTATCCAAGGAATTGCGCCTGTCTGTTTCGGGGCAGGCTATGAGGCTCAGATTGCCCATGCCATCCTTCTTGAGATGTACAGAAATAATACCTTTAAAGGAGAGAAAGAAGTGTATAAAGACCAACTGACCTCTAAGCACTAAGTTTACCTACATGCAATACATTCAAGCAGAAAGGAGAAAGAAAACAGTGCATAGATATTCATAGTTTCAATTAGTTCCACTGAAAACCTGAGGAAATATTTGGTTATTTTAGAATTGCTTGTACTTTCAATACATGATTCCTTTAGTTCACTCACTATATATAATGTCTGAAATCATTGTCCATATTTGGTTATGCTCCAAATTAAGTGACTGGTTTCTTAGAACATTGGCATACAGCATGTGATTGAAATGCTAAGAGAAAATGTTTTAAAACATCCTTCTTAAATATGTTGCCTTCTCAAAATTTAGACTAGTGAACTCATAGATTATGAAGTGATCAACAGATAATAATAATAATAATAATAATAATAAAAATAAAAATAATTTTCTTATATTCTGCCTTTTGCCTAAGCAAACAAGGTGGCTTACAAATATAAGATACAGATTAAAAACATACATTACAACAATAACAGTAATACAATACCCTCCTGATGGAGGGAGGGCCTTCTTCTTTTCTGGCTCTTTTGTCAAGATTACCAAAGGTGATAGTACAGTGGAACCTCTACTTACGAATGCTTCATCTTACAAAAAATTCGGCTTACGAAACGCGCCTACGGATAATTTTTGCTTCAACTTACGAAAATGTTCAACTTACGAAGTTGGCGGGAAGGAGCTGCTTTTTGAATTTCGTGGCATGCTATTGGTTAGTGAAATCAAGAAAAGCAGCACTGTATTGGCTAGCGAAAGAGAAAGTGTTTGCCTAGTGAAATTAAGCTAGGTAGCACTGTTTGGGCTTGC
>CM034706.1:209556190-209566223 GCA_020142125.1 Phrynosoma platyrhinos
GCCAACCTAGCAGTTCAAAGGCATGAAAATGCAAGTAGATAAACAGGTGCCACTTCGGTGGAAGGTAAACAGCATTCTGTACAATCATGCTGGCCACATGATCATAGAGTAGTCTCTGACAACACTGGCTCTTTGGCTTAGTACTGGAGATGAGCACTGCCCCGTATGGTCAGACACGACTTGACAGCCTTGTCAACGGGGAATACCTTTACCTTTACCTAGTACCACAGGTAGTCATGAAATTATAGACTGGTTGCTAGTTATTTTACAATAGCACAATATTAGATTCCACAGTGGACATGAGGTCTGAAAATGCTTTCCTGGTCCATTGCCCTGCATGGGGAATATAGAATGGTGGCCCTTCTCCACCCAGAATGCATTTTTTGCAAAGCCCATTGCCACAGCTGCTGTTTACTCCACCACATGTCTTTTGTTTGGCTAATAAAGGAGGGCAGATGGCACCCACTTGGCACCTGTCTTTGTTATAAGCACAAAACATTAAGCACAAATCCTATTCTGCTAGGAAATTTGAAGCCACATTATCTTCACTCAGAGTCCAATGGGACTTACTTCTTAATCAGTACATGTAATTACATGTTAAGGGAGGATATTGGGACCTACCTTTGTACTGAGGTGTGAATCGTTTCATTGCTGTGGGGAGAGATTCATAGAACCATTGCTCCTGGGAGACAAGGGGCTTGCAGACGGTGTAGTCATCATACTTCATCATGCTCATGTGGCCTCCAACCTGGTGGATGAATGGCTCCAGCAGGACCCCTTTCCTAGTATCCCCAAGGTCCAGATTATTCTGCACCACCATGGTGCACTTTGTGGTACTGAAGACTTTCTCTGTAGTGTGCTGAGCCCCAACTGATTAAAGAACCCTACTTTTAAGTCTTTCTAGCTGGGATCAGAAGATGGCTTGAGGGTTTTCATGTCAGAAAATGAGCTCAGATCCAAAGTATGTGTGCCTTTGGGCTGTTCAGTAATCCTCTGAGAACTTCTCTGCAATCTGAAGGATAAATTGAGCAGGTCACAAAAAAGGAGCAAATTGTTTTCCCTCCCACATTTCTGTACAGCCCAGTGCATTTCTTAGAAAAGGTCAGACTGAACTTTGGACTTCCCAAACATTAAGGATAGTGTTATACTGACCAAGAAGATCTACATATTAGACAAGATGAGAAAGCACATTTAAAGTCACACATTTTGGGGACACAGGTATTGGCTTGCACTCCAAACGTGCAATATGGACCCAAGTTAGGGCCTTTACAGACTGCCAGAAATAATGCAGCTCGAGGCCCAGTGCTAGGGAATCATGGGAATTATATTTTTTTTTCTGGAACATTGAGCCTCTTCTGTTAGAGAGCTCTGGTGCCACAATAAACTACAGTTCCCATGATTCCTTAGCACTGAGCCAGGACAGTGAAAGTGTCTTCAAGCTGCATTATTTCTGTTAGTCTGTAAAGGCCCACAATTTTCATGAGTTGTGGTGGGTGTGTAGAAAGATAAGGAAATATAATGTAATAGAAATGCTATGAGGTTAATGTGATCCCCCTTAAAGGAGCTAGAAAAGGCATTTCCACCACATTATTAATAAGATAATATTAATAATAATCTACTTTCTCCTTGCTAAGGAGACTCCAACTTAGGAGAAGACCCCCGATTTGCTTACTAGGGAGCTGCTGTTGCTGCTAAAGAGCTTTTTGACTTTTCCTCAGGGAGCCCAGGACCAGAACGTTCCCTACCAAGATGGTTATTAATAATGCTCTTAGGAAATCCCGCATGGCGCATTCCTTGCCCTTAAACACTATGGTGTTAGAAAAAGCAGTATCTACATTTCCCTCATGAAATGCTTCCCCTCACATCTTTCTGAAAGAAAGCTCACTTCAGGACACTCCAGGTCAGTCAACAACATGTTTGTCATGACGTCACAAGTCAGGACATGAACTTTTTGTGTCTTTTTTTTTTTTTGGAGGGAGTGACCTTCTGCAAAAGCCAAAACATGCCCTGACTTGAGAATGCATGTGGAAAAGGAAAAAGCCTCTACTTAACATCATAGTGTTGATGGATGTGGAATGTCCCAATCAAAAGTTCCTTCAGGAAAGATGGATTTACACAGTCCCACTCCATGACTAGCAGCAGTGCCTCTTGCATGCCAGCAAGCTCTGTGACACACAAGAAACTGGCAAAGATGTTCCTAACATGGAACAAGAACCACAAGGGACACTGCACCTGCTGCCCGATAGGTCACTGACTAAGGCACAGGTGACCGGTTGGCAATACTATGTGTGTACAGAATACTTGACACCCTTGCCAAAGGGGAAACCTTTACCATTATAGAATCTGGAATGGAAGGCATAGGCCTTAAAGGATCTGTTCCATCCAGATTCTATACAATAAAAACTATGGTTTTAACACATCTGCTATTTCTTTGAGTGTGTTTACACTCCAGAGTGTCTCGAGAGCAGTTAAATGTCATGACTCTATCCTATGGAATCCTTGGTATTGTAGTTCTACTCTCCTGAACTATACCATTAGAGCTATCTCACTAACACCTCACCAAACTATAAACACCAGGGTTCTGTGAGACAGAACCATGACAGTTAAAGTGAGATCGAACTGTTTTCATGTTGTTGTGTTGCTGGAGACTGGCTAATAGGGATCTTTTACCTCCACCTAGAATAATCTAGCTTCAACTGACCTCAGGATGGAATAGTGAGCAGGCGGGTCTAGCAGTTCCTCCACTATCTGCTCTCTCAGCTTTCTTGGGCATCATTCTGTTAGTGTAGCATTGGTGTATGTACCTCCCCAACCCTGGAGGACAAATAATGTACAGTGCGGGTGGGGAACTATATGTTTTGGATTGCATCTTCCATAATCCTTTATCATTGGCCATTCTGGATGACAGTCATGGAAGTTGTTAGCCAAAACATCTAGAGTGCCAAAGATCCCCACATCTGGTAAAATAGGGTTGCTTGCCTAGGTACTAAAGCATTCTAGAAATTGATAATGCACTTATTTAATACTAACTACCTTCCTTTTTATAACCTCAGAACATAGAATCATGGAGTTGAAAGAGACCACAAGGGCCATCCAGTCCAACCCCCCTGCCATGCAGGAACTTACAATCAACGTACCCCTGATATGTATGTGTGTGTGTGTGTTCGCCTTCAAGTTGCATGTCAACATATAGCAACCACATGAATTTCATAGGGTTTTCTTAGGTGAGAAGTATTCAGAGGTTTGCTAATCCCTTCCTCTGAAATATAGCCTACAGAACATAAATTTGTATAAATGTGAATATATCTTCAAGTCAGAATTTAGGAAGGCTCTCCCAGACACTCCACAACCAGGTAGTGCTGAATGGGGATTATGGAGCTTGTTGCCTGAAGAAGTAGCTTTTCTAAGCTCTAGTTCAAATTCATCAGATGATATGAAGTGGTCAGTTCTGAATTTAGGAGATAGATAAATATCCCCAAAGAAGTAGAAAAGATCCTCAGTTTAGCCAGTAGAGGGCAAGAATGCATGCCACTGATTCTATAGCACAACTAGGATCATTTTGTGTCAAATCTTGGCACAAACAATACTTAAACAACACACAGAACATATTGATCTGAATGCAATCATTTGCACATTGACCTGAGAATAAGCCCCACTCAACACCAGGGGGACTTATTTCTGAATAAACATGATGAGAATTGAGGCATTATATTCTCAGTTCAAGCACACCAACTGAAAGAAAGCTCTCACTGAAATCAAACAGGTTATTTCCAAGTAAAGATGCCATTTTCAAAACCAAACCATTTACATTTGGGACCCCATATAGGTGGGAAGATGCATACAAAGATGGAGCTCCTGTGGGACTCTTCCTCCCAGGAAGCAGGAAATTTGGCAAGGGGAGCCTCCCCCCCTCTTTTTTTTTTTGGCAAGCTCTCCAGCTGGAATCCTCTTTGCTCACAGACAGAAAAAGTGTTGGAGCCCCATTCTCTTTTGCACCCTAGTCCTTAAAGACAGACATTGCCATATATAACTGAATATGCCAACATTATCCTAATATTAAGAGACCCCTTCCTTTAATATTTCCTTGCATATTAAATAATCAGTGGTTGAAATGACATGATAGCTTAAATATTTACTCTTCTAATTCGCACACAGCCCCTGTGGATGCCAATGGGTCTGCATTAGGGGTAGGCAATTCCAGTGGCTTCCCTTGCACTTCTCCCCATCACAGTGTACACTATGATGGCTGGTGGCCCCGTATTAGTGGAATGGTGAATTCACTGCAGATTTTACTGTGAACTTTACAGAAGCTATCCTGTTTGGGGGACATATAGTTCAGCACTTTGGATAGCTCTCCCCTGATTTAGACTAAGGAGATTATTGCACTTCATTTTTTGTCTGATTTGGCCATAGGCTGGGAATGGACTTGAATAGGTGAAAATGGGTGTTATCACACACAAAAACGCCACCAATGCTGCCAGCCAACCACCACCTGTCTCCGAGCTGTGCTTATCCTGCCGATTTTGCAAGGATGGAAGCTCCCCATCCTTGGAAATTGGTTGGTTAAGCACGGCTCAGAGAGGGGTGGTGGTTGGTTGGGGGCATCAGTGGTATTTTTGTGTGTGATAACACCTGTTTTCACCCTTTCAAGCCCATTCTCAGCCTCTGCCTGGAAAATTTTTCAGGTGAAAAATGAAGTGTGATAATCTCCCAAAGCTTAGACTGAATTCCTCTTCCCACAAATATGGAAGCCACCACCCACTATTGTGTACATATGATAAGTCAATGCCAGAAGTGACTGAAAGTCCATTTCCACTTTGGGAAAATTCTCTCTCTCTCTCTCTTTCTCTTTCTGCAGGGGTTCCAGGAGTATGGTTCTCCTTTTTTGGCCTTCGATATTTTTCAACAAGGGGCAGTGGTAGTATTTTTCAACAAGGGGTAGAAAAGGGTTAGAAAAATATGGGGGCAAACTGCCCACCCCATGCCTATATGTTCATTCAGTTTCTAAAAGAATTAAGCTTGTCCTGAGTCATGTGCTTGTCATGCAAACTATAGCTGCTGAGGTTCCCTCTTCAACATCATAGTGAAAAGCACAAGGAGCTCCTTTTCACATATCTTCCTGATTTATGTGTACTTGTTCATATAATAAAACAACTGCACTGCTCTCAGCTCCTTTTTCGAACCAATTCAGTTTTTACTGAGCTCCCCAAACCATTGCTGACATCAGTGGTTGCACAGAATGCCAGAGGCAGGTTCAGAGAGAAGTAGTAATTTGGGGATGGCATGGGGAGTATGTGGCCCTCTAGATGTTGTTGGGCTGAAATGACAATCATCAACGATGTGGGCTTAGACTAATGCATTACAACATGACATGGAGGGCCACATATTCCCCACATCAGTAGCAACCCACACAGTCAGCTTACCCATCATTTCATTGTTTGGCTCTACTATCTCACCAGCCCCAATTAGTATGATTGCTTTCTCTTCCAAGCGAACAGCACTATCCTTTTAAAACTCATAAGACCTGCCTCAGTGAGTTAAACAGATGTATTGGTGATGACCCTTCTCTCCTGTAACATTACAGCCCACTGGGTAATTTTAATTTTATGGTGTGTCTTCACTGCATAGTTATAACACTTTGATATTACTTTAAATGCCTCAGCTCTCCACTACATAATCATGTGATTTATAGTTTCATGAGGTATTTAGAATTCTCCTGCAGAGGACTCTAATGATGGTTCAGGGGAATAGAGTAGAGAATGTGAAGTACCACCCCAAACTACAAATCTCATGATTCTGTTGGATGGAGGCATGGCAGTTAAAGAGGTAGAGAGCTGCTATAATTCTGGAGTGCAATAACACTCTTTTAATAACTGTGACACCAGCACATTTGGTGATGAGACACTTAATCTGATCAGAACAATTGCAAAGAAAGGAAGATATTTCAGAATAGGTCAGGTAAGAAGATAGTAATATCTGCCCAAATAGCAAGCCATTAGCTATTAAATATGGGGCAAAAATCTGATTATTTTCCTGTAAACTTCAGGGCTTTGTACACAACTATTTTTGTTAGTGTTCAGTGTCAAATTTAGTTATTGATCCAACTTTGGAGTCACATGTTTAGGGAAATAATTCTTCTGAAAGAAAACTTCCATTTCATGGAAACTGTATACACAGCCCAATCCCCAAAGGTCAGATTTCTGAGAAATGCTCAGAGACTGGCAACATGTTCTCTGTTAATCTAAACACCAAAACCTTGAAATAATTAACTGATTGAAATCTAATTTTCTCTTTGTGCACTTTGGTTTCCCATTACAGCTGGAGAGTTATACACAAACACAGCCGTCCCTGTTGGCTTATGTATAACATTGCCTTTTGGCCTGATCAAAAGCTATTCGGCCTGATCAAAAAGATATTGGGAAAGATTTTGGGCCTAAGCAGACTGCCAGAAATAGTGCACACTAAATTGAGGCACTGCCCTGGCTCAGTGCTAGGGAATCATGGGAACTGTAATTTATTGTGGCACCAGAGCTCTCTCACAGAGAAGGCTCAATGTCCCAGAAAAAAATACAGTTCCCATGATTCCCTAGCACTGAGCCAGGGCAGTGCCTCAATTTAATGTGCACTGTTTCTGGCAGTCTGCTTAGGCCTGTGGTTGACTTTAGTAGTCTCTTTACATATTTCCATATGGACATTTGGGATTTCACATTAGTCCTCTGCATATTTCTCAGTCAGCTTTTGTTCCTCTTTTCTCATCTGAAAGAATAACAGTCCTGGGTGACAGAGTGCTGCAAATGAAAAGCTTCATTCTCTGTGAGGAGCCAAGCGCCAACACTGATGCCATAAATCCTTGTGTGCACAAACCCTGAGCCCTTTTAATCTTGTATTTCCTTTCCTGAAAGAATATGATGTTCATAAAGTTTATGGCTGGTCCCAGCATCCCTCATGTACAAGAGGCAAATATACCATTTGTTTTGCTGAAGGATTTATACAGTTGCTTTGCAAAGCTGGAGGATTGCAGGCACGAAGGATAGGAGCTGCATTAGCCAGGATTGATAGGCTGCTAAAATGCTGTATCTCTCGCCTGTGATTGCTTGGGCATTTGGGATAATGGCACTGCTGCTACTGCATTGGCTGGTGTTTTGTGTACCTTTAGTTAATATTCTGTGGCTGTACTACTGTCATTTATTTATAAAAAGTATAAACTGTACCTTCATCCAAAACTGGATATCTGGGCAGTATATATCAAATTTAAATTTTCAGTACAACAATAAAATAGCATAAAACTTTTATCCTAAGATATATTTGGCTAAATGGCAATATCTTGAGGGCATAGCTGTAAATGCCTACTTTTTTTGCATCACATTTGGAACTTGGTAGACCTGTCTACCTAACTAATTTCATACAAATTATGAAAGCCCCTGGCTTTTAACTTTTTCATTTCAGTGTGGATTTGGGCCAATTCTGTGCTCACTCTTTGCTAATCTAGGTAAACCTCTCATCCCCCTATTTGCTAATTTTGAAAAAGAAAGAAGTTTTTGAAACAATCCATCTGTTCTTGAAATATGAACACATTAATTCTCCTTGTCATAACCTTAAAGAATCTGGACACACTGGCCAAAATTAACTGAAAGGTGTGAAACTATTCTGGAGCCAATCTTTCTGTTAGAAGGCTTTTTCTCGTCCCATTGTTGACTCTCTTTAATAATCCTTCCATTCAATGGTGACACCAGGATGAATAATGCCCAAGAGGACAGATGAGACAGAAATGCCTTTCTGGAAGAGAACTTTGCTATATATTGGAATTTTGCAAGAGTAATCAAAATATATTTCACTTTGCAATTCCTCTCTGTCCTAAACATCCAAAGACCTAGTCATATTTCAGTATGCAAAGGGATTTTGTAGCACCTTTGAGATTAACTGAAAGGAAGAATCTGGTAGCATGAGCTTTCATAGACTTGAGTCTAGTTCTTCAAACACATGTTTGGAGTGGAGAATCCAGATATAGACCCTATATAAGTTGGTTGTGTGAGAGGAGTGTCTGTCTCTGGATGCTCCACTTCAGACATGCATCTGAAGAAGTAGGCTCAAGTCTATGAAAGCTCATGCTATCAGCTTCTTTTTTCAGCTAGTCTCAAAGGTGCTACAAGATTCCTTTGCATATTGTCCTAAACATGTTTTCATCTCAAGCAGGATTTATTGATTTTGACAAAGTAAACTTGCAAGAAACCATACTAACAAATGCAGCCTTGTTTTCAATTTTCAGTTTCTAATTCAGTTATACTCTGGGTATGGAAAATGCCATTCTTCAAGAAAGCACAGGGTCCAGTGGATGTGCATAGGTGGAAAGGAGGATGGTACTTTCCTTGTGCATTCCCCTTCAAGCACGGTCTGGTATTCTGGTATAAACATCAATTTATATTAGGCAAGAGGGTAGCAACTCCTCCTGTTATATCATCAGACAAACTTCATCTCAAATGCAGTGAATATTTCACTACATTTACCAGATGGCACTTAAAGCAGATTGGCTGGACATTTCCACAGACAAACCCCTCAGGAGATAGATGCTTGTTTGTTTGTTGTTATATGGCTTGCTGACCACAAAATAGCAAAAACTCCATTTGCACAGCAACAGTCAGGTTAGGATCAAGGTTGCAAACCTCACTCCACAATTTGAGGAAATGCTGGATTCAGTATTTCCCAAGGATTGCCATATGATCTACCTGAGTGTTTAGCAGCTCCTGAAGGCCAGGTTGGGTACCATCATTATGTACCAAGCTTTTGCACTTAAACACATATTTACAGAAGACAAGATCAGATCTTCCAGAGATCTGATTTACTACATCAGCAGATCAAACAAAAAAAATTGTCCTGGCTTTCTCACTTGGTAGCAATTCACAGGTGTAGCAGAAGCATTTATACATGGGAGTGGAAATCAGGACAGAAAGTTCTAGAAAGCCCCTAACACAAACATTAACTTAAATTAACACAAAAAAAACCCCAGCATTTAACCTGGCCAATTCTGTTATTCTGCCTTCTGCATGCATTCTCTCTTAATTGCCCAAGCTGGCCCTTTTTTGTTCCAAATGAAAAAGATACACACCAGCACCAACTGCCTATGCTTTTGGAACAAAAGCAAGGATTTCCATCTAGACTTCAGAGCAAAAAGAATACCTTGATAAATATACCAGTGAATCCCATAAGCGACTACTTACCTAGCTGTTCCTTTATTTATAGTAGGAATATATAGTAGCTCCAGAGGTTTTGTGAGTATCCCCAATTCAAGAGAGGTTGTTCTCCTTGCTTTCCTTGGTGCAACACTGTCTCACTAGGAAGCCTGGTCTCAGAGTGGGAGTTTGGTGTGAGCAGAAGGGGAAATGGAACACGAGGTGTCACCTGATCTTCTTAGAAATTCTTGGCAGGCATCTGTTATGTGCTGCCAACAGCTGACGCAACTGGGCCTGTGGAGGGTTAAATGGAGACAGGCAGAAGGAGGAAAAACACCCATGACAGCCAGGGAAACAAGACTGTGACAATCTGGGCTGCTTTAACATTTTGCTGCTCCTACCTAGAGTGGCCTCTAGGTAAAAGAGTGAAGATTGCATGCCGCTCATCATGTGCATATTTGAGAGGATACATGCTGCATTTCACATAGCTTCCCAGAGTGGAGCCAACATGCATGCCACAACATGGACATGCATGCCATAATGACCTATAGGTCTGGATCCCTCCCGCCCCAGCCAGAACAAACTTTTTTCCCCCTTACACGGGAAAGCAGGCCTTTAAGGTGATGCCATAATATGACTGCAGCAACTATAGGACCATAGCACTGATCTCCCATGCAAGCAAAATCATGCTCAAAATTCTGCAACATAGACTCCAGCCATACATGGAAATAGAGATCTCAGAGGTCTAAGCAAGGTTCAAGAAAGGAAGAGGCACTAGGGATCACATTGCAAACATTCAATGTCTAATGGACCACACCAAGGAATTCCAAAAGAAAATCTGTCAAAACCATGTAGCACCCTGGTCT
>CM034706.1:209566323-209582742 GCA_020142125.1 Phrynosoma platyrhinos
CTGGAGAAGAGTGCTGAGGATCCCATGGACAGCCATAAAGACAAACAAATGGATCCTAGAGCAGATAAAGTCGGAAACCTCCCTGGAAGCCAAGATGACCAAATTGTCATACTTTGGATACATCATGAGAAGGGAGGACTCATTGAAAAAGACAATAATGCTGGGGAAGGTGGAGGGAAGTAAGAAGAGAGGAAGGCCACATGCCAGATGGATAGACTCTATGAAGGAGGTCGTAGGTATTAAGGGGTTGCAGGAATTAAGCAGAGCAGTGGAGGAAGAGGGTCTTGGAGATGTCTTATCCATGAGTCGAGATCAACTGGAGGGCAGTTAACAACAACAACAACAACAACAACTAATAATAATAATAATAATAATATGCAAGTTTTGGTGAAGAGAATGTGCTAGAGATATAACTAGATTAGAATAGCTCCCTCAGTAACCCTCCTATCTTAGAATGAAGTTCCTATAATAAAGACTTTAGATTGTTCTCTAAGCCATTGGTGTCTTTGCTCCTTATTCAGAACCTGCGTACAGCTGCACTGCACTAATTCTAATATAAGGAAAGATAACTTTTGAAACACCCTTGAGTTGGTAAATCTCACAGGCAGATAATAAGTCCTGAAATGTATCCTCTCCAGTGGACAGCTGGATCAGCTTCGTTTAAACAGCAGGGGTGGACTTTGCTTTGCTCAGTATTGCAGTTGGCATTTCCCAGAGCATTCCGTCCTTGTCTCCCATAATCATCATTGGAAGACAGCATTACAGTCTTGGTTTTTCTCTCCCCGTCCCTTTTAAAAAATTAATCTCCTTCTCACTGGCTTTTCTCCCACCTTTTGAAAAGCTCTCTACTCCATAGGCAGTTCTTTTGGCATTTTTGGATATTTTGATGAAATTAGGGTGCAGAAGCTTATATTGTTTCTTCTATAACTCACTTTGAAATCCAGCAGATGTTTGAGGACAGGCAGATTCATAGAAGTGTGGTTTGAATTGCTTCTTCTGTTAAACTGTATTATTTGTTGCACAAGTTCGGACATTGAGATGAATGCTGTATTTTTGTGTTCAAGTGAGCAGGAGTAGGTTATTCCTACAAGCTGTGCACAAAGTCCTAAACTTTGAAGACCATTTCCATTTCATCCAAACTGGAACTTAATGGAAATGTGGAGCTGGGAAGTGGTATGTTTGAACTGACCTTTTTTCTTTTTGGTCACCCATTTTGTGCTTTTGTCACCAGCTTACTGATTGATTCTCCCTCTATCCTTCCCCATCCTATAGTTTCATGAGACTACAAGAAATAGTGCACATTAAATTGAGGCACTGCCCTGGCTCAGTGCTAGGGAATCATGGGAACTGTAATTTATTGTGGCACCAGAGTTCTCTGACAGAGAAGGCTCAATGTCTCAGAAAAAAAAATACAATTTCCATGATTCCTTAGCACTGAGCCAGGGCAGTGCCTCAATTTAATGTGCACTATTTCTGACAGTCTGCTTAGGCCCTTAGTCTTCCATTTAATGAGCATTTTAAGTATAACAGTCTTGTTTCCCCTTTTGTGAGGGAAATTCATGGTCACATATCTGGAGCAGACCTCAAGGCTACATTGCTGGATTTCTTTTTCTTATGGTTAACGCAACTGTCTTTGTTTTAATGTGTGTGTTTCCCCCAAATACGTGGGGCATATCTCTGACTTGCCAGTCACCTATGTGTCTTCAGACCAGAAATGGAAATCAGCTGATGATACCTGCCAGTGATTCACACAGTTTGCAATCTCTGTTTTCAGAATGAGTTTTACTGCAAACTTTATGGACACATAAATTTTTGGATTTCTTTGTTTCTTTTCTTCCTTTGTCCTCTGGTTTGTTTGCCTGGTATTACCTAGTCTGTTGAAGAGTTGTGGAGAACTTGAAAGCTTGCACAGTTTTGTGGCATTTTGGTTGGTCCACATAAAAATATTGCTTAACTGTGGATCTGGTTTCCCCCCCCCCCCTCATGGTCCAGCACAGCTATTTTTGGTATCAATGATGATAGCATTTTATTTTGTTTTGTTTTTGAGGTGTGGATTTGATTTACAGGATCTTCATAATAACCCAGTTTATATCAAACCATGCCACATGATATGCATAGGTATCATAGGAACATCTATCTAGTAAAGGCAATGTAAGTTCAATGGCAGCATCATTCCAATGGCTTCACATTAACAGCTGAGGGGTGAGGATGGGGGAAGCAGATTACCGTTAAGAGAAAAGCTATAAAATATGCCATAGGAGACCTGTAAATGGGAACTCCTGAATTTTTAAAAATAATTCATAACATCTGCAGGAGAGAAAAGATGGATAGTAGTTTATGTATGTTGATGGTGGTGTTATGTGTGATTGTGAGGGATGACTATTGTATTGATGATGGCAGTGTGTGTGTGTGTGTGTGTGTGTAAGTGTAAGAGGTGGGGGTGAAACATACAGGTACTTCTATGGATATTTATGTGCTTTTGTAACTTATATGGCCAATAGCAGCTTCAGAAGAATGACTGTAATTGAAGAATGTTGAAATAGAAGACACTCGGTGCTGGAACTCCCAATCCAAATTTCACACACACACCCAGTCTGCTATTAATACTTTTAACAACAACATGTGAGATCTTGCTGACAGATCTCTGGTGTCGTGTTTACTTTGGATTTCCCACTTCCTAGACAAAGAAGTCCTGTCCCACCAGGCTCAATCCCTACCAAGCATTTATGAACAATTTCTTAGAATAAGGGAGCCAATGACATGTAGTGGTTTGAGTGCTGAACTAGGACTCTAGGAGACTAGGGTTCAAATCTCTGCTGGGACTTTAACAAGTTATACTCTCTCAGCCTCTAAGGATGGCAATGCCAAAAATCCTCTGAACACATCTTGCCAACAAAACCCCATGATAGGTTTGCCTTAGGGATGCCATAAGCTGGAAAACAACTTGAAGGGACACAGCAACAGCCAGCAAGGTGAAAAGAGACAGGGCAGAAAAATATGTGTCAGAAATAAATCAAGGAGGGAATAGTTGCTATGACTTTGTTGCTATGACTTTATTCAAAAGCCCCTCACTCCAGATGGTTAAAAGTATGCTTCCTCTGATTTTTGCTCATCTGGAGCTTGATGAGGCACTAGAGCTGTCTAACTGAGAATTCAAATTCCCCTTCCTAAACCACAATTCTAGGATTTGATAGGATGTTGCCGTAGAAGTTAAAGTGGAATCATAGTGCCATAATTGTGTATAGTGAAAGGGCCCCATGAGTGTATTACAGCTCTCTCCAATATGACTCTCTCAAGATGGGCCAGCCAGTGTCCCCTGGCTTGGGACAATGGGAATTGTAGTTAGGCATGTCTAAAGAGTGGCCAGCATGGTGCAATGGTTTGAACATTGGACTATTACTCTGGAGAGCAGGGTTCAAATCCCCCCTCAGCAATGTGAACTCACTGGGTGACCTTGGGCAAATCACAGTCTCTTAGCCTCAGATGATGGCAAGGGCAAACCTCATCTGAAGAAACCTGCCAAGAAAATTCTGTAATAGGTGTTGCTTCATGGGTCACCATAAGTCAGAAACAGCTTGAAGGCAAGCAACACATGCAAAGAACAGCAGCTAAACCAGGAAAAGCTTATCTAATATGTGTTTGTGAAACTGAGAAGTTAACTGTAAAATGAGCTGTAAATTTTGGGGGCTAGTTTTGAACACTTCTAGCCACTAAGAATTTATATGGAATGCATAGAATGTCCCTGGATGTGATGCCCATCTGTGGGAGTGGAAGGAAAGGAATGTATCAAGACTTCTGTTTGAAATAAGTTCTCTTGCTTCTAGAATCTGAGGGGTATTGGCAGATTCACCTCATGTGGTAGCACACCAGGCTCTGGTCAAAGAAGAGCCAGAGCAAGGAAGACTCTTGAATGGCAATGGGTCAGAGCAGGTCATATGGTAAGGCCTGAGATCTCTTCAAAAGTTTGCAGGTTAGTCTGACCCCTCCTGATATATCCATTCCTGACCACTCATGCAGCTGGACACAGGTCCAGGGCATTCTGTGCATTCCACATACATTCAGGAGAGCTGGAAATGGTGGATGGTGCCTCTCAACACTGGGGGCACTGAATGGATCTCTTTCATAGATCCGCACATGCCAGAATGTGACTTGCTTTGCTTTTGGCATACTTCAGAAAATACTCATTTCAACAGTAAGTAAGACAAGAGAATGATTATTTTCTAAATCTAAAAATATTTTCACGGTTCTTTCCATGGATATTACTCTTTCAGAGTTACATGCCCTCAAATTACCAAGCAACACTAGCCAATCTGGTTTCAGTGTATTCTTTTAACTGGAACACCACCAATGAAAATGCTAGCTTTGATAACAGAAAAAACAAACAAACTTCCCTTTGCTTTACTAGTCTACCATAATAGGAAACCAGGCACATGAGTAACTTCTGGATTTGATATTTCCACAATGAGAATCAGATCTTGCTACTAATTAGTCTCACAATCCCAGCAAGAAACTAAAGATTTCATTGCGTTAGTGTCTGCTCAATATTTGCAGGTGTCTAGCAACCTGGAATTGTGAGACGATGAGAAACAAGATAGGTAATATGGCTACTGTGGCTACTGTGGGAGGAATAAGGTATGGTGACAGAAGAAAAGCACACCTATGCTACAGCTTAGCCACATCTCAAGTGGTAGAAAAGAGGAGTAAAAACCATGCAGATTGGGGATAGCACTAAATTCTGCTACAAGCAGTGACAAAGCAGAGCTAAATCTACAGATTATTTAGCATACAACTAGATGCAAAGATGGAAACAACCATTATTGTTGTCATGTGCCTTCAGGTCATTTCTGACATGGCAACTCTAAGGCAACCCTAAAATGGGGGTTTCTTGGCAAGATTTGTTCAGAGGTGGCTTACCTTTTGATTTCATCTGAGGCTGAGAGTGTGACTTGCCCAAGATCACCCAGTGGGTTTCCATGGCCAAGTGGTGTTCAAACCTTGGTCTCCAGAGTCATAGTCCAATGCTCAAACTTTTATACCACTCTGGCTCTCCCTATGCCCTCTGTTGGCATAGTGAGATTAAAAAAAAACTGTTGCAAAGCATGAAATCCTGAAATGGAAAGCTCTGATTTAACAGAACTATTGGGCAGTCTGGATGAGCCCTAAGTAAGCTTGAGTAAGGCAACACAATCCAATACTTGATTAAGGCAACACAATCCGATACTTGACACTCTGCCCTGGCAAAGCCCCAGCGCGCCTGCTTCGAGCAAATTCACCTGGCGCACGCGCGCTGCAGCCTTCCAAAATGGCGCCCGCGTTCATGCGCATGTGTGTGCAAGCGTGGGTGCCATTTTGGATGCCAAAATGGCACTCGCGCTCACGTGTGGGGCGGTGGCGGTGGCAGGACCAGCCACGGGCCGGTCCCAAGCCCTCTGTGGGCCGCACCCGGCCCATGGGCCATAGTTGCTGATCTCTACCCTAAATGGAAGGCATCATCCCCCAGCAGTGGCTGCTGGTGGTGGTGGGCTTTCTGATGCCTCTGAGACCCTGTTTAGGCTGCTGAGGCAAACAGCCATGCCAGATTCTAAACAGAAGCCCCCTCCCCCCCGGTGCTGGTGCCTCTGGATGGCCTGTTCAAGGTGACATCCTTTCTTGCTCACCCAGTAGCTGTGCTACTCCCACCGGATGTACTACCCCACCGGGTGTATACCTCCTTCTGGGGTGTCACCTGGTGTGGTTTGTAACCCACGCCCCCCCCAGTGATGCTCCTGCCTCTGAGGCTGAGAGTGTGTGTCTTGGCCAAGATCACCCACTAGGTCCTCATGGCCAATCAGGGATTCAAATTCTGGTTTCCTGGAGTGCTTATTCAATACTCAAATGACTACATCAGGCTGGCTTGCTAATACTTCATTATTGCAACACATAAACCCAATTGACACTGATTTATTAATTCCAAATAGCCAAGCCTACTTTTATTTATTTGTTTAAAAATGAGCCTTGCACAGCACATGATATACAAATCTCAAAGCATAAAACAATTGGAATCCCAAATAATATTCAGTAATGGCTTATACAGAACTAAGTGATGTTCACAAACTAACGTCAATGTAGCATTCCCTATGCTTTCCTGCAGAGACATGATGTCTCAAGGATACTCTTGCTTAACTATGGAAAGTAAGCCCCCTTCCCTGAAGGCCAGTACTTTTCCTGATGATTTCATCTCTTTTTATAACTCAGTGACCAAAATAGAGAAGGAAGAATTCCAGACAGTGTTCTTTGGAAAGTCTCTGTGGCATTAAAATTGTAGAAACCCAGCAGGAGAATTTCTGAATAGTTTCTAAAAAAGTTTTCTCCAGCTATGCCCATCCCCACTGAATGGTTATGGGATTATAGTTGGGCTCTCTCCAGATTAATGACTCACCTGATAGCATTATGCAAAGGGATTTTGTAGCATCTTTGCGACTGAGAGAAATAAATGGCAGTATATGCTTTTGTAGACTTAGGACTTTATCACACCAGCTTTTTTCCTCACAACAATTATGTTAGTGAAGCAAACGGGAACATACTGGTTTGAAAATGTTCAATATCACACTTGCTGCAATTGCATGAGTTTGCTGTTTTGGCAATCCATGGTTCCTTCCATACCAGCTCTTTAACCCCACCTTCTGTGCCTTTCAGCATATGCATGCCTTTGCCAAGGTTGTTTTTACTTTGCTCCTTTTAAGGTGTTTTATTTTTATTTTTGCTGTAATTATGCAATCACAGCAAAAAATACAAATAAAAAACCCAAAAGGCATAGAGTAAAAACAACCTTGACCTGCTTGGAAATTGGGAGGGAGAGGGGCAGAAGAGGAGATTCACATTCACTCATGCGACATTACTGCCACAGAAGAGATTCATTGCACCAGGGGGACTAATGGAATAGAAACAGTATTAGGAACCTATTGGCAGGTTTCTGCCATTAATGAAAAGGTGCACTACAGAAAGAAAAGAAAAAAAAAAAAGAAAATTTAAAGCATCAACTGAATAGACACTACATTGTGTGATAAGTCCTGGCCAAATAAAAATATATCTTGCTTTAATTCCAGTTTCCTGCCTCGTGCAATAAAGTCCCTGGACAGTGCATCTCCAAGCATCTGAGGAAGTAGACTAAGGGGCTGTACAGACCATCACAAAGGGCCAGCATCAGGGTGGAGTGGGGGTATGACCTGATCAGATGGCAGGTGGCATCACACCATTTCTGCAGCACAGTGTTTGGATGCGCTGCGCTGAAGAAATGGCAAAAAGCTGCCACAGCAGTGGCATAGGCAGTTTTTTGCTGCTCCTTTTTGGGCTGGCAAATTGACAGATTGGGTGCGGTTGCTGCATATCCAATCTGGTGCTGAAAGGGGCAGAGGCAAGCCACTCCTTTGGGGCCATCTGTATAGCGCCTAAGCCTACAAAAGCATATGCTACAACCTTTTTCTCTCAGTATCAAAGGTACTACAAGATCCCTTTGCATACCGATATTCCAGGCTAACATGGCTATGTCTTTGAATTCTATCACTTGATAGCATTTACACTTTGGCAAGACTTGATGGAGACCGAAATGATTCAAGGGTTTATACAAGAATCTTGCTGTGAGGATTGACATATAATCCATGTTTTAAAATATAGCTTGGAAAAATTATATTTTGGGAAAACAGTTCCCAGTATTTGTTGTCCAAAAGTATTTGGGGAATTAGAGGTAAAAAGTAATGTTTTCAGTCTGCTATTTACAGGAAAGAAATGCACATGTACATTACAATGATATTTAGAACGTATTCATTAGATCTATAATAACACTTGCACTTTACATTCAGCTGAAAAACAATTGAAAAATTAAGTAAACGTTCCAGCTTTTTAGAATTCAGGATTTTTTCTGACTGTGGTCTACTATCAATTCCTTTGTGTGTGTGTAGGAAGAAGGGGAAATAGTCTAGCCTTTAATTTATGGGTATCTCCAAATTAAAAAACAATGGAAATTGATAAAAGGAGACATGCATTTAAAACACCAAATGCTCTGGTGAGGTCAGGGAGGAGGGAGGGAATATACAGCATACATTCTATCTCAGACCTTAGGGCTGCTATACTTAAAAAGAAGCATTTAAAAAACCTGTTACAGTTAGTTGCAGTCTGTTAGGATATAACATTTCTGCATATTTTTATAGTTACCTGGTTGCATGGTTCATACTTTCCTCATGGCAAAAAATAAAATAAAAAAATTGTTTCCCATCTGGTAATGAATGCAATAAATTCACAGTTATTACAAATGCCTTAGTATTTGTACTCCAGCAAAAGCATGCAATGTGAGAATTTATTTTTGCATTGTTACTTTTTGTCTTCTTATAGACTTGCTTTACTAGCTGTTGCAGTTTGTCATAAAGTACTCCCATTCCATATATCTTTATGTCCCCTTTCTATTGTTTTGTCACTCCACTTCATGCAACAGTTTAAAGAGTCTGCTGCCTAGAAGATGTTTATGTCAAATAGTAAGTACATTTGTAAAACTCAGTCATCAGACTATCTTTTTGTTCTCACTGTTATACACGAATAATGCCATTCTTCTCAACTCCCATTTTCTTACCCAGTCCAATTGTACTATTAGAAAATAGAACCCTCCTACTGATAGAACTATAATCATAAAGATATTGGAAACTTCTGTCACAGTCTTTCCTATGATCTTATGTCTTCCAGCTGTCTTAGAATTATAACTTTCATCATCCCCAGCCAGGATGGCCCGTGGCCATACTAGCTGAAGATATAGGAATTGTAATTCAACACATCTGGGCTGAAAGTTATGACATTTTAAAAATAGTCTTATTTATCATTTCCCAAAATTGAAATTCCATTACCATAATTTACATCTCAATTAAGTTCTTATCAGATTGATCACAATCTCCTCCTCTTCCTCCTGTTGACTCTTTTACCATATAATTGTTACTTAATACATGCTAATCCCCTTTGGTATTCTTACAGTGGTATAACTCCTATGTATGAGACACAAGGAAGCAGACAAAGTGGCAGCTGATGGCTCACAGAAACAGCAGGGTACAGTATTTGCCACATGCTAGGGGAGGAGAAGCCCCAGGGAGCTAAAAGCCCCATTGAAATGATCAAGCAGGACTTCAAAGACTTTCAGGTGAACATCTTTAGGTCTAGGAGTGAGGAGAAGAGTTCCACTTGCACAGTAAATGAAGCCACTGATAACTATCACACAAAACAGGTGTTAAAATTACCATTGTTTTATAATGTACTGTCTTCATAAAGTTGTGATAGATGTGTAGGCTTAAGGATAATTGAACTCACTGATTATTGCTAATATTCAAAGTCTGAAGTGTGAAATGACAAGTACTGGAGTAACAGGTAATTGACCTTATGTCTAGAATGATTCCTTGCTAGGCCAATAGCAAAATAAGGGAGCACATTGGCCAGCCCAAACATTGCCTTCTCTTGTGAAAATAAGAATTATTCCACATCCTCACCTCTCACACCAATTTCTAACATTAATGAATGGAAATACTGTTTTTGAAAACCCTTTTAAATGATGAAATGATTCTTCCATTGAATAGCATGGTTTTAATTTCTTTCAGAAAAATTAACTTTTCAAAACAGGGCTTCGTATTGCATTTAATAATACCATAAACTGAAATTTTTCTAAACGTCTCCCTTCTCTCTTGTTTACAAGCTTAATAATTTTATTACATTAATTCTAGTACACCAAGCTTCCCTTATTCTAGGCTAAGGAGGTTGTGACATGTGGCTTTAAAACTGCAATTAAAGTGGGAAAATAGTGCCTTTGGTGATATTTATCACATGACATTGCCTCCTAACCCATTGCTGCTGTGCCTCTGAAGCACGGTTAGAGTACACCTTTTCATTGATAGGGAAAACCCTTCAATAAGCTCCTAATCATGCTACTGTGCCATTAACCCTCAAGTGCATTATGTTCCTCCTGTGGCAGTTTCAACATTGGGCAGTCAACTGGCGTCAGCCTCCTCCTCTTTCTCCCTACCCCCACCACCTCCCCCTTGCTATTCCCTATCAAGCTGGTTTTTGTTCACCTGCATTTTCTTTTCTTTTCTTTTCTTTTATCTTTGTTTTACTAAATTATATTGCCATAATTGCTCAATTTCATTACAAATAAAAATATAAATAAAAATGTAAAAGGCATGTCAGGTAGGGCAGGAAAGCAGGGTTAAGGAGGAATGAGGAAGAGAACATGAGGAATCATTGATGGCAGAAACAACCCTCATCATTCTATTTAAGGGATGTGTGATAAGGAAAGTTCCCAAACCAGTATGTATCCATTTCCTTTTACTAACATGGAGAGAACAAGGCTCATGAGGTGGCCCTACAGATTATAGTAGGAACAGAAGGAGCCATGATAATATCAGCCCAGCTAGTGGAACAAAATGTTTTTTTCTGGGGTGTGTGGAAATAATTCTAACATTCTATCATCTGAACAGATGTAGTATCCAAAATCTATGGTCCAACTTAACCTGACAATTCTTAGGGTGCAGCAGTACAAAATTGTTATATAGTCATCATCCACAGTTTTACAAAAACACTTACTAATGCCAATGGTATGTTCAGGGATAGCCAGGACTGTTTGTATACTCACCAAAAATTAATGTCTCATGTAGTTCCAATAAGGAAGAAATTGTTGACATGGATACTGAGGCTTGATCATTTTCTCCTAAATTAAAAGCAGTTTTGTTAGTCTGAACAAATCAGGGCAGGAGTTTATAGATCAGTCAGGGTTAGGACAGAACAGCAAATTAGAATAAAATTGTGCTGGCTTTAGTTATAAATGTCTGCCAATACATAGGTGCCTTCTATAACAACATAGGGCCATTTTAGCAGTGGGCTCCAAGTTTTCAAAGTGTTAAAATTTTACTTCAGTATTGTGTCAAATATTATAGCACCTCAGTTCCACCTTCTATTAAGGACAATGCTGTGGAACTCAAGAAGTGACGATCTATGACTGAAGATGTCTTTTAATGTTGTGGATCAGCCATCTGCATCTTCTCAGTCTTTTTTTTTTTTGCCCATGATTTCTTATTTAAAGCTGAGCTAATAGATATATTCTGTGATATTTTCCAGGAGTCACCACTACGGTGAAATTAGCTATCCTGTTGCATGTGGAGTTTGGTTGAAATTCCCCAGAAATGGGAATGGCATGGACAGAGAGGTGATATTCTCAACAGTGGACAAAAAGAGAATTACAGTTCAACCCAAGACCAATGACCATAGTCCATATATTTATTCCATATCTTCAGTGTTGTATGAATTTTTCTGCTTGTGTGGTTCCTGAGTGCACCTCACAAAAGATGCAAGTAAAGAGATGGATTTGCAGCCATAAGATAGCTCATTCACTGTCCACCCTTGGCAGCTTCTGCAACATTCATTCTGATTTGTCTAAGTGGCAGGACACAGCCTGTGATGAAGCATTGCTTACATGGATATTTCATCTGGAGTTCATCAGGTCAAGAAATAACATTTCATAAACTAGGCCAAGTACTGGTGATAATCCCTGCCTTGCCCATATCAGTCACTGGACTTTTTCTTTTTTCAATATGCTACTTGGAAACAGAAGGTAAGGGAAACACTGTCCTCAGATTTAGCCTTACTACAAGGTTAGCATGAGGTGATGTATCTACTTCATGTGGCAGATACTGATGCCATGAAAGGTCAGCAAATTTGCAGTTAATTACACAATAATCCCATATTTCAGTGCAAATTTTTGTACGACCCCAGAAATGTGTCAAACTTCTTTAATCTGAGGTTAATTCATACTACACAATTGTAATGTGATGATTCTATGTTAACAGTCATGGAAATATCCCATGTAATCTTGGGATCTGCAGTTTAGGGAAGGATATTTAGAATTCTCAACAAGAAAGCTCTAGTATACCCTCTAACTGTCCCAGTTTGGCATGGATAGTCCTAATTAAACCTTTGTCACCCCACTTTTTCAACTACTTTTAAAATGTCTCAATTTATCTTTCTTCTTCCCACTTTCCCCCTTCATTCTCAGTTTACTTCAATTGCTGCAAACAGTCTTCAAATTGCAAAAGTAGTTTGCACATAGTTATCTCAGTGCCGGGAAAGGACAGAAGGGGACAGAATCTTGCCCTTCCCTGTAGGCTCAGGCAAAAGCCAACTGCTGAAACCTTTCCTAGCTTGGGTATTCTTCCCCATTAATACCTTTTGCCATCTTGATCGTACTTACTTGATCACAGATGTCCCATTTATAATGTATGAATATTTGAAGGTATGTCATTTAGTGTGTCACCAAACTCAAAAGTCTGGAATGCCATAGTGTGCAGCTATGGGAGTTAAAATGTTATAACTGTGTAGTATGAAGCAGCCCTGATATGCCAGTGTGGCAAAAAGACTGAGAGTGTAAAGTACACTCTCTTTTGCTAGTGTGTGTGTGTGCACCTTCAAGTTGCCTTTTGGTTTATGGTGACCCTATGAATTTTGTAGGGTTACCTTAGGCAATGGATACTCAGAGGTGGTTTTGCCAATATGGCACTGGTATTTGTTGACAGTCTCTTATCCAAGTACTAGCCAGGCTGACCCTGTTTAGCTTCCAAGAATGAACAGAATCTGGTGTCTTTAGGGTATTTAGGCCCTTATTTTTCTGGTAGGAAGGACATTTCTTTCCCAACTAAAGTGAGGAAAGTACAAAATGCCCAAACTGTCTGTTGGACACTGAAAGGAGTACCTGAGGCTATAGTTAAGGCTTATTCCAGAAAATGCTGAACTATAGCACAACAGCAGTTTCAGCAAGTTTGGATAGTTCTGGATAGATGGTTTCTAACATTACCAGTCAAGAGACCTGTATTCCCTCTTTTCCTCGTTAACAGATTTCCTGGGAAAGGAAAGCAATAAGAAGTAGAAGGAAAAAGAGTTGCATCCACTGTCTCATTATGTATGTGTGCGTATGTGAATGAGAATCAGTGTGACTTATTAGAAAACTGCATCTATTGAGTCACTTCACTGGGATGAAATATTTGATACTCAAAAGAACTTTCCTACCACTAAAGCTGCTAATTCTAATACTAATAATACTAATATTTATTTATTTCCCACTTCTCCTCAAGGCTGGAGGTGGGGTACAACATGTTAAAATACAAAACACAATTAAAACACATAGGGTTTCCTGTTATTGCTTTTGAAGGTGCACCTCCTCTTATATTATTATTTCATTATTATATTTGTTTATATCCTGCTTTCCACAAAAAATTGGGACTCAAAGTGGCTATATACATTTTATATGCATTTTGTAAAGGACTGCAGGGGTATGGAAAGGACCGGTAAGCCACGCAAGCATGTGTTAAGAGGAAAGGCAGGACCCCTTGTCAGGCAATCATGCCCATTATTGTATAGTGCAGTAAAAATACAGTAAAAGATATCAGATAGTTACAGACTATATAACTCATAATGTTCTTAGCTGACAAGGACATGTCCCCATTCCCATAGCTTGGAGATAGTAGAGCACAAGCTTTGCACAGAGGAGGACTTGGGGTTCATCCCCTGACATTTTCTGATTGATTTCAGAAAGACTCCTGTCTGATACTCTAGAGCTATTGCCAATCACTATAATGTAGGCAGTTTTGAGCTAGACAGACAATAGTCTGACTCTGTGAAAGCCAACTTCCAGTTTTCTTATGTATCTATATGTCCTACACTATCACACTTGCATCTCTCGGGTAACAATCTGTGCTGCACTACTCATTTCCTCCCACCATGAATCGGTTATACAAGCTGTTTCACACAGAGCTGTAGAATCTAATTTGAGGGACAAACTAGTTATTAAGGAGAATTCATAGTCTCTCGATTTATACATTTTCCTTCCTGTGATGACATTTCTCCAGGGGTGCACACCTGAACAATCAACCTTGCAAAGTTAGTTCATTTCAGTGACAAATAACCAGAGCTGATTTGATTTAAATCATGATTTAAATTACTTCTTTGAGGGACTCATTTTTAATTATTTAAACCACAATTTAAATCACAAGTAAGGAATATTCTATTTGATCATCATTTTTAGTACAAGTTGATTACTGTTTAATATAATTTTATTACATATTCAGAGTTGTAGGTTTCATTAGAAGGTAGGTATATACTAAAGAAATGTTTTGAATTCTTTTCAGATTAATTTTCAATTCATTAAAGAAAGCAATACCTTGTATTTACCACATATACTCAACCATACGTCAACCTCATATAGAAGTCAAGGGCATATTCCAAAATTAAGGATTCTGATATGATCCATGGATAAGTTGAGAATAAAACTTAGGGGCATGTAACAAAGAATCTAAACTGTTTAAAGACCTCTTTCTTTGGCTGGATGACCATCTGTCGGGGATGCTTTGATTTTGAGTTCCTGCATGGCAGGGGGTTGAGCTGGATGGCCCTTGTGGTCTCTTCCAATTCTATAATTCTAAAGGATGAAATAAAGAAAAACAATGCCAAAGAACTTACAAAATTCCAGCAGGCATAAATGTGCTCATACTAAAGGCTGGATGGATGGAAAAGTAGAGAGGGGTGGTGTCAGTGTCAGTGCTTCCAGAACACACTTGCTTTTCTACCAGGGGATGGTTCCTTTTTAAAATAAGTTAAGGTACAGTACTTGCATTGAGCCATGGATAACTTGACTCAGTTTTTTGGGGTCTATTTTTGATAAATGTCTAGACTTATACATGAGTATATACGTTATATACAGACTTCCCTTCCTTGTTCAGATTTACTCCTCTCCCCAAATTCTCTACTCATTGACCTCTTCTCTCTTTGCACATACACAGAAGCAAGACCTTAAGAGAATGAGCAGTGCTTACACCACTATTGCTCAAAGTGTCCGACAATGGAGTGGTACTGGTCTATGAGCCATTATCTGGCAAATGGCAAATTTTCAGAAAAGAAAGAAACAATTGCATCTAATAGACACAGATATGGTACTGGTTGCTGGGACATTGTGGGGAAAAATCCTGATGGTCTCCCATACCAGATAGCTTGACATACACTGATGGACACCACCAGCAGAAAAGGGCTGAATGAGGTTATCTCCCAGTTGCTGTTGGCACATTCATAAATATGATTGAGAATTGTATAGTTCATAATCAAGGTGCTATCTTTGGTACCTACTTTTCAAACTAAATTTTTGGAGAAAATTTTGAAAACCCATTTAATTTGGAAAGCATCCAATTTATATTAAAAACCATCCAATTTAAATTTAGATTTTTTTTAACCATTTATTTTTTATCTATCTTGCTAATCCCTGAACAAAGCAGGGCTAAAGGTAAATTACAGAGGTGAAGAACAGCACAGTCATCTTTTATCCTTTAGAAAGCACCATTTTAAAACACATGTAGCATATTCATGAGGTTTGCCTTAAGTCTTCATGTACATGGTAGGATGTCATTTGCTACTGCCACTGTTGTTGTTCACCTTAGAGTGAACATCAGTTTGGCAACACTATCATAGGGTTTTCCTGGCAAGCTTTATTCATAAGAGATTTACCACTCTCTTTCTCCAGGGGTCTAGTCCAATACTTAGGGCTTTGCCATACCAGGTGAGTAAAGCACAATTGTTATGTGCTATCAAGACATTTCTGAATTATGGTGAACCTAAGGCAAACCTCTCACAGGGTTTTCTTGGCAAGTTTCTTCAGAACAGGTTTGCCATTTCCATCCTCTGAGACTGAAAGAGAGTGTGACTTGCCTGAGGTCACCCAGTGGGTTTACATTACATCAGGATAATTGCGCCTTCAAAGGGGCTTACCACATGACACTGTTGTTATGCTTTTCTCCCATATGAGGTCATCTGAAACACACTTCTTTTTAAAAATTCAAAAATCCCTTTCCTACCTCTGTTGTGCTATGATTTCCAGTGCAAAAGGTCAACCACACTTGTATGGTGATTTGGGCTGGTCAGGGCTGGTCAGTGGGTATGCTGTGCACAGGCAAACATCAGTCTACTTCCAGTGATCAGGGGAGAAGCGGTGAGAATTTCACTTTGAGATGCCACTGCCAAGTAATTGAAAGCTTTCTCCTCCAGCCCAGTTTTCTCTCTGCTCTTCTTGTTTTTTCCACTACAGAAGGACTGTAATGTAAAATTCAGGTGCTTTCTTTTATAAATCAAACCCCATGGCCTCCAGTATTTCACAAATGATAACCAGGACACATGCAATCCAGCAACATCAGAGTGTGCTCAAGATAGGAAAAGTTAGGAATGAAGAAGAAAATAAACACTAGAAAAGGCTGCAGTAGTTTCCTAAACTTTTAAACTTTTTTTTCTTTACAGAAAAAAAATCAATTGCCACACTACTGCTCCCATCCCCAACTGGGGCTTGTCAGAGAAACCAAAACTTTGCTCACTGCCCCCCTCCCCCCC
>CM034706.1:209586481-209616021 GCA_020142125.1 Phrynosoma platyrhinos
TATCCAGAATAAATCTCTAGTTTCTATTACACTATGATGCTGTCTTGGCTATTGGGAACTGGGTCCTCCGGTCCTGACAGCTGCATCAATTGAAGTATAGTGTGTAGACTGAGGGAAGTAATAGTACCACCCTATTCTGCTTTGGTCAGACCTCAACTGGAACACAGTGTCCAGTTCTTGGACCACAGTTCAAAAAGGATGTTAAAAAGCTGGAGCTTTCTAGAGGATGAGAAGGACCAAAATGGAGAAAGGTCTGGAAACCTTGTCACGTGAGCAGCGGCTTAGGGAACTAGATATGTTTAGCCTGGGGAAGAAAAGATTAAGGGGTAACATGGTAACCATGTTTAAATATTTGGAAGGATGCCATATTGAGGATGGAGCAATCTTGTTTTCTGCTGTTCCAGAGACTAGAACACAGAGCAATGGATTCAAGCTACAGGAAAAGAGATTCCACCTAAACATTAGGAAGAACTTCCTGACAGTAAGAGCTGTTCGATAGTGGAATATACTGCTTCAGAGAGTGGTGGAGTCTCCTTCTTTGGAGGTTTTTAAACAGAGGTTGGATGGTTATCTGTTGGGAGTGCTTTGACTGTGTATTCTTGCATGGCAGGGAGTTGAACTGGATGACCCTTGGGGTCTCTTGCAACTCTATGATTCTATGATCACACATCAATCTATATGTAATTTAAATGCACTTTCCTACACATAATGTCTGAAGAGGTTTCCTGCTCTGCTTATCAAAGAATTATTTGGCTGTGTCTACACTGCTGGCTGCTTTCCATAGTTCTGGAGCAAGGTTGTAGTACATATTTTACCTTTTACATCTGTGGCATGAGATAAGTGAAGGCTGACACTGGAAATTATGATACATTGTTATGTACCTTCAAGTCAATTCTAATTTATGGCAATGTTATTCTAGCGTTTACCTATTAAGATTTAATTAGAGGAGGTTTTCCATTGCCTTCACTCTAAGGCTGAAAGAATGCAGCTTGCCCAAGGTCACCCAGTGGGTTTTCATGCCTGTGTGAGTTTTTGAACCTTGGTCTCTCAGAGTCCTTTTTCAAACCACTGTAACACACTGGCTCTCATTATGATATATATTTTGCTTTTTATATCACTACTCCAACACCACTCCTCAAATAGCACAGGTTGAGAATCACAACCTTACTAGCTAACAATATAATGATCTATGTCACTACTACTTATTTAGGTCTGTTGCACGGATCTGACATAAAAACAAAGCCATAGAGTGATATTCTTGGAGGCATTGCACAGACTACCTCTCTCAAGAACATGAGAAATCTCATGTTACAAGACTAATTCCAATCATCAAACTTGGGAGCTTTTTTTAAACTACAATTCCCAGAATACCCTAGCCAAAAGGAAAATTTCCAAGTTCTGGTCAGCCACTGGTGCTTCTGTGCCAAGCTGTAACACTGTGTGCATTTCATAATGCATGATTATTTGAAGAGATTAAATTTTTAGGTCGAGTACATTGCAGTGCCAAGAGACGTGTCCTTTGCAAGTCATTATATCATTAAGACATGTAGAGCTGAGGATTGCCGAGCAAGGAGTCCATGAAATATTGCGAGGTTGTGGCCTTTGCAAGGTCCCTAGGGCATCTGGCTGAGCAGATTACCACTGCTGAAGGGGGCACAAAGCACCAGAGGCAATTATTCAGCCACTTGTCAAAAGCACAGCACTCCAAGAGGGAGATCAGGCCTGCTTTGGATTCAAAGTACGGTAATAACTACTAATTATAGGCACAAAGATATTATTACTCTTGGCCATTGGCAGCCCAGTGTAGGCTGCATTATTTTCTTGGCACTTCAAAATACTGATATGGGAGGTTCCCAGGACTGTCATTTGTGCTCTGTTAGAATTTTAGCCTTTAATATTTGGCCAGTTCTTTCTAACTGTGTTTGTAACAAAAACATATTATTCCAGGCTGAGGGGGTAAATCAAGACATTTACAGTAGTTATAAGCTTTCAAATGAACAGAAGTCATAGAAATTTCAAGAGCTCTTTGCTTATTTTTATTTAGTCCTATATTTAGGGGTGGGAATTCTGGCCATGTGGGGGTACAAGTAGCCTCAGGAGGAAGTCATGTGTGGCCTCTGGTTTCCTGGGCCTCCTTGACCATTATTTTTTCCACCACCCTCTTTTTGTTTGGCTGAAAATATACTCCAGCAGCCCTGTTTTGGCCCTATAAATGCTATTTCAGCAGCTGCAGCCAAACAGAAAACAAAGTACAAGATAGTGAAACAAAACACAACAACAACAAAAAGATTTGGAAAGTGACTAGAAGTGACTTCTGGTTGCCACTGGATATATTGGTGTGGCCTATCAAGGGCATTTGTTGTTGACTTATGGCAACCCTATGAATGAGAAACCTCCAAGTCACCCTGTTATCAATAGCCCTGCTCAAGCCTTGCAGACTCAGGGCTGTGGTTTCCTTAATTGAGTCTATCCATCTGGAATGCAGTCTTCCTCTTTCCCTATTGTCTTCTATCTTACCAAGTATTATTGTCTTTTCTTATGAGTCAAGTCTTTTCATGATATGGCCAAAGTGCAACAGTGTCAGTTTAGTCATCTTGGGGTTCATTCACACTGGGGGAGAAACTGGTTTTCTTAACTGGATCATTTCAAAGTGATAAAGAGATTTAAAACTGAAGCAATGTTCACACTATTGCCACAAGTGTTCCCATCAAAGTTCACATTGATATGATGATGGGAGTTGGCACCTGGGAGGGAGGGCCCATGGGCAGAGAGTGGGCAGAGGGCTGGTACTTACCCACCCCAAAAGTCTTCCCAAACCACCCCCTTTTCCCCCTCTCAGCTCGCACCAGTTTTGTGGGTCGTCTTGTGCTTTTAAATTTCCGGAGCTGTCAAAGTGGTCCCTTTAAATCTCTGTGCAGCTGTTTTCCACTTCAGCTGGTGATTTGGTTCCCTTTTCCCAGTGGGACAGAGGTCAGGGAAGTGGGGCGGGGGGGCATAGTGTGGTATGTGTTCTTTTAAAAACTTTGGCAGATCCTGTGCTCATGCGCAGGATCACAGTTCTGTAGGTTCATGGGTGAGGAGATTCATGGGTGCAGTGGGGGAAACTGCCCAGGCATGCCTAGATCTGTGGGTGTAGTTTTTCCTCATGGCCTGCTTGGATCCCATGGATCTAGGCATGCCAGGGAATTCCCCCCCCCCCCCCACTGAGCCCATGAGTCCACTGCCCCATGGATCTGAAGATGCCAGCCACAGATGCAGGCTAAACATCAGGAATACATTCTTCTAGAACACGGCCTCACAGCCTGAAAAAACCACAAAAAATGTGAAAAGTAGCTTGTCAGATGTTTCACTTCAAGAAATTTATTTTTCTCATCTGTAGGAATGTGTGCATGCACATGTACTGAGAGAAGGGCAAATGCAGAACCAGTTGTGGGTACTGTATGGTATTTTTGCATTCATGTCATCTATGTCCCATCTTTCCTCCAATAAGCTCAGGGTGGCATATATGTCTCTTCCTCTCCCCATTTTATCCTCACCATAACCTGTGAAGTAGGTCAGGTTAAGAGAGGGTGAGTGACTTGCCCAAGGTCTTTCAGGGAGTTTTGTGGCTCAATGTGGATTTGAATCTTCCAAGGTCCAGTTCCATACCCTAATCACTACATCACATCAGGTCTCACATGCATATATACTTCTAATTCTTTGTTGTTGTTTTTGTTGTTTTTATTTGATATCATGTTGACTTCTACCTATGGTACTATATGAATGATAGACCTCCAAATCATCCTCTCATCTGCTCATTCTTGAAAACCCAGGGCTATGGCTTCTTTGATTGAATTGATCCACCTGTTATCAGGTATTCCTCTTTTCCTACTGCATTCTACTTTGTCTTGCATTATCATTTCCCCACATGATTCACATCTTCTCATAATACAGTGGGCCCTTGGTATTCCCTGGGGTTTGGTTTCAGGTCCCACTGAGGATACCAAAACTGTGGATACTCAAGTCCGGTTAAATACAATGGCATAATGAAATAGGGTACCTTATATCAAAAAGCAAAACACAGTTTGCCTTTTGGAATTCATATATTTTAAAAAATATTTTTTCAAGTTGTGGCTGGTTGAATCTGTGGAGAAAGAATCTGTGGATATGGCGAGCCAACTGTATGTCCAAAGTATAACAGCCTCAGTTGGTTTCTAGTGAGAGCTCAGACTTGATTTCCTCTAGGACCCATTAATTTATCTTTTTACCAGTCTATGGTATCTGTAGAACTCCATATCCTCCAACTGTCCTAATTTAGCAAGAGCAATCCTGATGAATCCTCTGTCATATCATTTTTTCTGCTGCTTTAAAAATGTTCCAGTTTCTTTCTCCTCCTTCCACTTTTCTTCTTTGTCCCTAAATTACTTCACTTACTGAAAACTGAGTTCATAACATAAAAGTAGTTTGCACTCAATTATCTCAGGAAGTGGGGCAGAGAAAACAAAATTGTGCTGCATTTTCTCCTACTTTCTGGGTTCTTTTCATTAATAACTTTTGCCATCTTGACCACATTCTGATGGTGCTTGGCCACATACATCCCAGTTTTGATCTGTGAAATGTTGGACTGAGTTTATTTTCTTTCTATCATTTTTTTCACTGTCCAGCTTTCACAACCATACACAGAAATCATATATACCAGTGATGGCAAACCTTTTAGGGGCTGAGTGCCCAAACTAAAAGGCCTTCCAGCTCTGGGTGTTACCTGAGGTTGCGGGTGGGACTTCTTTCCCACTCTGGGGATGGGACTTCTTACCCCTGCCCTCCCAGGCCTTCAGCTGCCTCACCAGAGACAGCTGAAGGTTCGGGGGGGGGGAGTGAGGAGGGAAGAAGAGGAACAGGCTCATGCCTGTCCCTCTTCCCTCCCTGAACTCTCCTGGCTTTCAATTGCCTCCCGAGAGGCAGTTGAAGGCTGGGGAGGGTCTGGAAGGAGGAGGAAGAGACCCATGGCTGTTCCTCTTCCTTCCAGACCCTCCCTAGCCTTCAACTGCCTCTTTCTGGAAGGAAGAGGAACAGCCACGTGTCTCTTCCTCCTCCTTCCCCTGCACTGTCCCCCACCTTCAGCTGCCTCCAGAGAGGCAGCTGAAGGCTGGGGAGGGTCTAGAAAGAGGAGGAACAGCTGCACGCCTCTTTCTCTTCTTTCCCTCGGTGCTGTCCTTGGCCTTCAGCTGCCTCCGGAGAGAGGCAGCTGAAGGCCTGGAATGGCCAAAAAGGAGGAGGAACAGGCACACACTTCTTCCTCCTCATCCCGCCCTCCATGTGCCAGGGAAAATGGCTTTGCGTGCCATCTCTGGCATGTGTGCCATAGGTTCACCATCACAAATACATACTGTGGCATGGATGATTCTAACTTTGGTATCTAATGATATATCACTACACTTGAAGATCTCATCTAGTTCCTTCATAGTTGCCTTTCCAAGCTTTGTTCTTCTTTTTATTTCTTGACTACAGCCTCCATTGTGATAACTTAACTGACTATTTCAATGTCTTCATTACCCACTTTAAAGTTACACTGATTTTGGAATGTTTCAATACAGGATTTTCAAAATAAAAGACATTGAGGAGAGGTTTACTGTCGCCTCCTTCTGAGAAGTACTAAGAAGCATTAGCTATGGTGCCACTGCCATTGTCTCTTAGAGATCCTCTGTCAGGGTGACCCCTGCTCCACTGCTGCTGCCCAGCAAAAAGCCTGCCTGACTTAAGAGGGCAGCAGTAATACCATCAGCATAGTCTCTTACATCACTAGAGCACACAATCCCGCCACCACAGAAAGGTAGTGCCAAAATGGGTTAGTCCCAGTAGACCCACTAAATCCATTACTGAATGGCAAGCCAACACACAGATTAATTCAATTGTGATTATTTTAAGTGTGACTGGCAATTGGATTTAGGCCTAAATGTTCAGGTCCAGTATTAGTTTCACTAGGCTATAGTGAGAGATATAGTTAGATGTTATTTCTTAGATGTTATATAGACATATAATATTGCACAGGCCATAAAATCTGCCTAGACACAGAACTGTATATAGCATCATTTCCCCCTGACATGTATTAGCTGTCAGTTATTTGCTATGGCAGCAACAAGGCAACCCACATTTTAAAAATGAAGCACCTGTTAGAAGTGATTTGGCACCCTCACTTACTAAAGAATCTGAGACACAATCCAAACCAAAGTTAAGCATGCTCATGCTCATTGAAACCAATGGACTTACGTGCCCATAACTGTGTTACAGTTGGTCCCCAGCCTTTAGATTTTAATTTCAGATGATGTCTGGTTATAAGGTTTTGCTTTTGTTTTGAATTATAGCTTTGAAAACAACCATTTAAATCAAAATTATAAATGATATTTCCAGCTGTTCTCTGCAACCCAACTAAAATTAGCATTCCAGAAAAACAGGATAGCCATGATGGGTCAGATCAGGACACAGTGATCAGTTTAGGAAGCTGAGAAAAGCAGAATGACATGAACCTAGGCGCAGCTCTGCATCTCTTCCTTCAAAGCACATCCCACCAAGGTTTCCTTGGGGATGAACTCATTATTAATGACAACAGGAAATGCCCAGAGAGACATAGGCTGGAATCCTGTTGGTGTACTATGATAAAGCATTTAACTTTTCCAGGGAAGTGTCTCAAGGTGCTCAAAACATATCCAGGGGTAGCTGTGTTGGCCATGTAGTAAAGTACAATAACATGCAAAATCCACAAAAGAGTGATGTCTTTACTGGTCAACCAAAATGCACAAAATACATGTTGCAAGCTTTTGAAGTTCCACTGGCTTCTTCATCAGGCAAAGAGATTAAAAATCATGCAGGAGAAAAAGAAAAAGAAAAAAATACAATGTTAATCCCAAGCCTGTATTTTGTCAAGATGTTTATGTTCTCAGGTCAGTTATTGTTGGAGGGACATTCAGGCAGGCCAGCTACTCCGCCTTGGAGTGGCGCAAACACATAATGGCTGATCCACCAGCTTACACCAATTTTGATAATAAAATATCTAGTAAACAGTTTGGTTCTTGTAAGATAAGAGTAGCTTGAGTGGAAAACGCTCTTACCAAATCAGTAATTGAAGTAAGTGCTGGTATTACTTCTTCAACTAAAAAAGCAGAAAAACCATGAAGACTCATATTTTGCTACTTATGCAGATTCACTTACAAGAGTCTAGGGCACTCAGCTGATACCACATCCTATATACAGAGCTATTGAGCAGATCAGATCACAAACAGATTGGTCTCCTTCCTTTTTGCCTCAGGGAGGTGCCAGAACAGTGAAATCATATAGTCAGGCTCTCTATGTAGCAGGAAAGAGAAGTGGCTGCATGCAGTGGCAAGAATGGACAAGAGGAAATGATTTACAGTTCAAAGTGACATGTAACTGAGCATGAATTACCTTCTGAGGACTAAAGCAGATTTACTCTGTGATGTTAAATTCTCAGAACAAATCCTTTACCCTATCCAGGAGCGCCCAATGCAAATGTTCAAACATGTGCTAGGCTCTCCATTAATATCTACTGCCAACGGGAATAAAAATATCATTATGACACCCTTTCACATGCTGTAACCCAATATATACAAGCTGCAAAACCATTCATTTTTCTTTTCTTTTCTTTTCTTTTTTCTTTCTTTCTTTCTTTCTTTCTTTCTTTCTTTCTTTCTTTCTTTCTTTCTTTCTTTCTTTCTTTCTTTCTTTCTTTCTTTCTTTCTTTCTTTTTTTGGCCTCTGTGCATATAGACGTTTATGTACTTTGGCCATATAAGGAGAAGGTATGGATCACTGGAAAAGACAATAATGCTAGGAAAGGTTGAGAGTAGATGAAAGAGAGGAAGAGAAGACAGCATGCTAGATGGATGAACTCAGTCAGGAGGGGGCATGGACATGGGCTTTCAGGAACTACGGTAAGTAGAGAAATGGAAGATAGGGGTTCTTGAAGGTATCTCATCCACAGGTTCACCACAAGTCAAAATCAACTTGAAGGCAGATAACAACAACAAAAGATAGAAGGTTGATATAAAAACCCCCATGGGGAGAAATATTCCTTTCCATTGGCTTTATGTTAAAGTGTTTCTTCCTACTAAAGAATCCATTCGTTTCCTTCACAGCCACTGCATACAATTGGTGACTAACCAGTGCTGCTCACAAGGCAGGAAATGTTTCTGAATATTCTGAGACATCGCAACAAAGATGATTCTATACAAGGAGAAATTGACTAGGACAGCCTGCCTCAAGTTCATAAGAAACTTACAGAAATATCACTGGATATGGGCTGGGGCTTTCAGCCCTTTTATGGTGTGACCTGAAGAATTAGCATATTAATTTAAGAAGACCACAACTGATGGTATGAAAAAGTGACTGATCCAAGAATGACCATATATCTTATCGATAAGCTAGAGATAGGTAATTGTTTTAACAGTTTTGGTTGATGTATTATTTCCTGTGGCATATGCAGCATCTGGAGGAAGAAGGAAATGCATCTATGAACTAAGATAGGAGAGGAACAAGTGCTCATTCTGGCCAATATTGCCTCTATCAAATCACCTTCATCAATCTTTTTTTAAAAAAGAATTTTTAACACACATACACACCCAGCTTGTCTTTAGCCTTTCACGCTTGTCACAGGACATTGTTAAGTGGGTTACTGATCCATCTGGGTTGTATTGAAGGGGCAGCTAGGAAAAGGTGGATGGTGGTGATTTATGTGCTGGAATCCTTTGCACAGATTGGAGCCACTTTGTCCTTTTATCTCTGTTGTGCAGACAGTTTGAGTCTGGTTTCTAGCTTCACGCAATGGGTTTCGAAGGGTGTTTACATCTCGTATTGATCAAGCCTACCTGTCAACAGCTTTGACAGAAGCACAGCAGATATGGCACAGGATATCCTCAGCTCCACTCAGAAACCCAGAATACTTACCATCAGTGTTGTTGTCAACATGGGCCACCTGCCTCTTAGCAGATCAGACACAGAATCAGAAGGAAGTGTTTGTACTGATTAAGAGCTCTGAAGGTCAAATGGTGAGATAGAGCTTGGGAAAAGCTACCCTACAATTCATGCAGTCTGCTAGCCAACATGGCCAGTGGTCTGGGTTGAGATTCTCAAAACTGTAATCCAGAACAAATTTTTCCAAAGCTTTGTGTTATCACTATATTTAGCCTGCCCTGGGGCCATACATAGGGTTTTTAAATCCATCTTGTTATGATCTGTGAAGCCCTATATGTCTCAGGTCTAGGCTATTTGGCAGACCATATCTTCCTGTATAAGTCAGCCTGGATTCTGAGATATCAGCAGAGGTCCTTCTTTCAGTCCCACCACCATCACAAGCATGGTTGGTGGGGACACAAGAGATGGCCTTCTCAATCGTTGCTCCTAGACTCTGGAACTCACTTCCCAGGGAGGACAGAATGGCCCCCTCCTTGTTGGCCTTCTGTCGGCAAGCTAAGACATTTTTATCCAGTTAGGCTTTTGAAATATAAAGTCTTTAAAAAATGGGTTGGGGGTATTGTACTGTTTTAATTGTACCATTTTAAAGCACTTTTATCCTTTTTTTTTTTTGAACTGCATCTTCTTTTTGTAAAGGAGTGATGTGTTTTAATATTGTAATGGTTTAATTCTGTTTTAATGCTCACTTTTGTATTTGAGTCCCAATTTTTTGGGGGGAAGTGGGATGTAAATAAATATCACCATCATCATCATCATCTTGCTTTAATATTGTCTTAGGGTGCATCTACACTGTAGAAATAATGCAGTTTGCCATAGCTCCATCCTACAGAATCGTGGGATTTGTAGTTCTGTGAGGCACCAGCACTTTTTGGCAGAAGACCTTGTAAAACCACAGCTCCCAGGATTCCATAGAACAGCGCTACAGCACTTAAAGCAAGTGTCAAACTGCATCATTTCTACAGTGTAGATTCACCTTTAGTTTTTTTGCAAGGATGTTTCCCATTAGAGGGATCTTAGCATTGTCAAAAGGCATTGCGAACCTATGCTGTATGTTCTTTTTAATGATCCTTCCCCTTGTAAGAAGAAAAGATGGAAGAAAATGGAAAAACACTGTAGAATTACACATGGAAGACAATGATGTCTGAAATGGAGCCACAATACAAGGTAGCCAATAAATGAGGCATGGCAATTGCATGAGGAAACACTCGTATGGAACTGTCCTAGATATGTATTTTGCCTCTACTAGCTTAATGTTAATGGGCATTATAGGTGAAGAAGTCATTACACAACTACTAATAAACTTGCTGTCGATTAAAAGAATCCCCTGGCTAGGCTATCATGTGTTACTGATATATAATATCCATACATTTGAGATTGTCCTGAACAACTGCACAATTCTCTTAAGCCTAAAAAATAAAATCTGTGAAAGGGCAGATAATAAGCACCAATGCGGCTGAAATATGAGTGTGTGCAATTTTAAAATGGATTCGTTCATGGCTACATAAACAAGGGATATCTATATAATCTGACACTGGTTTAAAAATACTCTATAGGTTAGCATTTCTGTGTATGCAAATCCCAATTGCCCCATATATTTATGTCAGAGAGAATGCTTTTTCCCATTGCTTATGTGTAGAGATGTAAATCCTCAACTATTTTGTCCTTGCATGAAAGGATGAATAATTATAATAGCCTTCTCCTTACTGAGAGAAAAATCCATCTTCCTCCATAGTGTTGTGACTGTGTTCAAATATTCTGAAGTGTTGCAAAGGATTTATTTTATGCAGAATAGCATGTTTCTAAAACACAAAAATCCTGTTTGCTGTGCAGAATAAAGATTTTCTGCACAGGAAAGTGTTTTCTATGCAGAAAACAGGCTTTTTGTTGGTGAGGGAAAAATCCATGTATTTTTCTATGCAGAATTATTCCTCTACAAGACTTTGGGATATTTGAATAATGGGGAAAATGTGCAAGATTCTTGCTTGTCTAATATTCTTTCTAAATGTATTTCCTGACTGTTGGGAAATCTGTTTTTCAACCTGGCAACAAATAATAACAACTCTTATTTCCATTTTATTTGTGTGTGTCTAGTCATATCCATAACATTATACTTGTGCAAGCTAATATACCTGGAACATTTGCTATTCTGCCCCTTGTACAGTTTTGATACAGGGATGGCAGCCATGGTATTTATCTGCAATTTTTATTTTTAGGGGTTGGGTTTTGAAAATTGGTTATTCTGGGAGACAAACAGTGCACATTGAAGGGCCAGTGGGGTGTAGTGGTTTGGACATTGGACTAGCACATGGGGAGAACAGGATTCGAATCCCAGCTCAGCCAGGGAAAACCACCTTGGGCAAGTCACTCAACCTCAGAGGATGGCAATGGCAAACTCCCTCTAATAATAATAATAAACTTTATTTTTATACCCTGCCTTTTGCCTGGGCAATCAAGGAGGCTTACATCTTAAGATAAATAAAATAACCCTCCATTAGATAATAAAACATAATAAAAACAAGTTACCCCCCCCTTCCTAAAGAATTAAATTAGATGCCTTGCTAAAATACTTAAAATTAACTGATGTTCAAGCACCAGTGAAAGAAAAATCTAAGAATATACTAAGAATATAAAAGAGGAATAGACACAAATTAAGTAGAGTCGGAAGAAATTTGCCAAGAAAACCCCAGGATAGAACCACCATAAGTCTGTTTGAAGACACACAACAACAACAACCAGTGCACAGAGCCCCCGTAACTGAATTAAAAGAATAACTTTTCCTGGAAAGAAGAAGGAAAAAATGGCTGGAAAATAGGAAATCCAGGAGAGCCAAAGTAGGAATTTTGAGTCTGCATGTGGCTTCAGGCTAGTAGAGTGCCCACTCCTGGTATAAAACATGGCTTCTCCAGGTACATGTGAATATTCCTACTACAATGAGAGAAAAGGAGAGAGTGGAATATCTTTGCTGCTTTAAAATCTGTGATGTGACATTTGTTCCAGTTTTTTTAAAAATGGAAAGTTAGAAACTTTCCCAAACAGAGCAAGTACTAAATGGTGTATGCACCTACGTCCACACATACCAGTGTGGTCACAAGCACTACTCAGTGACTATGTATAAGTAGTAATTTCAGATGATGCCAGGAGCGTCACCAGGTGACACCTTAAGGGGGTTTGTGATACCACTGCTCTCCAAACATCTGCCTTTGGTCAGAAACAGGCTGTGGCATTCACCTGTGCCCTTTTAAAATGCTGAAGAGCTGGGGTGAGTGGGTGAAGAGTAGAAAAGAGTGGGGGGAGAAAGGAAACACCCCATTACTTTTTTTTAAAAAAAATTTTGAATAAAAAAAATAAAAAAATATTTTTAATTTAAAAAAAATTCTTCTGAAAAACATCACATCTTACCAAATTTTCACTGTGATCACATTTTGTGCCATTTTGGATGTGCATGATATTGGAATTTAATGGTATAATTTCAGTTTTGCTAGTTGTTTATGTCACAACTGTTACCATTATATTCAGTGATATATGGGAATTACGATTTATGAATAACATTAGTACAGAAAGACATTACTAAGGATTCTGTATGGTGTGCCTTGAGTTATCACACCAAATGACACCCACTAGTGATGCTACTTGATGATGCTTGTATTATGCTAGTGCCTTGTGTCATTCAAAGAATTTTACAGGTAGTTGAGACACTGTACTTCTCTACTTGTTACCCACTTCCTGTGGGTTCTCACCACCTCTTCCATCTTTTTAAAAATCTTTTCACACAAGATTCTGTTAAGAAAGAAAAGACAGCATGGAGACACAATATCTTTTCAATGGTAGCACATGGAGCCATTGGTTTAGAAGCACTTCATGCAAATAGCACTAATGTGTTCCACACATCAGCACTTGCAACACCAGTGGGAACATTTACTGAAGACAGAACTGAGTTATTTCAACAACAAAATTCTGGGGCAATGGGAAACACCCACCCTGCAAAAGGACATTAGAAAATACACGAGGCACCATGGTAAGCAATAAATGTGCACTTACCATATTGCAGAGCAATTGTCTGAAAGGGGATGAATAATCAATTGCATACATTCAGGGAACAAGCCCTGAGGGAGGTTATTCTTGCTATTTGAGGTTTTGCAGGAAGGAATTGCAAAGTGGTAAAATATTGGTGCCATTGGCAGCCACCCTTTAGTGCAAGTTGAGGTTCTGGAGGAGGGCCAGTATTCATCAGGATCATGCAACTTGGATTAAAGTCCATTCCTTGTATGCTGTGGTCTGGGCCCTCCCCAAAATTAAAGCAACCATATGAAATGCGTTCACCACGCACTAGCTTGTTCAAAGTATCTGAAGGTTACAGGCCCTTGGGAAGTGAGTTGCTTTGGGCAAAATCACTGTTTGTACTTTTTCCTTATTTACTTCATGCTGATTTTCCCAATAAAATTGGCAATGCTCCCAAACCAGGCTTCCTATAAAACTAGCACAGCATCAGCTGTCATGTCAGTGGGAGACAAAACATTTAATTTGAAAAGACTTCAATAGAAATGGAAAATAAAAAGATAAAGGGCAAATTTTATTTTAGATGCCTAGTTGGGTACAGGAATATGATGGAATTATAAACCCAGATTTGTGATTTATAAATACAGGCTCCCATGCATGTATCAGAACAATAGAAGAAAACAGTCAGTGTAAACTGTGAACTATGCAAGGCAATCCATACTAAAAGGTGCAGTTGAATGTACTGGGTAATACTTGAATTCTGTTTATGTAATACAGTGTCTCTGTTAAGACCTTTGACATTTTAAAAAGATATGAAAAATGCACATGCACCTGACAGACACCCTGAAAGAGTTTTCAACTGAAGAAAGGAGGCATTGCAGGCAGCAGCTCTGAAGCAGAAACTATTTTACACCAAGATCTGAAAACAAAGATCACAAGGTCTCAGTATTTCCCCATCAGTTTCTTCTATTACATATCAAGATGGGGCATTAAGTAGTAAGAAGCTATCCTCATATTTCATGAGGATGAATAACAACTTTGTGCTTGCTGCACACATTGACTTTCTTCAAGGATTGATTGCTGCAATGAACACTCATTTTTCCTTGTTGAGCCCTCATTAGTAGTTTTACCACGATTTTCCTCACATAGTACAGTGGACTCGGCTTAGGTTCAAATCCCCAAAGAAGCTTTGGGATAACTTACCCCATCTCGTAGCCTTTAGTTCTGTTTGTATTTTCATTTTACATGGGGGGCACCTAAGATACTTTGAAATAGGTTTAAATTTCAAACAAGCCAGGGCTCCCCACTTCCAGAAAGCCAGTTCCTTTAATAATAATAATAATAATAATAATAATAATAATAATAATAATATAAAATTTATTTATACCCTGCCCCTCTGCAGAGCAATTGGGACGGCTTACAGCATTAAAATTCCATAAAAAATAAATTACAGCACAATAAAAACAAGCCAAAATCCTGAAACCCACCCACCCCTTAAAAAAGTATTAGACAAAATATACATTAAAACATATTTAAAATAATCTCGCCGAAGCAACAATAACAATAGCAAACAATAACAAACAATAGCAAATAACAGCAGCGACTGAAGCAAAGAATGGAGAGGAGAAGATGGACTAACTCCTGAGGCTGGGAATCTAGACAGGAAAGGCCTGTCGGAAGAGATCCGTTTTGACAGCTTTTTAAAAGCTGCTTAAGGTCGTAATCTGACAGATCTCATCTGGCATGCCTTTCCATAGTCTGGGAGTGGCTGCGGAGAAGGCCCTCTGGGAGGTTGCAGACAGCCTCATTTTTATCAGCTGCAGCAAATTATAGAAGCAGCAAGAAACAGACAATGCAATATGGCATAGTGGTTTGAGTGCTAGCCTACAACTCTGGAGACCAGCGTTTGTATCCCAACTTGGCCATAAAACCCACTGGGTGACTTAGGGGAAGTCAATGCTCTCAGCCTCAGAAGAAGGCAATGGCAAATCTCCTCTGAATAAATTCTGTCAAGAAAACCTCATGATAGGTTTGCCTTAGGGTTGCCATACAGTGCACACAACCCCATAAGGCACACAAGAAGAAACAGACAAGATTCAACAGGAATGAAAATGGTTCGAGAGGTAATTATACCACTATCACTTCTGGTTAAACAGATTTAATACTTGAACATGTTTACCAGAGACAGGTTTTAACATTTAAGCCTGTTTACCAGTTTGTTGTTCTTGTGTACCTTCAAGTCTTTTCCGACTTACAGTGACCCTGAGGTGAACATATCATGGGCTTTTCTTGGCAAGATTTATCCAGATGAGGTTTGCCATTGCCTTCCTCTGAGGCTGAGAGCAAATGACTTGCCCAAGGTCACCCAGTGGGTTTCATGGGCAAGCTGGGAATTGAACCCTGGTCTCCAGAGTCATAGTCCAACATTTAAACCACTACACCACGCTGGTTGTTTACCAGTACGATGAATGTATACATAATGAACAAGGGATCTGTTCTGTAACATTTTTAACTAATAGGAGGAAAAAGAATCCTCTAATTTTCCTCTAGACATAACAATTCCCAAATCTTACTACCAATTACCAATATCAGTCAGTCCTGCTTGTAACACTAGTCCCACTTGTAACAAATGGTTATTGTCAGATGAAATATGCAGAAAAAGAATCAAAATATTTTAAGGGGAATCAACCATGTAATGCTAGAATTCAAAGATAGAGTAAGAATATAGTCAAACATGAACCTTTGATTTCAGAAGAACTGATTTTATCAAGCTCAGGAAAATACTGGGTAGCATCCCATGGCTAGATATACTAACAACACCCAGTATGTGTTGGAGTTCCTGGAAAGCATGATCACAATCACATGGAAGGGGAAAAGGGGGAGAAATATCTTAAAAAGCCAATGTGGCTGCATAGTAAAATCAAGAGGGAAGTGGCTTCATCTGGAGTACTATGTTCAGTTTTGGGTCCATTATTTTAAGATGGCTGTAGACAAGTTGGAACAGGTTCAAAGAAAGGCAACAGGGATGATAAGAGATATGGAGAACAAAACTTATGAAGGTTGAGGGAATTGGACATGTTCAGTCTGGTGAAGGAAACCGATGGGTGATTGCACTCTAAAATAAATTTAAATATCTAAAAAGATGTCAACAGGGTGGTAAAGGGCAGTATCAGGTCTAATGGTTTTAAGTTACAGCAGGGTAGATTTTGATTGAACACTAGAGAACTTTTGGATGGTAAGATCGGTTCAGAAATGGAACTAATTACCTAAAGAATTGGTGGGGCTTTTCTCTTGACATCTTCAAAAAGAGTCTGGACAGCTACCTGCTGAGGCTGCTGTAGCTGGAGTTCTTACATTAGACAGTGGATTGGATTTGATGGACTATGGGGGCCTCTTCCAACTCTATGATAAAGTGTATAATAAATAGCACTAGCCCATATACATAACTTTGAGAAATATGAAGTGTTGTCATATTTGTTTTCAAATACTGGGGATTGTCTTTTATTATTCTTATGGCCTTAGCTTTAGTAAGTACTGTTGTGCTTGACCAGTGCTGCTTTTGTGACACAATGTAATTCGATATAACCAGAAGATGCCTAGCAATGTTCCAATATTAAAGAGCCAGAGAATTAAGTTGTCTATATTTGCCCTTGTAAGGGGTGCTGGACCAATTATCAATATCAGCTCATCTCATTTGTAACATTTTTTTATTTTGCAAGATAAAATGTACACAGACAAAGTGTATAATAAATAGCACCAGCCCATCTACATAAAAATAAACAAACAGCTTAATTAACCATACAAAATATTGTTTGGCATTTCCTCTTGAGAGACAGATGGTAAAAAATGTTTTTAAAACCCTAAGAATGCAGGCACTGTGGAAATTTTTTGCAGACTTCAGCAGAAATTAAGAACATGTCAAAAGGTAGGATTTACCTTCATTTGATTATCTCCTTTAACCATATAAGAGGGATGCATGTAAAAAGATGGGTAATGTCATGGAAACATCTGTTACATTTCTTCTTCTCTTCTAATATACCACCTATGCTACAGATGGCAACATGTAAGGATAAAATTCAACTGAATGCTAGATTTTCTTCTACTTAACCAATAACACCTCCTGGTGCTTTGTTTTTGGAAACTACTTTTCTCTGCACTGATTTCAGCTGATGAACCAGCAGGAGGCATATAATGAATTGCTATGTACTGCTGAGATTGCCTCGAAGGACAGCAAAGCAAAAACTCCAATTCTTCTATTATTCAACAGAGCCAGCAGGGGGAGCAAAAGGACAATCCTTAAGTTTAGACCATCACCCTTGTAAATAAATTAATATGATTTAAAGACAACATGTAAGAAAAGGTAACATAAAGCCTCAACCCAAGACAGATGCACATATAATCAATTCATATGTACTTCAGGCACATCCACAGGACAGGGGACTATGTTCACTATGAACAGGGGTTGTGTTTAAAAGCAGTGATGGAGTTGCATGTCATCATGGAAAGGTTCTGGAGTTTATGATGCAAAGAGCAGAGGGGAAAAGCGTGACATGGCATTTTGGTATACATTTCCCCTCTCTGAAAATAAACGGACATGAACATGAGGCAACCAAGATGGAATTGTGCACAAAATATCTTACGGTATTGCTGCAGAATACTGCCACTCACTGCAGTATTAGCCAAACATCTAAGCCTGAATCCTACTGTTAGTTACACTTAATCAATGGAATTTATGTACAATCTAGTTGGGACTGCCAGTAGGATTCAGGCCTGGATCTCTAAAACCTTTTTTAAAGTATTAAAACACTGTAGGCACCCTGAACTGCTTTTAGTTGTGCATGATGCAGAATATGCCCACTGCTTCCCATCACAACATTTTTAAACACAGGATTTCTTTTAACTGTATGCTTTCTACTGTTTGCACAAAAATATGTAATGTTCACTGAGCTAACATGTTACTACCAATGCTTAAGGGAAAAAAAGTGCAAGGCCTGTAATTTTCTGTCAGATCCCCCCTTTGCCATACTTGCTACTGAAGGCACATGAACTGACCTTCTCAGTCCAACTTACTGCCCTGTGTGCCAGTATTGTAAAAGCAGAAAAATGATTCCTGCTGGGAAGAGTAAAGATACTTTACACATTTGTTGCCTATTCCTATCCCCGGAACATTTTTGTAATGAACAGTTCCTCCTTTTTAAAAAATCTTTTAGTGGTTTTAGCACTGGGTTTCTGAGTGAAGGTCAGATATAGTCTTCCATAACATTACAGCAAAACTATCAATGGCATCTTTCATTTAGGCGAGGAACTCTTTTTAAATAGTTACATTATGGAAGCCAAACTCACATGAAAAAAGTACATCTTTGTTGTGCATCTGTTTACCAAAGTTTATATTCCTTATAGAAAATGAATATGCTCCAGAGTGATGCCATCTCTCTCAAACATCTAGACAGCAGTGTCAGGAGTGCACCTGAGTAGAGACAACAGGACATTCCCTAGCAAGAAAAGGGTGTACTGTTCTGCACAGTGTTGAAACATTGGCTTGGCCTTGTCTCAGAGCTAATGATCGGAATCAGATAGGTAAGAAGGTTGTGTCCAACGCCACACCAACATGTCCTCTCCTGCTACTCTGTGTGATTCTGTCTGAATCCGTGACTCATTGGATGCAAGGAAATCCACTGCTCGGTCCCAAACTCGCTTCATTTTTTTCCTGGGAAAGTAAAAAGGGAACATGATAACTGAATCTGAAAATGTATGGATTGGTTAATGCCTAAACGATCTAAGGCAAAGAAAAAGGGAAAAAAAGTACTGTGTAAGTGATGTTTTTAGTTGTTAGAGCATATAACATGCAGACTACTAATAATGGCCTTTGCATATGAACAGTAATAAAAGGGATGTCTTAAGTACAGAACGACTAGTACCAATTCTATACCAGTCAAGTTTAGAAAGTCTGAAAGGGGGGGAAATACATTATTCCACAACTTGTATGGAATACATTTCCCAGCAAAATAAAATAAAAAAAATAATTAAAAAAAATAGAACTCCAAGATGGGGAAGGAAACTGTTTACAGGATTCACACCAAACAAAAAGAAAATGTTTCCTCTCCAATGAACAATCAATTGATCAAATTCATTTCTGAAGGATGTTATAAAGGTGACCAGTACAGGTGGCATAAAAGAGAAAAGATGAGGTGCAATAATGAAGAACAGGATTCTCAAATGACAAGAAATAGTTGTTTCACTATAATGCTTCAAGGATAATGGGCTGGTTCCTGAGGCTAGCTCATCATATACACTATGAATGTATTAATGGAGCAGGTTAAAGCAAACACACACACACACACACACACACACAACCCCCAAAACCAAAACAAAAAAAGGTTCACCTGTCCTGTGGTGGGATAAGTGTGTCTCTGATGTGAAGGATGCCTACATATGGGTACCGCTCCAAATTCTGTTCCCACTCTTTGTAATGACTCTGGACAGCAGCTATTGAAAGATCAAAGCAAGACGTTAAGGAAAGTATATGAAACACAGGTACAGTAGTTATGTTTTCATTAATAGTTAAACGTTACCTATGATTTTATGCACCATTTTATACATGGCCCTCTCCTCTTCTTCCCTCTTCCGCCAGTAATATTTGAGAAGTAGCAGTATCCCCCAAAGGAAAACTAAACCTGTGAGAGGAAGCAGAAGGATGAGATCCTGTGAATACTTTGCAAGTAGGACTTCAGAGACCAGGGTTCAATTCTCAGCTTGGCCATGAAACCCACATGAAACCTTGGGCAAATCACATGCTCTCAACCTCAGAGAGGAAATGGCAAACTGTCTCTGAACAAATCTTGCCAAGAAAAACACCATGATAGGTTTGCCTTAGGGTCATCATAAATCGGAAATGACTTAGCACAACAACAACAACAACAAAAGGGGGATTCGCAAGGCATGTTCTGTGTTCCACTGCAATCCTTGATCCTTTTCAACCAGGAGACTTTCTAAAGATCCTCAGTCCATGGACAACCATATTATGCAAAGGGGAGTTTCTTGATAGTTAAAGAACTTTCCATCTGGGACTCAAACCTAAAGACCATTTACATTTTTTTTTAGTTTTTTCCAACTAGCTTTAGCAATAGAGATAGTTGATTTTATGTCTCAACATTCACCTAAATTGCCCATATCCATACCAACCTTTTGCTAAATGAGCTATTAATAGAAATATGTAAGAGATTTTGTATCAGCATGGCAGAAGATAGTAAAACATTATTTCAACAAAGCAGCTTGGGACAGAAAACATGCTGTGGTCTTTTTGGCATTCACAGTTTATAATGACTTGTCCAAAATTGCGAAGCTCCATGTGGCAATCTGAACCCTCTGTCTCTTTTTCTAAATCCAAAACGTAGGGCCTGAATAGACTGCCAGAAATAATCCATCTTGAGACCACTTTAACTGCCCTGGCTCAGTGCTAGAGAATTATGGGAAATGTAGTTTACTGTGGCATCAGAGCTCTCTGACAGAGAAGGCGCGATGTCTCAGAAAAAGACTACAATTCCCATGATACCCTAGCACTGAGCCAGGACAGTTAAAATGGTCTCAAGATGGATTATTTCTGGCAGTCTGTTCAGGCCCTCAATACAAGAACACATCTACTACTACACACTAGTGTCCTGATGCCAGTTTGATGATAATTATACACGTATATATCCTCTTCAGGGAATCTCTACACTGTAGGTTCAGAGAGATGCTTTAGGCTGCATGTACACAACCTGAAGATCATTCAGATCTTTCTAGGATCACAGAGGGCTTGCCGGGGACTACAATCCAACAACATTTAAAGGTCCTAAGTTGCCTACATTGACTTATATCTTCTTGATATCACAGCAGTCCAGAACTACTATAATGATGATTGCAACTGTTAAGTCAGAAAGTAGGGTGTGAACAATGCCTTGAATGCTGAGAGGCAGAAGGCACTGGGCCAAATGCCAGAACAGAATTGTGTGCACTTGTGGTGTACATGCTCATGCACACACAGAGACATTTGCTGGTGGTTTTCAAGAAATGGCAAACATTCACAATGTAGCAGACGATCTCCAGTCTGCTTCTGTCTGTTAAGGTCACAAGGCTAATTATCATACTATGAAAGACTGGGGATCTTGGCTGACAAACAAACAAACTTACTCCAAAAGAATATAAATAGGTTCGTAATAGCTGTGCTTAATGCCCGGTAGAAGCGGCAACCTAAACTCATCCGGGGACGGGCAGATTCAAGAGAAACCACCTGGCTGGCAGAGGTAACTGGTTCTGAAGGCTCATCACTGTGTAACCTAAAGAGAAACAAAAAGATCCTCTACTAGAAAAGTGCATACTATTTTGAGTGCTCACATTAATCAGGATTATAAATTGCTTAAGGCTGCTCACTTTCCCATCACATTGTTTAGAAAGGATATGAGTTCTTCCTGTTGGCCTTTGCAGAACATTTCAGTACTGGCTCCTCACCAATACACAGATACAGTTTTGGGAAGACTGTAAGGCAGGACTACTACCTGGCAAAATGAAGTTGTTCTGTATAGTTTTTTTGAGTGTGACAGCATCTCTCAGTGTGCAGGAGATTAAACTTTTAAATTGGATTCCCTCCTTCAGTGACTGCACAGAGAGCAAGTGATGGTGTGTGCACATGTTAGTCTATTTTCTTTGAAACATATTACAACAGTCAACTCGGCTGGAAATGAATTTAGTAATTACACCTGAATTAAAGTTTGTACGTCTTGGGGAAAAGTGAAAAAAAACAACAGATTACTTAAACCCCAAATGCGTTTTTAAAATGTACACTATTAGAAGAAAATTCATGATGTAAATTAAGATGTGCCTGCACAAGATACTCCAAATAGGTCAGATGAGCCCAGTCCCTCCTGTCTCTCCAAAACATATTAACAGGTATCCCCTCCTGGGGGGGGGGGGGTTGTGGGTATCCCACCCACAAATAGTGGATTTGTGTGAATGTAAGGGAGATTTGGTTTTGTTCAGTTACTCAGGATGGACAATAGAGTGAAAGGGAGATTTCAATACAGAAAATGGAACTGTGATACCTGAAAAAGAGATGTGGCAGGTAGTTGAGCAGGAAGAGTGAGAAGGAAATAAGGGAGAACAATCTGAGAGGGTGCAATCTGGTAGGGTATGCATCAAAGCTGTTTGAGTACATACAGTACAATAATTGTACTTGCATGACATCAGAGTATGTAAATACGGAGTCTGGAGTCAGCAACTGAACGTCAAAAACCTTTGAAAATATATTTTGAAAGGCCTACTGACAAAACAAAGAGATGTCAGACCTACAGGAATTATATTGCTCTGGGAGAACCTAGTATTTATTAAAGAGATGCTGACTAAAACAAATCTAAAAAATGAGGTGGGTCTACCACTTTTCGGTTCTTTACAGCAGCCATGAATCAAGAAATCCATATGATCACAATATGGAAGCTAAATGGTGTCACACCAAGGCTGCAATTCATACCTCACTATTCTGTTGTCTAATACATCACAGCTGAGTTAAAATAAACTCCAACATTCAAGTTACACAGCACTCGACTTTTAATCCACTGCCTTGGATTACCTGTAGTTCAACCGTCTGAAAAGGTCTTAAAATATGCAGCATAGCTCCAAAGCATAGCTATCTTGCTTGGTTCTGCTCTGCTCTTAATAGAACCGTGTCAAAAAAGTTCACGCAACATTTGGAGAAAAGCCTGTAGCAACTTTTAGTGCGTTGCACATTCTTATTGCGTTTCATATTGAGCTGCCAGAACAGGATCAATTTCCTCAAGTGTTGATGAAACTCTTAATTATGGTGAATACAAAACTGGGGAGAGTATTTTGTGTTTCCAGGCTATGACTTGTAACAGTGAAGAAAATCTTAATTAGAAAGTGGTGAATTCCATCCCACCAGCAATTCTAAGCATGTCCCCAAGGGAACAGTATTTAGCACTGTGGAGTCTTCACATACAAAGAATGAAGAAACAGAACACATTTTGAAACATTAGGTTACAGCAGAGGTTTAGATAATGAGATTAGGGGCTGTTGCTCACAGCCTCAGGCTTGCCAAAGGATTCCATAGCAGTTACAGAGTTAACAATAACAAGACGTTTTTTCTGAAATCTGATAAGGACTACTGAACTAAGGCACTGGAATATGCTGATTTATATGAAAACATCTCAACACAGTTATCTGTGGGAGCACTTTCAAAATATTACTCCCGACTGTATTCCATAATGGAATACAATGCCATGCCATGCTAAGTCATTTGTACACAAATACCACTGACAAAGGGCCACATAAACAGGAAAAGAGTCTGATGTTTATTATGAAGGATTCAGTCTTAATGAAAATTTGCAATAAATTACTTAAGATTGTCTGCACTGTGAAGGTAGGTGGTTCTGATATCATTTAAGTAATAATGTCTTCTTCCACTAACAAATTCTGGAAATTATCACTTTATGAGCAATAATTTCCAAGATTCATCACTAGAAATTATAATAAATAAATAGATTTAGAACTAGGTTGCAAGCATATCCCTACAAGTTATATCCAAGCAACTTTGAATCAGAGAGGACTAGAAGCTTCATGAAAGACAGTAACTCCTCTAAGGTCTATAGGAAATTAAACAGTACCTTTTGGAGGCAATATTTCAAATTTACAATCCCAAATAAAGCATTTTAATTACACCAAATCAATTAAATGGGTGAATATAGTATAATTTCATCATACTATGCACATTGGCTTGACTGTCAAATAACTGAAAAGGAATACATTTCACATTGCTATTATCCATTCTTTCTTGCTGACCAAAATAACAGCATATCTGTACATGAGAACTTGAATATATTTATATGGGCTTGCCTGCACTGAGTGGCTGTTAATAAGCTCCTCACAGTTCAAGAAAATAATTTATAGTATCAGGATGAGACAGGGAAGGAAGCCCTATAAATATATAATATGTACTCAGAAAGACTTTGTGATTTTTCAAAGAGATAAGCAAAACCTTAGGGAGATTTATATGGGTGATATTTTATCTTCAGAAATGATTTGTACCCACTGTTGATTAAACAAACTTCAAACTTCAAGAAAAAAAGAATTAGAATATTGCTTTAAAAAAAAAACATATAATACTTATCCTGGTTCATATAGAACCAACTGAAGTAAGCAAAAACCTTGCTAATTATACCAGGGGTAGGCAACCTTTCCCCTTTAAGGGCCAAGGGACTTCAGCCCCCAGAAGCCTCAGCCATGTTGGCCAATAGCTCCTGGGATTCTGGGAGCTGAAGTCCCTCGGCCCTTAAAGGGGAAAGGTTGCCTACCCCTAATTTATACTAATTAAAAGGTTAAGTACTCCCTGAAGATATTTGCGGAGGGTTTTTTGAATATAGCAACAGGAATTCTAAAATGTTGGCAAGATCAGCACAAAAAAAGAAAGAGAAGAATATGAATGATGTAATAAAAGATAAAACTGATATGTATGATGATGAAAGAAAAAATAAAGGTATTTGAAAAATACAACAAAGAATTATATTCAGCAGGGAATAAGTCAGTGGAAAAAATTGAGGAATACATTGAGAAACACTGGAAAATAAAAATAGATGAGGAGGATAAAGAAATAACGGAACAATTGGTTTTGAATAAAGGAATAGCAGAAGTGATAGATAAATGAAAAGGAAGGAAATTACCAGGAATGGATAGGTTGGGGGCAGAATATTATAGAACATTTAAAAAGATTTTAATACCTAAATTAGAAGTATATAACAAAATTCTAAATGGAGAAAGGACCCCACCATCATGGGACCAGTAATTGATAATACTGATTCAGAAATCAGACAAAAATGTGACAGACCCAGGATCTTATAGACCTATATCCTTTATAAATCAAGATGCCAAAATATTAATAGCAATAATGGTAAAAAGAATAGGTTTATACATAAATATCTTCAAAAAGATCAATGTGGGTTTGTGCAAGGAAGACAAATGTCAAATTCAGGGGTAGGCAACCTTTTTGAGCCAGGGGCTGGGTTGCTGTCCCTCAGACAATTGGGGGCCTGAAGCACCATAAATATAAACTATAAACCCTTTGTTGATGGGATGCTGAGTAAGTCTCTGTGCTGGATCTTGAGGAACAATGGGCAATCCTATTTACTTACCATATTCCTGATTCCTTGTTATTGTCCAGTAACCACTGCAAAGCATCCATAAATTTTTCTGCAGAGTAGCCAGTCACATTCTGGAAGAAAGCATATCTAAAAATATAAACACTGTGTTAAACTGTGAGAGATTTTTCTGGAAATGCATTCCATCACCCCATTAGTTTAGTTTTTTTTTTAAAAAAAAAATAAAAAATAATGCTACATTTTCCCAGCCTAGAGAATTCTAGGTAGGTTATACAATGCTGCTAGGAATTCTCCTTCAGATCTGCTTAGCTTACTACTGTAACTACTGTATAACTAGTTCAGAAATCTTTTAAAATCTGTTTAAATCAATACAATTGGTTGAATACTGGAGAGATCTAAGAGCCAGTGATTATAATCGCAAGGTCATTATATATGTGGTAACACACATAAAAAAGGATCTGTTGTTGTTGTGTACCTTCAAGTCATTTCTGACTCATGGCAACCCTAAGGTGATCCTATCACAGGGGTTTTTTGGCAGAATTTGTCCTTGTCTTCCTGAAGCTTGGAAGTGTGTAACTTGCCCAAGGTCACCCAGTAGGTTTCCATGGTTGAGCAGGGATTTGAACCCTGGCTTCCCAGTGTCCTAGCCCAACATTCAAACCATTAACCAAGCTGGCTCAAAAAAAGAATATAACAGTAAATATAGCACTCTTAGCAATTTTGGGATGCAGTGGCTTAGTGGTTAAGACACCAACTCTGACGATCGGAAGATCGGCAGTTTGAGGCCTGGGTGCTGCATGATGGGGTGAGCTACTGTCACTAGCCCTGGCTTCTGCCAACCTAGCAGTTCAAAAGCATGGACATGCAAGTAGATAAATAGCTTGTGGGAATGTAACAGTGTTTGGTGCAGTCATGCTAGCCACATGACCACCAGAGCAGTCCTTGGATAATGGTGGCTCTTTGGCTTAGTAAGAGAGATAAACACCACCCCCTACAGTCAGTTATGACTAGACATTCTTGTCAAGGGACTACCTTTACCATTTAACTTTAGTTATGTTTTAGTATAAAGAAGTACCACATAGAGCAAAAGCAGTGTGTTTCATAATGCTTTGGGAGGAGAAAGGAGAAATGTAGATATCAGCCACTGTAAAATGCAGGAAATTCAGTTTCACCAACCCCCCCCCCAAAAAAAACCAACCCCCCAAAAAACCCCTGTAAGTTGTATTAAAGAATCTGCGCAGTCATTAAGACTTCTCAAAACAAAGCAAGAAAAACAACAACAACCAGGCCAAATAATAGATGGAAAACCCAAATGGAATTGGTGGTGGAGAAAAACAAAAGAAGGAACTTTCAAGGCAATAAATAGCAGATATACCAGAGCAGAAATACATTCCAGCCTTACTTACTTCTATGTAATCCTTTGCTTCACCAACTGGAATGCATTTACTTTCTAGGTTTTCAGGGTTTCCACACTCAAAACTGCCTGGGGGAAAAGGAAAAGGAACGAGAAAGAGTTACCTACTTAGAAAGAACTCAACTTTAGGCAATTAGGAAACCTGCCAAATAATATGGAAACACTGAGCCAAGCTCCCTTTTCAATCATTTTTAGTACTAGCTTAAATGCTTGTGCAGAATATACACCCAAATTAGTTTTATGACTCAATAAAATCTGTAGCTGCTGTGTACAGGCTAGCATAAGGCAATTAAATATCACATGCATTCCACAAGTACTACAGAACGAGAAAGGATTATCGTCTTTCCTGTTTCTCATAAAGGACACTATCTTTACATAGTTCTAAAACAATGGTCCAATGCCAAAGAAACCAAGGTTTCTTATTTCACTTTTCTCTCCCCTTTGCTATCTGAATTGTAAGCTTGAGGGCAAAGGCTGCCCTATTTTTACTGATCTGAAAACCAGTTTGGGATCATTTCCAGCTGAAGAGAAGCACATAAATGCTTAACATCTATTTTTTTAAAAAAGTCTGGCTCACCTGTTAGTTCTTAAAGCTGGCAAGGTGGCTTTGATGCTACCATCACATGCTGAACAGGCTAATCCAATTTTAAGTTTAAAATTTAAACAGAAAAGCAGCTTAATTCTACTGCAGTGAAAACAGCTGAAGTGGAAAAAATGAAGGGAGCTTCATTTTCCTGAACCCTCAGCTATCAACCTGCAATGTGTATAGTTCCTGTAAAATACATACATATTCATATTTTGACAGGATTTCCCCTCTATAAAGCCACCACAGTAAGATACAGTTTAGTTTTGCAATGCAGACTGGGATGAACAAGAGACTGAAAAGTGTGATATGCAGCAGACTAGTCTTGAAGAAAGGGAGCATATGCATTGCTGTGATCAGGAAAACCAATCTAGCAAAGCTTCACATGTACAGTAAAAGAATGAAGAACGTGAACTCACTAGAAACTGGGAACCATGGATTTTGGAGGAAAAGTTCATCATCAACACAATGAGAACTCATATACTGTTATCTAGCTCCTTCCCTATGAGACTGTGTACACCGCCTCAAAGGCCCAAGTTTCCATTAGTCCCGGGCCAGGATCGGTCAGTCCAGATGTTGATCCTGTGGTTCCAGCCCAATCCCAGTCCAAAGGGGCCATAGCCTAGGGCAAAAACACATGCTGTTTGTGGTGACAACTGTCATACTGCTGTGACTGGAATGCCCTGCATGCCCCTTACCTGCCTCTACTATTGTGTCTTTTCTGAAAAATCCCATCCCATCACATAGCCAGGTGCACCATTTCTGCCCTTGCAGGCTGTGAGGGGGATCTTCAGAGAAGACACAACGGCAGAGGGAGATAAGGGATGTGCAGTGGCAGTGGCTCTGCAGTCTGGTGGTGTGCGGGCATGTAAAAAACCTCCCATCACTGCACCAGCCTGGGGACTGTCCTGGGTCAGACCAGCGGCAAGATAGCATGCTCTTGGCCCATACTATCCTGCTCGTTTGCTCAGGCCCTGTTTTTCTGTGGTGTCATCCCAGTACATGGAATTATGTCTGCAATGAGATTAGGCAAATTCTCGGCATTGTGTATTACTGCCATCAACTAAATTCTTTGTTCAGCCATTTTTAGACTATGTTTCTGATTGTTAGTGTTATTAGTTGACCTTTGCTTTTTAATTACTTTTATTTTAAAAAATGTTTTTAGTGACTGGCTTTATTGTACATTTTAATGTTTGTGACTCTTAAAATGGAAAGTACTTTAAAATATGTTTAACACAAATAAATATGATTAATACAACATTTTCACTGGTTATCTGTAAACACAATAATATTATGGAAGTTTTTGGTCTGTTTTGGCCACTCCTGAAAAATAGGTTGTGTTGTAGTGTCTGCATTCATGGAAGGGATAAGAAGGCTTAGAACTTCTTTGTGTCTGTATTTTGGACATGGGCTACTGGGCTGGGAAAAGACAGAAAAAAAGAAGTGTATCACACTACAGTGTTGAAGTGCTATTATTCTATTTTGACTGCCTTCTGTGGAATCCTGGGATCTGCAGTTTACAGAGGGAGATTTAGAATTTTCAGCTAGAGTGCTCTTAGATCTCACTAAAGTACAAGCCCCAGAATTCCAGTTGGGGCAACCACAGCAGTTAAAGTGGAATAATAGTGTTATAATAGTTTAGTGACATATTTTAGGAAGTCTTCAATCCTAACATCTCAACAGGGAAAAGGTAAACCAAAAACAGATAATTTGTCCACTAGATTATTGAATTTATGAAAGTTCACAACAGATATCTACTTGATATTCCAATTGAACTGCTGCAATCCACACTGACAGAGTCAACTTTAGTGCTGACCAACATATGTCAACAGATATGGAAAACAAAACAATGGCCAACAGATTGGAAGTGATCAATATACATCCCCATCCATAAAAAGGGAGACACAAGAGATTGCAGCAACTATAGGATCATAGCACTGATCTCCCATACAAGCAAAATTCTGCTCAAAATTCTGCAGCATAGATTCCAACCATACATGGAGAGAGAAATCCTAGAGGTTCAAGTGGGGTTCAGGAAAGGAAGAGGCACTAGGGACCACACTGCAAACATATGATGGCTAATGGAGCACACCAGGGAATTCCAAAAGAAAATCAGCATATGCTTTATAGACTATAGCAAAGCCTTTGACTGCATAGATCATGAAAGGCTATGGAATGCCTTTAAAGATATGGGAGCGCCAGCACATCTGATAGTTCTGATGAGGAATCTGTACTCAGGACTACTGTCAGGACAGAATACAGAGAAACAATATGGTTCCCAATTGGCAAAGGGGTCAGACAAGGCTGTATCCTTCCACCCTGTCTGTTCAATTTGTATGCAGAACATGTTATAAGAAAAGCAGGCTTGGACACAAGAGGAAGAGGAATGAAAATCAGAGGAAGGAATATCAACAATCTAAGATTTGCAGATGACACCATAATAC
>CM034706.1:209616121-209626171 GCA_020142125.1 Phrynosoma platyrhinos
CTGTCAAGACGGATCTCTTCCGGCAGGCCTTTCCAGATTAGGTAGCCCAGCCTTGGGCTGTTTCCTCCTCCTAGGACATTATGTTGCGCCTGGCTCTTCCACAGTGTATAAATTGGATATATGTTATGAAGTCATTGTGACTCGAATTGATTGATTTTATGTAATTCTTATTATGATTTTAATTATGCAACTGTTTAATACTGTTTTAAGGGGGGGTAGGGTTTGCTTTGTACTGTGTTTATTTTATGTTGTAAACTGCCCGGATTGGACAACCATTGGGCGGTATATAAATAAATTTTATTATTATTATTATTATTATTATTATTATTATTATTATTATTAAACAATGATAGAAAATGGGGACTGCAGTCAGGAAATCAAAAGAAGATTAAGAATGGGGAGGGTGGCTATGCATGAACTAGAAAAGATTCTAAAAATGCAAAGATATACAACTCAGCACAAAAGTTAGAATCATACAAGCCATTGTATTCCCTACTACCATGTATGGATGTGAGAGCTGGACAGTTAAGAAAGATGATAGCTGGAAAATCAATTCATTTGAGATATTGTGCTGGAGAAGAGTGCTGAGGATCCCATGGCCAAAAGGACAAACAAGTGGGTCCTAGAGGAGGCCAAGCTGGAAACCTTTCTGGAAGCCAAGATGACCAAACTGAGACTGTCGTACTTTGGACACATCATGAGAAGAGAAGAGTTATTAGAAAAGACAATAATGATGGGAAAGGTAAGGGAAGTAGGAAGAGAGGAAGGCCACATGCCAGATGGATGGACTCTATTAAGGAGGTCATGGGTATGGGTTTGCAGGTTTTAGGCAGAGCAGTGGAGGACAGGGGGTCTTGGAGATCTCTCATCCATAGGGTCACCATGGGTCAAGATCAACTTGAGGGCAGTTAACAACAACAACAAAACCACAGATTTAGGGAGGCTAAAATATTTTATAAGCCTCTAAACAGTATTTGAAGGGAAACAAGAAAACTACTTCTAATCAAAACAGTTCAATTAAAGTTGAAAATAGCTAAATAGAAAAAAATCCCATTTGTATTGAATACTCACTATGATCTGTATAAAGAAAAACCAGAACTCACCAGCTTTACCCGCAAGGTAATTATATAATTCATACAGTATAGTCATTATTATTTCTTCTTGTTTTGCCTGACAGTACTGAAAAGTTAGAGAAAAATCAGTCAGTAGATCTTCAATTCAAAAATTGAGACGGTTTAAAGAAATTAAACAATTAATTTCAATTTATAACTGACCAATTAAATAGAAGATCTTCTCTACTCTAGGTAATGAAATAAAGAAGGGACTCATATGACCATTCTTCTTCAGCCTTTCTTTTCTTCTAAAGCAATTAAACTGCTTTGTAAGGTTATACGGTAGTAGTGGACAACCTGCAGCCCTCAATTTGATTGCTGGTGGCCCTCACTCTAATTTCTTTATCTAGTGATCACTTCAGCCCACTTCAACAATGATCTGCCCCATTCGGAGGATAAGAATGCCTAAGAGTGGGAGGAAGGAGGAGTTAAGTTTGCCTGTTTGGGTGTCTAGTTCTATCTACTACTGGCTTCAGTTCTACTGACTGCCAATATGTGACCTGTCAAGATTACTCTTGAGGGAATGTGGCCTCAACCTAAAAGAACTCACCCTTGTTGCATAGAAGAGATAGTCCATATTGTATGGTTAGGAAGGCAGTGGACTCAACAGATTATTAATTCCAACGGTGGAATGAAAGGAGCCATTACTGCTTGGGGGTTAAAACTTTAATTTTTTTATATTCTACGTACAATAGACAAGCAGTAATTTCAAACCAGATGCAGCAAACACCAAGATCACAGAGCTGTCCTTTTAAGATTATGGTACATACTGTATCAAGGATTTTCTTCTTCGGCTACATATTATGGAACAAGTTACAACTACATACACACATCAAGAAAGATTAAAAGCTGCTAGCTTTATTTAAGCTTGTTATTGAAAAGTAGCTTTGCAGGTGAAATCCTTGTCATAAATCAATCTCACTTTTGTTACAACTGACTAACGAAAATGTCTGTAAAAGCAGGGATTCAGATTTGCAGAAGCTTAGTCTTACATGGTTTGAATGATTACAGTCATCCCACCAAATTCAATGACTTCCCGTTTGCTGTTCTGAATCTTCACAGACGGGAAGCCAGGAGGGACAAAATGGCGCAGGTGCCCATGCAGGACTGTGCACAGGGCTGCACAGCCATTAAAAACAATGGGGCTCCAATATTTGTGTGATTTTTTTTCTGATTCTGGTGTGTGTGTCCACAATGGATCCCCCATGAATCGGAAGGGATAACTGTATTCTGCATACTAAATTGATAAAAAGCACTCTACTAATTCCACATAAATAAATCATTAAATTTCTTTTGGAGAGAAGGAGAGGCTCACTTTTATAATAGCACTGATAATAACTAACCTATACACATAGCCATTAAATTTTATTTTTAAGAACAGAATTTAACATGCTAAAACATTCATACTTACACTATCTGTACTCTGCCCACAATCCACAGATAACAGCTTAACTGTAAATGAAAGGAGGAAAAAATAACAATTAGTTACTTGCTATTACATAACCCTGACAAGATCTGAAAAATGAAAACTGCATTTTAAAAATAAAGAGGCTCGTGGCATCTTAAAGACTAACAGACTAATTGTGGTATGCAAATGGATCTTGTAGCACCTTTGAGACTAACTGCGAAAGAAGTTGTAGCATAAGCTTTCACAGATTTGGGATGCATTCGCACTGCAGAAATAATCCAGTTTGACATTACTTTAACTGCCATGCTCAGTGCTATGGAATTCTAGGAACTGTAGTGTGTTGTGGCACCAGAGCCTCTGATAGAGAAGGCTAAAAGTCTCACAGAACTAAGATTCCCAGAATTCCACAGCATTGAGACATGGCTGTTAAAGTGCTTTCAACCTGGATTATTTCTGCAGTGTGGATGATGCCTAGGTCCACTTCCTCAGATAGTGGCAGTCTATGAAAGCTTATGCTACAATTTCTTTTGCAATCTCAAAGGTGCTACAAACTCCCTTTGCATACTGATATTCCAGACTAACAAAGCTATGTCTCAGACTTATTATTAGTCTACCTTATATTGCTACAACAAACATGAAATTTCTTTTTTAAACATACAAGTCTGTAAAGCTTGCATTAAAAATCTATTTATACTTCTTATGAATGCCTCATTTTGTTCAATGGGACTCACTTCCAAGTATAGTATGCACAAGATCTTAGCCTAACCAACATCTAATTGTAGATATTGTCTCACCACAAGGAAATTAAATACACATCATGGTACTAATAAGAGCAAAAACTAAAGTGTTGCATATATGCCAAAATAAGATCTGTTCCCCATCACCATGTACAGCTGTGAGAGCTGGACAGTGAAGAAAGAGGATAAAAAGAAAATCAACTCATTTGAGATGTAGTGCTGAGTGATGAGAATTAACATAGACAACCAAAAGGACAAAAAAATGGGCCCTTGAACAGAGCAAGCCTGAAGTCTCCCTTGACGCTAAGGGCCTTTACAGACTGCCAGAAATAATGCAGCTTGAGTCCACTTTAACTACCCTGGCTCAGTGCTAAGGAATCATGGGGACTGTAGTTTGTGGCACCAGAGCTCTCTGACTGAGAAGGCTCAATGTCTCAGAAAAAACTACAATTCCCATGATTCCCTAGCACTGAGTCAGGACAGTTAACGTGGTCTCAAGCTGCATTATTTCTGGCAGTCTGTAAAGGTCCTAAGATGATCAAACTGAGGCTGTTGTACTTTGGCCACATCATGACTCCTTAGAAAAAAAGGCACGAGTCCTTAGAAAAAAAAACAATAATGCTAGGAAAGGCAGAAGGTCGTAGAGAAGACAGCATAATAGGCTTGCAAATAGGAAGGTCATGTGTCTGAATTTGCAAGCCTAAGCAGAGCAGTGGAGAACAGGGGGGCCTTGGAGAGGTCTCATCTACAGGGTCACCATGAGTTGACACTGACTCAAGGGCAGTTAACAACAACTTAACAAACTACCTGAAATAAGGTGTAGGCAAAAAAATGCAACTTAAGCACATGTAGTATTTTATGTGAAAACATAGCAGACAAATGTTGACTCAGTGTTTTGTTATTATAGAGATATAATAGATAAGTCACATTGATAAAAATCACATTGATAAAATGGTGTATATACCTGTTCGTTGAATGCTAGTATTAATAAGGGTATCTGCACTGGTTGATTTTAAGATAGACACACTGACTCAAGGACAAGAACATGTATTCTTTGCCATGCTGATCCACTTTTAAAATGGGGGCCTACTTTGCATTTGCTTGTGTTCAGCAAAACCAGTTTGTATAAATGCTTTGCAAAAACAACACAGCAAAAAGATTGGGTATGTCAATTGCAGAAGAATTCCTAGCGGCTGAACTACTAATATGATTTTGGGGTAGTAGTCCACAACCATGGAGTAAACAACCATTAAGCATTAACAGGAGCATCCATGTCCCACTTTCTTCTTCCAACTTGCCTTTCTGGAACCAGACAATTTCAGGGTATAACAGAGCAGAATAACTCAACTGTTCTTACAGAGGCATATTTCAAAACATCTACTTGCTGGGAAAGACATCTAAGTATCCCAATATATTGTTAGAAAATGTGCCAGGAAATGAAATAGGAGAAAGTGGGTGAGCATTGGACTATGACTCTGGAAACCAGGATTTGATTACCAACTTGGCCATGAAAGACACTTGGGTGACCTTGGGCAAGTTACAGGCTCTCAGCCTCGGGGGAAGGTAATGGCAAAGCTCCTCTGAACAAATCTTGCCAAGAAAACCCTATATGTGGGGGTGTCATAAGTGGGAAACGAGTTGAAGGCACACAACACACGGCAGACTATGGTCCAAATACATTGCAAAAATAATCCAGTTTGAGACTGCATTAACTGCCCTGGCTCAATGCTAGGGAATTCTGGGAACTGTAGTTTTGTGAGATATTTAGCCTTCTCTGTCAGAGAGCGCTAGTGCTGCAATAAACTACAATTCCCAGGATTCCCTAGCACTGAGCCAGGGCAGTTAAAGCGGTCTCAAACTGGATTATTTCTGCAGCGTGTATTGGACCTTTAATGTGATCTGAAGAAATCCTTATCCTAAGACAAGCATTTTTATCAGCCTTTGAAGGATCTGAAACGTAATAGCAAACTACAAACTGTGTTACTGTAAACAATTTGAGGGGAAAAGTTGTGTGAGGGGGGTCGGGGAAGTGGAATAAAAGAACTATGACCAGAGGAAGACCTGACAAACTGAAGAAAAAGTAAAAACAAAACAGGAGGAGTAAACACTACACGTACAGTTCTCCTCAGGCCCTTCTAGCTGAGCAGGTCCCGCCATCTTCACCCAAAGGATGCCAAGGAAGATGACCAAGAGCCCCAAGGTGGCCAGCCACAGGAACCAAGAGAGATAAAACTCCAGCCCCCCAACTTTCCTCCCTGGGCCCTGGACCTGAGCTTTCAGGCCCTGGACCAGGGGCTGGCGGGTCCCATCCCAACGGAGGCCTGGGCTGAACCCAGCTCCTGCCCTCCAGGGGGCTCTGGGGCTCCTCAACCCTTCCTCCTTCTCTGCCCTCCATGATGGGGAGGCCCTGTGGGTCACCTCCAGCCCTGCTCGCCCTTTTCCCAGGGAGCCCAGATAGGAGGCGCTGGGGGCCACACGGCTTTCGCTCCCGACACAGGCCCTGTTGGTGGTAGTGGGGGTGAACCCAGGGCTGCTCCCTCCCGCCCCTGGTGCCCACGAAGGGCCTGAGCTCAGGCTTTGGTCCCTCTCCCACCATTTGGAAGAAGCCAAGCCCACTCCTCCTGCTCTCTCTGCCCCCCAAAGAGAGCTGGAGGCGACGCCATCGCTCGAATAGGAGGAGGTTCCTGCCTCCAAGCGGCCTATGCTCGAGGCCCAGGGGCTGCTGGAAGTCGCCCCTTCTCGGCTCCTCCAAGGGCTCAGCCCTCCCTCCGACCCCCAGTGGTTCCTCGGGCTCCCGAGTTGGTGGGTGCCCTCTTCTTCTCCTTCCTCCTCGCTACTCTCTCTCCTGACAGGGGCAGCCCGGGGAGCCGCTTTCGGGCTGAGGCCCGCTTTGGGCCTAGGAGGGCCGCTGGGGCTCCGGGTGCCTCCTTCCTCCCCCCGGCGGCTCCTCAGCCCAGCGGCCACCTCGGCCCTCAGCCGGGTGAGCTTCTTGGCGTAGAGTTTGCGGGTGGAGTCGGTAATGGGGCCCGGCTGGTAGCCCAAGGCCAGCAACTCCGCCCGCAGTTGGGAGTCTGACAGGCCCGCGGCGGCCATCGCTGAGGAGAAATAGAGGAGGAAAGGGAACCGGAAGCGGCCTCTCCTGAGGGAGGAAGGGCCGCCGCCATCTTGGTAGAGGCGCCTCCATTTTGTAAAAGTGTCGCTACTAGGCGTCGCCATCTTGAGAAGGTCAATGTCGGGAGGTTTTTCTCCTAGGCCTAAAACACACTGCAAAAATAATCCAGTTTATGTTATTATTATTTATTTTGACTTGAGTATTTATAATTTGAGACCGCTTTAACTGCCCTGGCTCAAAATGCTAAAGGAATTCTGGGAGCTGTAATGTTTGGGAAGAATTTAGTTTTCTCTGTCAGAGAGCCCTGGTGCCACAGTTCCCAGGATTCCCTAGCACTGAGACAGGGCAGTTAAAGCGCTCTCAAACTGGTTTATTTCTGCAGTGTGTTTTGGACTTTGGCTTCCGCACTGCAGAAATAACCCAGTTTGACACCACTTTAACTGCTGTGGCTCAGTGCTATTTAATCTTGGGAATTATGGTTTGTTGTGGCACCAGTGCCCTCTGACAGAGAAGGCTAAATGTCCCACAAAGCTACAAATCCCAGAATCCCATAGCATTGCACCATGGCAGTTAAAGTAGTGTCAAACTGCATTGTTTCTGCACTGTAAATGCAGCCTCAGGGAGCTGAAGAAATGATGCTTGTTCTGGTACCACAACAAACTACAATCCCCAGAATTCTATAGTATTGATCCATGGCAGTTAACAATAATAATAATAAATAATAATAATAAATTTTATTTATATCCCGCCTCTGTAAAAACAACTGAGGCGGCTTACAAGATAAAGTTAAAGTGGTGTCAAACCAGATTGTTTCCACAGTGTGGATGGAACCGTAGCAATCAGAATGAAAGAAAGGAGCAAGAACAGCATGTACTGGGTTTTCCATCGGCAAAGAGTTATCTTCCTCATTTGTGGCTATAAAAGGACTTGTTCCTCCAAGGCAAAAAAATTGAAATGTGTTCTCTGTTTTTAAGCAGCCACCAAGATTCACACGGAGAGGACAAAGGAGACTTAAGGATAATAATCCTGTGACTATTTTTCGAAGAGTAAACTTTACTGGGTACAGTGGGACGTCTTTCTGAGTAAGCGTGATTTAACATTCCCCCTCCGCCCAAAAAAGCTTAAGGTAGGGCCAAAACACACTGCAGAAATACATCCAGTTTGAGACTGCTTTAACTGTCCTGGCTCAGTGCTAGGGAATTCTGGGAACTAGTTTTGTGAGACATTTAGCCCTCTCTGTCAGAGACCTCTGGTGTCACAATAAACTACAATTCTCAGGATTCCCAAGCACTGAGCCAGGGCAGTTAAAGGGGTCTCAAACTGGATTATCATTTTGGACCATTGTAATTCCAGGGCCAGTACAAGCCAGTGCTGCTGATAGGATTTACAGGCCCCAGACGTTTATAGATGAATGAGTTTGGCCTCTGACATCCAAACTGTATAGAACAATTGGAGCTAGACTTGATGGACTCAAAACAGTTTTTAAAAGGCACTTATACGTTAAGAGTAAAATACTCTGTGCATAATTAATAATGCTGTACTGCCATCTTTGGGTATAAATCAACAGGCAACTAGAAACAAACAGCACTTAAATAAATGCATTAAAAGATGCTAGATGACACCAATCAATTATTCCATTTTTCATCAGTCAAGAGACTGGGGTATTGAGAGAGATCTGTGTTACAGGATTGGGCTGGAATTGGAACAAAGTTGTTTTCATCATAAAAGGCAATGTGGGTACATTTATCGTATAATCCAAATTTTGTTTTTCTCAGGGGTTCTCTTTCCAACCTATGGTATATATCGCTTACCAGTTTGGTCTCATTGCATTTGCCTCTTCCATTGCTGCATTATTTTAATACCACATGATGTTCTGCTAATGAAATAATTCTGTAATGCTTCTTTCCTCCTTGTGGCACTAATAAATGATGTATAACATTCTCTTTCCTAGTGATATATTTGAGGCAGAAGGAAGTGTTGGGTAAATTAATTGCCTGGGGTGATTTCAAAGAAGAGTACTAATATTTGTACTGAAGCTGTCAGTATCCAGTGATAGAGCAGGCAGACAGTTCTGTGTTTAATTTCTCCCTCTTCCCCGTCATTCCGATTATGTTCATTTCCTTTACAAACATACACACTCTATGGCATAGCATGAAATGTATTGTATCAAATATAGTTAATGGTCAGGGGAAAAATAACCTCAGAAACTACAGTAATTAACAACCCAGTTAAGGGAAAAGTAAGCTGTACCACAGTAAAAAAGTTCAAATAATAAAAGTCAAAGTACTCACAAATTATTGATACTCATCAAGTGAGATTCCTGTGTGTTGTGAAAGGATACTCAGAATCTCTTGACAAAAGACCAGTTTTAATCTAAGAAGGAATGCAATATGCCAAATATAAAGTGATGAAATAATGAAACAACTACCGTGTTCCTGTATCACGATCAGAGATGTCATGAAATTGTGAAAGCTAAAATTAAATAGCATTGGCTGTCAGATATTAAACATTGACAGATATCAAATAAAAACATAGGCTGCAAAATTCTCTAACACTTCTCTGCAGAATTTCCTATTAGAGTAGATTTCAAAGTACAAATCCAGAACTCACTTTTGGAACTTGACAATATAATAAGCTTATTGCATCAGTACCTGTAACGTTCCCACTGAGTCCCTGGAATGTAACGATATGGGAACGGATGTTACCGCATTAGACTATCGATAACGCGATAGTAACATTATGGGAACACATATTATTGCACAGCATTTACTGTTGTACCAGTACCGGAGCTAAAGTAGTTCCTCAGCTGTCCCTCATTGGTGCATGCTCACTGTTGCGAAAACCCCTATGTCTGCATTGGAAAGAATGCTAGCGAGAGGTTTAGGTAGCAAGCATTCACTGTTTTTTCTTGTAAACACGATGCAATTCAATCTACAAAAATAAAAAAAATTAAAGCAGCTTCAAAGCAGCTTCATTTATAAACCGCTTCATATCGCGCTATGGGATGTCTAAGCGGTTTATAAATGTAAGCTCATTGCCCCCCAACAAGCTGGGTACTCATTTTAGCGACCTCGGAAGGATGCAGACCTGGGTCTAGCCTGAGCCCTGGCTAGTACTGAACTTGCAACCTTGTGGTCTATGAGTGAGTGGCTGCAGTACAGGCATTCAACACCTGTGGCACCTTCCTTGCATCAAGAATGTAAGAGTTGAGTTGAGTTTTTGGACATTCTAGGATGGGAGGTCAGGAGGTTGTCTTAACCAATCAGAACACGAGAACAGATTGAGACTGGGTGGGATTATCGCACACACATCATATAGGACAGTCTGTAAATGTTTTTCTGGCTGAGGACACATTTTTACAGTTCTGCTGAAATGTGCTAGGGGCTGTCAGAGCACGGAACAGGAACTCAATGAGGACCATACCATGTGATAAAGTATGTTCTGTTCCATTCACATTATGTACCCATTACGTTACGAGAACACAGTGCGATACGCTTATCTGAATCTGCGGCTATATGGTTCATTTTGGGGGGGCTCATTTGAAGGCAGGAGAGATTAAACTGATGGAGGGAAATACTTAGTGGAAGCATCATGGAAAACAACAACAGAGAATAGACCCTGCCTCGTTTATATTGTCATATTGAGGAGGGAATAAGCTTGTTTTCTGCTGCTCCAGAGACT
>CM034706.1:209643232-209654192 GCA_020142125.1 Phrynosoma platyrhinos
GCTCATTCTGATGCTTTGATTGTTGTGTTAGAAGAACTGTCCTTAAATACCTGTGTATCTTGTTTACATAATCCAGAGTACAAATTACCTTGATGACTTGCCCTTCATCTTCAGAGTGTTCAGAAAAATCTTGTGTGTCTGATCGCTGCTGCAGACTCAGGGATTTCTTCTGTGCTTGGTTCTTCTCACTCTCCTAGGGTCATACAACAAGAGATAATTGAGACCAGAGTTTGAAAAAGTTACTTTTTGGAGTATAACTCCAGTAGCTGCCCAGCTAGCCATTGGCTTCATGGAAGTATAGGCGGAAAATCAATTTTCCCAAGATCTGACTGAAAATGCCACCTTCAGGCAGGTTACAAATAAAAGAATGGTAATGTTTCCATTTCAAATAAAAACACAAAGTTGATAGGCAAAGCCAACTGGTCACAACATGGCCTTCAACAAAATCTAGTTGAAAGCCCCCTTTTCAGCCAAATCCTATGCATGTTTATTCATAAGTCCACTGACTTTATTGAGAGTGATTCCACAGTGCATAAGACTACAATCTTAGCTCTGTTTCATTTTCAAACTAAGCCTATGTGCCGGGAAACAAAAGGTTTCATTTAAACTTTGATATTATGTTAAATATTCCCATGCCTCGGATTCTATGGTTCTTTCTAACCCCATTGTTTTACCTCAAATAAATGGGATATAGAGCTGTAGGAATTAGGCACTGATTGCCACCTTCTTTTAACCATTTTTTTCAATTTTTTATGGCATGGTATAACAAAATCTGGATTGACCTCAGACTTGTTAGAGAATAAAATTAATTTCCTTATCTGGAGAAGGATCAGTGTCACTGGTGAAACAAATTACTCAAATGAGATTTATTTTTGTCATGCCATCATCATGGACTTTAAAATAGCACAAACATTGGACCTTATCCCACGCTGCTCTCAAAAGTGGCAAGAAAGCGATATGAGCATCATTCCAGTACTATAGCGCTAGTATAAATATGGCGCTAGCTCTATAATAGCGCTATGGATCCGCTCGCGCTATTGCAATGCCTGCTGAAACCGACATTCAAAAGAATGCGAATGATGCTGCATTCCGAGCGGTTTCTTGCTGGATTCTGAGCGACGTCGTGTAATCACACGGAAAAATATAGCGCTATAGCGCCTGATTCTTAGCGGATTATGAGCGACGTCGTGTAATCATGCGGGAAAGTATAGCGCAAAAGCGCCTGATTCTTAGTGGATTCTTGCTGCTTTTGGCCCCATGTGATAAGGTCCATTGTCAAATAGTTGGAATGACTGGTTGTCAGGCCATTCTAGGCAGCATCTGCACTGCAGAAATAATGAAGTTTGACATTGCTTTAGCTGCCATGGTTCAATCCTATGGAATTCTCAGATTTGGAATTTAGTGACAAGTTTAGCCTTCTCTGTCAGAAAGTTCTGCTGCCACAACAAACTACAAATCCCAGGATTCTATAGCACTGAGCCATGGCAGTTAAAGTGACATCAACCTGGATTATTTCTGCAATGCAGATGCAGAAACAGTTGTCTTGAAAACTTGGATGGGATGACACCTAAAACTTGTTGACCTAATAGTCGGTGTAGTTGAGGGTTAGGGAAACTTTGGGGCTATGCAGATGGGCAAAAAGAGGTGCTTTGAGGGTGACTTGTAGGCATGGTGTTTAGATGACACACGTCTAAAAGTTGTCAGTCTCCATTGTACACAGAGAATGAGAGACTGTATACTAGCCTATGACAGGGTATGCAGGGATGTGCTCTTGCACAGGTGCGCATGCATCTGAGAGGGGAAAAAAAAGCAGCCACTGCCCGCCCATGCAGTTGCTCCATCTCCCTTTGTGACTTTCTTGGGGCTGGAGGTGCGGTTGCTGGGGCTTCAATGCAGCCTTGGAAAAGCTGCATTGACTCCCCCCCAGTGTGGTTGCTCCATCCCGATTTAGAGCATCCTCAGGGCAGGTGGTATGGTTGCTGAAGCTTACAGAAAAGGGAGCTTCAGGTCACCTTTTCCTGCCCATCTGCATAGCCCCTTTGGCTCACCTGATGTTCATGACTTCAGAAACTTGGCTGTGGAGTATGGCTAATGATAAGAACTTATGGGAGCTGTCCAAAACTTTTGAAAGAGCAAAAGTACAGTTCAGGTGGCATGCAACTCCTCTTCAATTGTTACACAGATTTTGAGAAGGTGGGACTGACAGCCAGCATGGTGTAGTGGTTTGAGCATTTGACTACAAGTCTGGATGGTTCGAATCCTCATTTGGCCATGGAAATCCACTGGATGACCTTGGGCAAGTCATATTCTCTCAAGAAAACCCAGGGTTGCTGTAAGCTGAAAACAACGTGAAGGCACACAACACAAGATGGAACTAGTTGCACAACACAACTCTCTGCTTGGAGCTGACAAACCTATCCTAAGGCAAACCAATCAATGGGGTTTCTTGGCAAGGTTTGTTCAGAGAGGGTTTGCGTTTGCCCTCCTCTGAAGCTGAGAGAAGGTGACTTGCCCAAGATCCCCATATGGATTTCCACAGCCAAGTGTGGATTTGAACTCCAATCTCCAGGGTTGTAGTGCAACATTCAAATCACTAAACCACTTCCTCTACTGCCCTCTACATTCCCTAGCACCACTGTGTCATGCCTTCTCTTGATGTAGTCAAAGTATGACAGCCTCAAAAAATGGAACAGTTTTCACAATTAGATAACTTCCCTACACCCTTTGTAATCTTTTCAAATTGGAAGCTAGCTTATATTGAATCACACATCTGGTTTGTTTAGCCCAGTATTGACCATACTGGCTGACAGCAGCTTTTTTGGGGAGAGGGGGTCAGTTAAGAGCTGTCCCCCTGCCCTACTTAGGGATACCAGTAATTGAGCTTGGAAGTTATTGCATATAATATTTGTGCTCTTGTAAACTACAGATCTTCTTGGCCATTAGTACACTGTTTATTCATAGGCTGACCTCCATTTTTCTGAAATGTTCCCGGCCATAAAAGGCAATGTAGCCTTCGCTCTGTTTAGCCAGCATGGCTACCATGTACAGGAGTAGAAGGGTTGCCATCACTTTTCTTGGAACCATCCTGGAGCATGAGAGAAAAACAAAGACACACAAAATAAGACAGGAAGGTCACATAAAATTATTGATGGACTAGCCAGATAGTGTAGTTTGATTTTTCAGTTGAAAGGTTGTACATTTCCCACTATGGCCAGAAATTACTGTCACAGTTAAGGCTTAGCAGTCATTTCTGATTTTATTAGAATGGGACTGTGGCAGCTCACTGCTGGCTACTAAAATAAAAAGCTCCCACAAAAACGCTAACACTGGGCTATAGCATAGTGAATTTAGGTTACTACTTAACTGTGTTCCCTTCTAGGTTCCCATGCAGAACCTGTATGCAGAACCTGAGCCTTTGCCAGTCTCTCAATTGAGGCTCATCCACATGCTCCATTAATAGCATGGCTTGAAGCTATATCTGTTTTCAAAAGCCCATCCGGACAGTATTAGGTCGGGGAAGACTAATATTAGACATTGGAAGTATTGTCTTGCCACTGTTTGCAACAATAATATTCTCAGAATAATTGAATCCTCAAATCTCTTCCCCACTACCATCCTTTTTAGGATTAGTGTAATGACAAATTGTCTGCAATTTGAATGACTACTGAAAAGAGAAATGTCAGGTTGTGTGTGGTGTAAGAGAAAGAAGGCATTTCATTTTTGTTTCTTTACTGTCCTGTGTGAGTATCTCAGTTACAGTAAACATGGATCTGAAGTCACGGCAGTAATAGTTCCAAGTGGTCTGCAGTTTAGTCAGTAAATTGCATGTCTCAATGCTTTTAGCTGACTAGCTGAATAATAAGTAAGTGCTTATTAATCACTAGGCATCACATCCTATTTTGCTCGATTTACAGAGTGCTTTTCATGTTCTAAGTAGGGATCTGTTTCCCTGTTTAGCTCATGCAGCCAATGATATAAAATGCATTTATAGAAGCAAAAATGACCTTCTGACATACTGCTGGATTTCTTTTTGTGAGCATTAAGAACAAGTGTCTCTGAGTGGTGAACTGGAGTCACAGCCAGAGTTCCAATAGTTATTGTCTTTAACTCTCTAAGGACCTCTTTCTACATTTATTCTTCTGAAGAGCCTTCTTTTTCTATTCTAGTGCAGCAGTTGATAGAAAAATAAAGACAAATCTAGGTGGACATTCTAAATAGAGTAGTCTTTCACAAAGTATGAAAGTGTTCTTTTTTGGACTACAATAGAATGCCCAGCTAGAATGGCCACTGTATTCTAGTAGTTGTAATCCAACAAAGTAGTTCTTTATAGCTCTGATCTTTTATTACATGTGAAATGTCAAATTAGACTATCTCTATTAAGCAACAAATTGCACTGTTCTTGTTGTGTAGCTGTGAGTCATTTCCAACTTATGTTAACCATATCATGACATTTTATTGGCAAGATTTGTTCTAGGAGGCTTGCCATTGCCTTCCTCTGAGACTGAGAGAGTGTGACTAGCCCAAGTGGATTTCCATGGCTGAGTGAGGACTCAAACACTGGTCTCCAGAGCTCAAATAGTCCAGTACTCAAATCACTATACCACACTGGCTTTCACTGCTTGGTAAAACATCCAGAAGTTACTTCTGTGTTCAGGGGAAAGATGGATACAGGTGGGCAAATTGCTGTTCAGAGAAAAAGGTCTAGCAGTTATTCATCTTCTTATCAAGCAATTCCTGCTAGTCTTCAATGAATGCCTGAGACTGATTTGAAATATCAGTGTTTGGAGCAAAAAATATTGCCCACGTTGCCTTGGGTTTACACATATTGTCCCTTCATCTCTATTCCCTTCTTGCTTATTCCAACCTCCTTTCTCACTTTTATATTCAGGTAAATCATAGTTTATGTGTGAATCTGCAAATCATGTTTTGTGCTTTCTTTCCAAACCCGATCTGGAAACGTATTTCAAAGTAACACATCTACCCATTCTTGCTTGATGGGTAAGTACAAACAATTGGTTTAATGATTTGGAAAGGTAAGCCATGGCTTGCTAAACTAGGAGGTCAGAGAACTTGAGGCTCATGGGGAAGAGGGAGAAGAGAATTCAAAGGTAGTGATGTTACATGCACTTGATCAGAAACAAGAGTGTTGATGCTTTGGCTCTGTTTTCTTCTCTAGCTACCACACCCTATTCTATAGAACTCATAAAGTCTTGGCAAATTCCTTCTCTAACTGTTCACTGGCACCACTGGCTTGTTCTTAAGAAACAGCGATTTATAACCAACTCTCCAGGAATCTTAAATGACGGTTAAGCTCTATTGTAGATTTGTAGCTGTGTTTCTGAAATCTGGTGATTTAAACTGGGGAACGTACATGAATTTTCCTCCTTCTTCCATTCATCCCCTGATGAAAACAGTCTGTTGATTCTGGCAGGAAAAGAGATTGCTTTATTGTTGTTATAAGGATGAAGATGGCTTTCCTTTTTTCTTTCCCTTCATAAGCTGCATATAGGGGTGAAGGGGGACAACAGATAGCCGTGTTACAGTCCTAATATGCTCATCTGGTCAGTTCCCATTGGTATGTTGAGCTCCTTAATAAAGCTTGTGGTTTGTCATTCCTGCTCTATGGAAGCCTGACTTTAAAGGGGTTCTGTAAACCAGTTTTTGACTTGAGTGGACAGCAATACTATGTCACAAGGAGGATTTATGTAAACATTCAAGAGCCCTTTTAATTATTAAATGCTCTTTCTTGAGTAAATTTAATGAAGCATGGTCTAAGTACTTAAAAGCCTTGCTCATTTTTATCCTGAGACTTAATTAATTTTTTTAAAAGTGCTTTTGGCATTATTCAAGTATTGCTCTTAGGCAGGGGTAGGCAACCTTTCCCCTTTAAGGGCCGAGGGACTTCAGCTCCCAGAATCCCAGGAGCTATTGGCCAACATGGGACTATTGGCCAACATGGCTGAGGCTTCTGGGAGCTGAAGTCCCTCGGCCCTTAAAGGGGAAAGGTTGCCTACCCCTGCTCTTAGGTCAGATTTAGTTCCAAACCAAGCCTTTATGTACCAATAAAACTGGGCACAGTCTGAAACCAATATTGTGCAGCACCTAAAAAACTAATTCTATTGGCACATTTATTGCTCAGATGTATTAGGGCATGAGGAAAGAAAAAGAACTGAGCATGATGTCAGTTAGATGGTACTAATAGAGTGAACTGGATGGTATTTCTATATGAAATGTTTTTGACAATACATTAATCTGGTGTATCCAAAACAGGCAATTCCTATTACACCTCACAACTGAATCCATATGCAAAGGGATCTTGCATCACCTTGAGACTAACTGAGAGAAAGAAAGAAGTTGGTAGCAATAGCTTTTATGCTAGCTTATCGCACCACTCTTAAAATGGGGCTAGTTCGCTTTAACAGCTCTGAGTTCCTCCTGTTGCATTTTGGGGTTTGTAGTTCCATGATGCTTAAAGGCTCTTTGGCTGAATATTCTAAATGCTTCTTTCTAAACTACGGTACAAGTTCCATAATGCAACAGGAGGCAGTCAGAGCAGTTAAAATGACTTAGGGGGGATGCAGACCAGGGCGTCCAGGACGCCCTGGTCCGGAGCGCCGCAGGGCCATGGCAGCCGCACCACGGCGCTCCTGCGGCATCCCTGGAAGGAGCGCTAAATCAGTGCTCCTTCCTCAAGACAGCGAAAGTGCACCCTAAACGCGTAGGGCGCACTTTCGCTGTCTTTTCCGCTGCACCGCATGTGGTCGCTGCGGCGGGAGGTTGCCCTGGAAGCGCTGGCCATGCGGAGGGCCGGCAGCTTCCAGGGCGACCTCAGGAAGAGGAAGGAGCGCCGCTCGTGCGGTGGCTCCTCCTCTTCTGGTCCTCGAGGACGACCTTTTTAATCGTCTGCCGAGGCCCTTAGACCCGTTTTAAGAGTGTAGAGCGATAGTCTCGATAGACTGAAGTCTATGAAATCTATGAAAGCTAAAGCTACCAACTTCTTTCTCTGTTAGTCTCAAAGGTGCTAAAAATCCTTTTGCACACTTCAAGACTAACATGGTTATGTCTTTGAATTTTACCTTGATCCATACCTATCTATTAGACTGAGTGTTGCACTTCAGACAGTGCAAGATGCTGCAGTGATAATATTACTGCAAGAAATGCTGAACTGCACCTACTGTTTTGATTGTACAGAGGAGTACAAAAGGGATCTGAGAAGCTTCTGCTATAGATATGTGACCAGGGCTGTTGTACTGTACTGGAATCATGTTTTATCTAGAATATGGCATCAGTTGTGTGTCCAAATTCAGAGCAACAACAACAAAAAATGTGTCAGAAGGGTTATATGGTTATACGCATACCTATGAGGAATCCAGTAACTTATGTGACATCTAATTTTGGCCCTTGTTCCCCTTTCTTACAAACTAATATTTATAAGTGCACAATGAGTGTTACATTCTTCCAAAAGAACTGTCAGGTATGAAAGCAGGGTGGTCTCAGCTAGAATGGAACAGTTCCCAGTACCTTAAGCGTTTTATAGCAAGATGAAGATGTCTCTGTATTCTTTTTGGAATATTACAGTATCTAACAGTTAGATTCTGACTAGATTGACTCTCTTGGGGAGGCAGTAGAAAATGTGTGCATGTATGGGGATTCATTAAGATTAAGTATGACCCTCAACTAGCATGGGAGTCTTGACCTATAGTCACTTTCTGGTTTTGTTGACTCCAATTTGTGAACAGAACTAGACTGGGTCATATCTCCCTCTCTGGACAACTAACAGTCAGTATTTGCTTTACCAAAGCCTCCTTAGGGGGTCTTCACAGTTTTTCAGAAAAGATGTAAGGAGGAAGCAAGATTGCATCACTGGTTGTGTCAACTGATGCCAGTGTTCCCACTTGTTTCCTCATTAATGTAAGATGTGTGGCTATGGGGGGATGTGACAGATAGGGATGTGGTCAGTAGGGATGTGTGGCCCTGCTTTCCCCTCATGTCATGATTGCATGTGTGTGAGCTCCTGAAGACCCTGATCTGGATATTGGATATGCTAAATCAACGTGCCTCACACTAATATTCCCCCCTCCATCTGGAAGCACTGTTAAATAAAAATCTTGATCTTATGTTACAGGTCAGTACTGTGTAAGTGTACGTTTATTATAAAATGGTGATGAAATGAATAAAGGTACCTGATAATACCACTTATAATGAAGAGTGCTAGTAGGGAAGAAACTGATAGATCAGTGCAAAGGTAGGCAAACCTGTTTAAGGTCTCCAGAGGAGGGCCTTCAAGGTAGCAATAAAGCAATTTCATGTTAGTTTTGACAGTCAAGCAGTATGGGAAATCAGCCAGTTGCTCACTGACAAAGCAGAGAGATCAATGGGAGAAGAAACTCTACCTATAGATTCAATGGACATAAGAATTCTCAATCTTGGCCTTTGTAGACTGTCAGAAATAGTGCACTTTAAATTGAGGCACTGCCCTGGCTCAGTGCTAGGGAATCATGGGAACTGTATTTTTTTCTGGGACATTGAGCCTTCTCTGTCAGAGAGCTCTGGTCCCACAATAAATTACAGTTCCCATGATTCCCTAGCACTGAGCCAGGGCAGTGCCCTTTCTGTTTCTCTGTTGCAAATTGGGCTTCCTGCTTACTCCTTCCTTGAGGAAGGCTATTAATTCAGTGGAGGGTGCCTACTTTGCATAGAGCTTGGAAGTAAAATGTTAGTGAGAATCAACACTATACTGTGGGATTTGTAATTTGATGTAGTCAGGCAGTAGAGCTCTCTAGTAGAAAAGTCTAACGCATTCAAAAATTACAAATGCCAGGATTCGCCAGGGTGAAACCATTGCAGTTAAAGTAGTATCAAACTGATAGTACAGTTCCAAACTGATTGTATCAAACTGTTTGTATCATGTGGATACACCCTATGTTACTTGTAATATGATATGTGGAGTTGTGCTTTTTTTTGAGGGGGGAGTAAATATGGTGCATCAAACTTACATTTCCAAAAAGATTTCCTCTAAAGATCATTTAAAAACATTTTTAGAAGCATTTTAACAGTCTGTCATCAATCATAAGGCTAAAAAGGAAAAAAGGAATGAGTGAAGCAACATGTTACTTATCCCCAAGTGTTGTAGTTAGTGAAGGGAATGCATTACTTCAGTGTACACCAGACAACTCCAGGGGGTGCAATTGGACACTTAAAGGCTATTTTGGAACTCCTAGGGCTCATTCCCACTTACATTTAACCTTGTTTGTGATTCGCTTTCGCCCTGGGTTGGTGAATCAATACCAGTCCATACGTTGTTCTCACTATGAAAGTGGGCCTTTTCTTTATTTGCTTCTTTTTGGCATGATTGTCATTCCCACTGGTTTGTGCCCCTTCAAAGTGCCTGTCAATCATCTATGTGTCATCGGTGACACAACTGGCAACACATTCAAGAAAACACAGGAGGGAGTCATGGGTGCCATGGCCAGAATCCCATCCCTCACTAGTATCCCATCCCTCACTAGTTTTGGGGAAAATCCACCCCCCCTTTCCCAGGATCTGTCTTACATTCCAACCTTCTGTCCAGGAGGAATTCCAAAATGTCCTCCATTCTGAGCTTGATGACCATGGGTGTCATATGGAGGACTCTCCCCTGGGTGAGGTGCTGCCCTCCCAGCCTTGCAGGACTTGGAGGACATGCTTCCTAGTCAAGCTCAGAATGGAGGGCTTTTTGGAACTCCTCCTGGACAAAGGTTGGAATGTAGGACAGGTCCTGGGAAAGGGGAGGGGGGAAATAGTGGATTTCCCCAAAAACTAGTGAAGGATGTGTCAACCTTCTGCCACAATAATCCCTCCCCTTCAGTTTGATGTGATTCAGGTCCTTCGTTCCCACTTGTTGAACAGGCTTGCTAATCACTTCTTTTCAAAAGAACCACCAAAGAACTAGTGTCAGGAAAAAGCGGTTCTTTTGCATTTGCCTTGCTTCATCACAATTGCAACTGAGTGCAGTCAGTTTGGAACTAGTTTCATGTGGGAACAACAGACCTATAATCCAACCAGCAATTAGTTTTAATTCATAGTGGGAATGAGGCCCTAGTCTATTTCAGTAAGCCAGTGTAGCATAGGGATTTCAGTGTTGGACTACAACCCTAGAGCCCAGGGTTCAAATCCCCACTCACCATGGAAAACAACTGGGTGACACTGGACAAGTCACACTCTCTCAGCCTCAGAGGAAGGCAATGGCAGCCCCCTTCTGAACAAATCTTGCCTAGAAAACCTTGTGATAGGGTTGCCATAAGTTGGAAATGACTTGAAGGCACACAACGACATCTGTTTTAGCCCCCACCCAGCCTTTTATTCAAGAAGGGGAGATTGTCACTTGTTGAGGTATGGCGAAGTGAAAAAGAGGCATGTGCACCCCCAGACTTTCAGTGTCAGCCCAGCCCTTATGTAGATCACTCAACTCTATGGGTCAATGGCCTGACCTCTTATAAAGCAGCTTTGAGTGTTCTGTCCCTCGTGTCCTCTAACATGTTTGCAAGGGAACTGTAGGCAGAAGAGCAACTGGGAGGCCAATGTGGAATGGAGAAGGGAAATTGTTCTTGAACTTTAAGTTCACCCTTTAAGTTGAAACTAATGAAACCTAGAGCTCTAGGTGTACTTCAGATCACTCTCTGAGGACCCTCATTCTGGTCCAGGAGTTTCCTGTGTAATATGATTAATTTATTCCCTCTTAAATTCCTGGTTTTGGTCCAGAGGATCTTATTTAGCTTGCCTCATCTGAGATTGCTTCCAAGATCTCCTCTGTTCTAGCTGGGATTGTAGCATGCCCAGCACATCTTTAGGAAAGCCTAATCAGTCAAACGAAATGTAATCTCTTGGACTAGAACCCTAATTTCTGGAGAGGACTTTCTTTGCACAGAGCCAGTGTGGCCATGGAAACACCCTGGATGACCATGGACAAGTCATATGCTCT